>JAPYMA010000408.1:0-368231 GCA_035041965.1 Anisakis pegreffii
TCTGACAAGCAATTAGAGTTACTTCGTTCACCGTGTTTATCATGAATATATTATTAGGAGTACGTCATGAATGACCATTTCATTTATAGATACATGCACAAGGCACTGACTGATGAGCTTTCAGAGCATAAAGAGTGAAACCGAAGGGGAGCTGCAAAAATTACGCGAGGAATTCCAAAAAACATGCGATGAGGCCAAACAAGAATCACAAACAACTTGTGAAGAAACGAAAAAGGTACCAATTGAACCAACAGAGCAGTCTGCTAAGCAATTACAGTTATTTGGTTCCCCGTGTTTATTATGAACATATTATAAGGAATATCATCAAGAATGAATATTATCTTTATAGATATATGCACAACGCACTGACTGATGAGCTTTCAGAGCATAAAGAGTGAAACCGAAGGGGAGCTGCAAAAATTACGCGAGGAATTCCAAAAAACATGCGATGAGGCCAAACAAGAGTCACAAACAACTTGTGAAGAAACGAAAAAGGTACCAATTGAACCAAGAGAGCAGTCTGCCAAGCAATTACAGTTATTTGGTTCCCCGTGTTTATTATGAACATATTATAAGGAATATCATCAAGAATGAATATTACCTTTATAGGTACATGCACAAGGCACTGACTGATGAGCTTTCAGAGCATAAAGAGTGAAACCGAAGGGGAGCTGCAAAAATTACGCGAGGAATTCCAAAAAACATGCGATGAGGCCAAACAAGAGTCACAAACAACTTGTGAAGAAACGAAAAAGGTACCAATTGAACCAACAGAGCAGTCTGCCAAGCAATTACAGTTATTTGGTTCCCCGTGTTTATTATGAACATATTATAGGGAATATCATCAAGAATGAATATTACCTTTATAGGTACATGCACAAGGCACTGACTGATGAGCTTTCAGAGTATAAAGAGTGAAACCGAAGGGGAGCTGCAAAAATTACGCGAGGAATTCCAAAAAACATGCGATGAGGCCAAACAAGAGTCACAAACAACTTGTGAAGAAACGAAAAAGGTACCAATTGAACCAACAGAGCAGTCTGCCAAGCAATTACAGTTATTTGGTTCCCCGTGTTTATTATGAACATATTATAGGGAATATCATCAAGAATGAATATTACCTTTATAGGTACATGCACAAGGCACTGACTGATGAGCTTTCAGAGTATAAAGAGTGAAACCGAAGGGGAGCTGCAAAAATTACGCGAGGAATTCCAAAAAACATGCGATGAGGCCAAACAAGAATCACAAACAACTTGTGAAGAAACGAAAAAGGTACCAATTGAACCAACAGAGCAGTCTGCTAAGCAATTACAGTTATTTGGTTCCCCGTGTTTATTATGAACATATTATAGGGAATATCATCAAGAATGAATATTACCTTTATAGGTACATGCACAAGGCACTGACTGATGAGCTTTCAGAGCATAAAGAGTGAAACCGAAGGGGAGCTGCAAAAATTACGCGAGGAATTCCAAAAAACATGCGATGAGGCCAAACAAGAGTCACAAACAACTTGTGAAGAAACGAAAAAGGTACCAATTGAACCAACAGAGCAGTCTGCTAAGCAATTACAGTTATTTGGTTCCCCGTGTTTATTATGAACATATTATAAGGAATATCATCAAGAATGAATATTACCTTTATAGATACATGCACAAGGCACTGACTGATGAGCTTTCAGAGCATAAAGAGTGAAACCGAAGGGGAGCTGCAAAAATTACGCGAGGAATTCCAAAAAACATGCGATGAGGCCAAACAAGAATCACAAACAACTTGTGAAGAAACGAAAAAGGTACCAATTGAACCAACAGAGCAGTCTGCTAAGCAATTACAGTTATTTGGTTCCCCGTGTTTATTATGAACATATTATAAGGAATATCATCAAGAATGGATATTATCTTTATAGGTACATGCACAAGGCACTGACTGATGAGCTTTCAGAGCATAAAGAGTGAAACCGAAGGGGAGCTGCAAAAATTACGCGAGGAATTCCAAAAAACATGCGATGAGGCCAAACAAGAGTCACAAACAACTTGTGAAGAAACGAAAAAGGTACCAATTGAACCAAGAGAGCAGTCTGCCAAGCAATTACAGTTATTTGGTTCCCCGTGTTTATTATGAACATATTATAAGGAATATCATCAAGAATGAATATTACCTTTATAGGTACATGCACAAGGCACTGACTGATGAGCTTTCAGAGCATAAAGAGTGAAACCGAAGGGGAGCTGCAAAAATTACGCGAGGAATTCCAAAAAACATGCGATGAGGCCAAACAAGAGTCACAAACAACTTGTGAAGAAACGAAAAAGGTACCAATTGAACCAAGAGAGCAGTCTGCCAAGCAATTACAGTTATTTGGTTCCCCGTGTTTATTATGAACATATTATAGGGAATATCATCAAGAATGAATATTACCTTTATAGGTACATGCACAAGGCACTGACTGATGAGCTTTCAGAGTATAAAGAGTGAAACCGAAGGGGAGCTGCAAAAATTACGCGAGGAATTCCAAAAAACATGCGATGAGGCCAAACAAGAGTCACAAACAACTTGTGAAGAAACGAAAAAGGTACCAATTGAACCAACAGAGCAGTCTGCCAAGCAATTACAGTTATTTGGTTCCCCGTGTTTATTATGAACATATTATAGGGAATATCATCAAGAATGAATATTACCTTTATAGGTACATGCACAAGGCACTGACTGATGAGCTTTCAGAGTATAAAGAGTGAAACCGAAGGGGAGCTGCAAAAATTACGCGAGGAATTCCAAAAAACATGCGATGAGGCCAAACAAGAGTCACAAACAACTTGTGAAGAAACGAAAAAGGTACCAATTGAACCAACAGAGCAGTCTGCCAAGCAATTACAGTTATTTGGTTCCCCGTGTTTATTATGAACATATTATAGGGAATATCATCAAGAATGAATATTACCTTTATAGGTACATGCACAAGGCACTGACTGATGAGCTTTCAGAGCATAAAGAGTGAAACCGAAGGGGAGCTGCAAAAATTACGCGAGGAATTCCAAAAAACATGCGATGAGGCCAAACAAGAGTCACAAACAACTTGTGAAGAAACGAAAAAGGTACCAATTGAACCAAGAGAGCAGTCTGCCAAGCAATTACAGTTATTTGGTTCCCCGTGTTTATTATGAACATATTATAAGGAATATCATCAAGAATGAATATTACCTTTATAGATATATGCACAACGCACTGACTGATGAGCTTTCAGAGCATAAAGAGTGAAACCGAAGGGGAGCTGCAAAAATTACGCGAGGAATTCCAAAAAACATGCGATGAGGCCAAACAAGAGTCACAAACAACTTGTGAAGAAACGAAAAAGGTACCAATTGAGCCAACAGAGCAGTCTGCTAAGCAATTACAGTTATTTGGTTCCCCGTGTTTATTATGAACATATTATAAGGAATATCATCAAGAATGAATATTACCTTTATAGATATATGCACAACGCACTGACTGATGAGCTTTCAGAGCATAAAGAGTGAAACCGAAGGGGAGCTGCAAAAATTACGCGAGGAATTCCAAAAAACATGCGATGAGGCCAAACAAGAATCACAAACAACTTGTGAAGAAACGAAAAAGGTACCAATGAAGCATTGAACAGTTTACCGACGTTTGCTGTCATTTCGTTCTCGGTAATTAGTAATCGAATTTGAGATGAATAAGTTATCAGGAATGTAATCGTGAATCAAAGTGTTTTCTATAACCATACATGAGCGCATTAATTGATGAATTTCAGACCATAAAGAGTGAAACGGATGAAGAGCTTCAAAAAATACGCGATGATTTGCGAAGAGTTCACGATGAACGGCGAGATGAATCACGAGCAGTAATCTTGTTAGCGTCAATCCCCACTTTACTTTTCATCGTTTATTCATTTTATAGATTTTTTAATTGATTCAATTTTTTATCACGTCAAATTCTGTCAATTTTCTGTGCTCGAATGTTTCTGCCTTTATTATTGCCATATAACTGCCACTTCAACATCGAATTGGCTAGTTCACGAGTCTCTCGGTCGCGCCATACTACTGTAATCTCCATTTCTGTTTCTTCTCTACTTTTTATGATTATATTTTACTCATTTCCCCTTTAAACTGTTTTGTTATTTACTCAACAAATCCACTTCATTACGAGTTCAAGTCTCTGTTTTATCACCAATATCACTGATGTCACCTTCTTCCTTGGCATTCCTCTTTCTGCGCAACTACCGATAATAGCATTGGAAATCACCTGCCTTCGCAAAATTCTGACTTGATTTGGCAGTCACGAGGTTTTGGGCTACTCTCCTATAATGGCCAATGATTTCTGGGGAGAGGGACACAAAAAGAGCCCGCAAATACATCTCGCTTGATCGACTGAACATTCGTCCAACGATCGCTCAGAGTGGCTGTTTGGAGCAATCAACAGTAATGTCCAAACAAGCACTTCCCATTATACATGCACATTTATTCAGGTTCCTTTCTTTTTCTCATTCGTTATTTTTCATTGCAATGAATTTCTGTATCGTATACCGGCACCTACTAGTCTCACTATTTCTTTCATTTTGTCACACCTTATATTTTACATTTTCTTTGCTTTACTAAACTGTCGTTTACATAGTATTTATGCTGTTTTATTACGTTCTTGGCCAAGTCTGTTCCTTTCAGTTTTATTCATTTTCAATTAAATGATTTGCAGCTATATTGACACACACAACTACACTGCACAATTCCGTTCCAAACCCACGTCAATTATTTGCATGTTATAAAATTTTCAGTAAGACCTTTTTTGACTGAACATTCACACATTCACACAATATAATATTAGCTGCAATTGTACCATACTGTGCACATTCACTCTACAGTAGTATATTGCAAATCTTAATAGACTATTAAAAATTCATCACTACACATAAAAACACCACAAAACATCTCAAACAACCAACTGCAAACCGCACACCTTTTGGTTCCTTATTCAAACCTTACTGCTACAATTCCAAATTGTTTCGAATGACGAAACAATTTGGAATTCCTCGTTCCTCACAACTGTCTCAGTCAGTGCATCCCGGTGTTCTCATTATTTGTTTCCGTATGGGGATTTTTCATCGCATCGTTTGCTTGTGTAATCACATCACTTGTCATTGCCGCGGCTCATAAGCGGAGCTAACGAAAATATGCATTCAATGATTCAAACTTTAGCTCAACCTTACGGAAAACGTCCGGTATGAAGAATTTAAAGTAGATTTGGAATTGCATAATGGTGTAAACTGTTATCTTCACTAGTGATTCTGATGTCATCACGAGAGGAATTCTTCAAATTACATTTTGAAGATCGCTCGAGTTCCACTGAAATTGGTACATGAAAACACTACAATGTGATTGATATTCACTCGATGACAGAGTCAAACAGCAGTTCCATGAATTTTGAGTGATGTAGTACACATAGGCATTTTAATCTCATCAAAATTATGGTTTTGAACAAATTTATAGGATCACAGTTCACTCACACATCCTTACACATCAAATTAAGCAATGATCACCTAGCCATCCCTCTCAAAACATTGTATTGTTCGTTCACATACGCATTCAAAAGATCTTCAGATTATTATTTTCTCTGAATTCATCAATGAGGTTCACGTACAGCAGAGTCAGAAACAATATTGAACAAACGGCATTCAGAATGTCAGAAACTGTCAGTCTTTGAAAACTACTGGAGGTGAAAAATCGATGATGAGATCACAAGTGTACGGAAAGTGCCCAAAAACGGTAGGTCATCGAAGATCAGCGTTATTCTAGCATGCTTATGTATGAATTTCAATTAATTCATGGAGAACGCGGCTATCCAATAAGCGCACGTAAATCTGATTTGCCATCCGCTTAAATACTGACAGAAAGCGGTTTGCACTTTATGCCCAGACGCTTCAAACCAAATGCATCATCTGCTTCTGAATGCGATAGATTGTCACTATAAAGAGCTCATAGACCCGTGGTCTCGACCAACCGCTAAATTTCTGTTGTTGTTCGCATTGCATTATGCAATTCTGATTGACTACCTTCAGTGTGAAGTACTACTGTTGCTGCTGTCGAACAATAGTTCATGACATCAGCGAAATGTTTGAGTTCAATACTCATGCTTCCTTAAACAGCAGGAGCACTTTGTTGTTTCCTCAATCACCACTTCCCCAAAAAATAAGACGTGTTTGCAGATTGTTGCCTGTTGTAAGCCGGAGGCGTGAGGGTATTCAAATCATCCTTTCGTGAGGGTATTCAAATCATATCTGAATTATGCATCAAAGTTGGTGGCAGTCTATTTATCTTGAAGTCACTATTCTCTCAACTTCACTTCGCTACCGAACCATGTCCACTTTCTGCCACAGACAGTGAATGATTAGAGTGGATTGATTATATGGCGCAATCTATTTTCGAAAAAATTTTCTGCATTCACCCAAACTTAATGCCTGAAATTGGTCCGTCTACATCATATGTTTCAGACACATTCGAAGTTTTCAGGACTAGTTCTGCTAGTTGCATCAATGGGTGCATTATTCGTGATGTCTGTGCAATGTGCGACAGCTGGAATGCGTGTCGTGTTAGGTGAAGATGTGAGTATAACGTTTGGAACTGATATCAAGAAC
The DNA here is from genome assembly GCA_035041965.1 of Anisakis pegreffii. Lineage (NCBI taxonomy): Eukaryota > Metazoa > Nematoda > Chromadorea > Rhabditida > Anisakidae > Anisakis > Anisakis pegreffii. The sequence goes on from JAPYMA010000408.1 coordinate 6,647, forward strand.
GTTACTGTGAACAATCCAAATTCCAACAGACGCGAGCCGATCATCAAAAATGGACATTTAACTGATCTAGGTGTAAGTCGGCAGTTGAAATTCACCTTTACATCTATCAATAGAGGGTAAAAAAGTATGACTGCAGCTAAAGAATTGATCCATATTTTCCAAGGATCTTCCAGACTGTTGATATTTCGCATTGTCGGAGAACCCTTCTGTTGTGCCATTTAAATTATTCTGTTTTGTTCTATTCTTCACTTTCACATGGGATGCAGCTTTATTCACTTCTGTTCCCGCACCTTAGAACCGTACACCTTCTCTGTTCCTGTTCCGTTTCCTCACCCCAGGTTCTGAAGCGGCTCTGCTCTCTTCTGGTAGAGCAGAACTGGGACATGTACAGTTCATATGAACGGTTAGGTAAAAATTCGAACATACTATTTCATTTTAAAAATTCAACCATTTTTAGCTCGAAATGTTCAAAAATCGTGTTAAGTTCGACAAGGGAACGCTGACAATAGCTAGCCTGAAGAAGAATGATCCAGACAATTTTTACTTCTTTCGCAACGGATATCCAATGGTGATAAGTCTTATTAAACAATCAAGAAACTGAACAAACGTTTATGTGGTACCGAGAAGCATCAAATGATTTTTCAAAAGCGCCTTCGATATTGATCGAAAAGCCTATATCAACAAGCTTCTTCAAATCGGATAATCGTTCATTTGAATATTCTAATAAATCGATCGTACTTGACCGAGTGAAATGATTACCATATCTCACTAACTATAAGAAAGAATATGCACTTGGCAAAAAGTATCAAGAAAAGAGGTCTCACAGATGTCCTCAAATGAGATACGTTCGACAATCTGTTGTGCATGCCTGATGAACAATGAAGTCACAAGCATTTTATTTGAGAACGTAATGCACATTCTAGGCCTGATAGACAATTGCTTATGAACCTGGCGATGCCACTAATTTTTCATTCTCCATTTGAACTTCATTTGGTCGAAGCTGACATAATTGAAAGTGCAAATTTTTATTTTGATGGGATCACAAGAATGTCATGAATCAAAAAATTGAGCATTTTTAACGCATTCGAATACGGTGTTTCACAATAAGAATGTAGCGTAATCGATCTCATAAGCGTATGCCTACGGATTGTCTAATACCAAACCAATCAAGCTCGACTGATCAAAAAAACAGCAATTTTTACTGGTAAGACTCTTGCCCGCAAGGGTAAAACTGATTGGAGATGTTCCCGCAGGAGGGCTTTCATCTACCCTCCTTGTCGGTTTGAGTCTTCCGTATTGTGCGAACACGCGATTCGGGATAAAGTACAATCAAACTGCATCAATCGAGTAACAAAAACACATTACCAACAATTAACATGTATCAGCAGCAAAACGTTCAACTGTCATAATTGTCTTTGTATTATATCGCCATTATTATTCACATCAAGCGGAGCTGCACTCGCAGCAAATGACAAATCAGACTGCATCTCCGGAGTGGACCAACATGAAGTAGCGTCTGCGGCGGCTTTCAATAGTATTTCGGAATGTGCTGAAAGCAGTTGAATTTAAATACGATGCCGAAATCCGAAAAATATACATATTGCCATGGACAAATTACATGTGCCACGAAAGTGAACAGTTAGCAGTTTAGGAATGGATTTTGAACGATGCATCAATAGATTATGAAGAAACACGTCGAAATGATGCCAGAAAAAGCTATATGGATGACTATATGAAGAAGAGAGCAATATATAAAATGGTAGTAACTCAGCAGATTTTTACTTCAAAAGCTCATAGCTAATAGATCCAAAAGCTAATAGACTATAACATACATGATCAATCACAGGGCATGTTTGCATGTCTTCAAAAAGGTATTATTTTATTAGATCGAACACCTTCAAGAAAACAGTTTTTGTATAAAATCCGAAGCATTCTCGTGAAATTAGTAAGACGCACTGAATATTGCTAGTAATTGAAGTGCTCAAAGAAATGGGAAAGGTGAGGCAAAAAAGCGAAAACGAGTGCGGAGAAAATCAAAACAAGAACGTACATCGTGAATGTGCGATGAATTGAGGTAAATACGATAACGCATCAGCAACGATCTGTTGTTGTTCATGCAACAAAGCAGTTATGTACGCCGTTGTGAAATAACCTGACGCCTGAAGAATCACTTCAGAAACTATGATGGACAAAGGTGTAACTTTTGAAGAATTCGATGCATATCTTCGCGTGAACTGAACCAACTTATAGCTTCATTGTTCTGGTTTATTTTTATCATTCTCCTCTTTAAACTATTCATTCTCCTAAACAATTCATTGGCGTAACTGTCAACACTGACTACTAGCAACGTATGTAGTTATTGTTAAAAATACTTATAGCACATTTAACAATAAGCGTAGTTTTCACATACTTGCATTTCCAGACACTATTGTTGTCAAATACACACGATAATATCTCATTCACCATTTGTTGAATTACGCAGAATTTCACATTAAAAATTATTGAGCCATTTTGTCACGAAACATTAAAGATTTTAAAAAACATACGGATGGATGAGCACACGCATATTTTATGGCACACTGATAAGCGAGTCTACGCACATCTGAAGACTTCTCCACAAAGGCGTTCTGTATGTGAACTAAGTACGGTGCTATTCTTTCGGGCGCATCATCCGCTAGCACTTTCAGTGCTTCGAAAGCCGAAACGAGCGATGCACACGACTCTGCTGCATCAAGCTGCAGTAATAATTGTTGTGACATCTGCAACACTCTTGCACTGGTTTCTAACAATGACATTAATCAAAAATAACTTTTCGAAGAGAATCAATTCGTTCATGGAACAACGTCATTAGTTGTGAAATAACAACAAATCAAATACATCACAGCGAGATACACAACAAGCGATTGTCACGACCCAAAACATACAAATTGCAAATGAAAGTATCAAAGCGAAGAAGAACAATTGTGCCATAGAACTGTTATCACTGAAAAGTTATACTTCACATCAATAGGATAATTTTTGGGCGAATTGAAACGAACGACTAATAATGGGATCGTCTGAAAGAGGACGGTACAATATATGATCGTTATGAATAATATTTCCAGTATTCAATAAATACTTAATTTAAGATGCACAGGAAACGATAGATATGGCGATCACTAAAACAAACAAAAACATAAGGAAATGGGTGTGGCGTGCATGGATGAAGAAATTCAATTAATGAATTAATTGATTAAAAACAAATATAAATCGCTAACTTCGGCAACATCATTCAAACAACCGATGATGCTTTCAGATAGAGCTCTCTTGTATGTTCTACTCTTCATCACTTCTTTCTGTATCGTTGGTTCATTTCCAATGACACAAAATACACTGCATCACAAGGATACGCTGGTTTGTGCTTGTGATTCTTTAGTGATAAAATAGTTCAATGCTAACCGAATGAGTTGTACCCCATTTTCAAATTTGGAAACAGAATCGCTATCGGAACTGTCATGCATCTCCATAATAGCTGTCATTTAACTTACAAATGCGTTCGTTGCTATTCATCTCGTCAGTTAAAAACGTTCTCAACGCGATTTTTGAAGATAAATTTGGAAATTCTTGGAACGTTCTGCCAGATGTATTGGAATAGCATGAGTGTTCCAGTTTGAAAATGTTTTCTAGATGTTGCAGCAGAGAAAGTGGGAAAAGTCATTGTAAGAAACGCTTGAATTACCGCGGGGTCAAGGAATTAGAAACATTCGACAATATTTCACATTTTCTAATGTTTAACGATCACAGAAGACTCTTGAAATTCCAATCAAATATACTAAAATCTCTCGTTTACCTAAACGACTCCTTTTTATCAGGAACGTCTTTATCAAGCGTGGATGGGTAAACGTCGGAGTGAGATGTTGCGAAGGATCAAAACAGGTCAGTTGAAAGTTTCTTAAAGAATCAAATATCATACTTCCATGATTGTTCGCTGACCTAAGATATACTAAAAATAAATCTGAGGCGTTCCATGCTTCTCTCTCCCCGCTCGAAAACCGAATGAACACATGCCCAAATCAATAGCCACACTGATGATCATGCCCAATGAATGCAAGTAAGAACTGACGTAACGCTGTAAACCTATAAATAATTATCTGCTCTATGTCCAAATAACGTCGATTCATGAGAACGACTGTAAATAATATCAATATTTAAATGCTAACGATTTCAAAAAATGTTAGCCAAAAACTTGATATTCGCGGATTATATCTGAACAAGTGTAGTTTTAAAGTCACGAAAAGGCGAAAGATTGTCGAATGGAGTTTTTCTGAATGTTGCACTTCACCTCTGCACCAAAAATTTTCTGCATTACAGAGATGGCATCACCGAAAGATGTCTCAAAAATTCTCTCGCAGTCACAAATTGACTGTGGTTCATTATGGCGACCATCACTTCAAACTGCACAACTATTATGTTTATAATTCACATCGTCGTATTAGAATTGCGATTAGAGTTTGCATCTACAATACAACTCAGATATGACAACTACAATCAACAAACTTAAGTAATGTGACTGCATAATCACTACGACAGCCATTCTCAACATCACATCCAAATGAAATTCTCATACAATAGTTCATTGTGAATGCAAATACGAATAGTGTGTTAACAAAAGACGTTTTAATCGCATCTCTGAATGAACCTAATTCGAGATAACTTACTGCTGATTGAATGCTTCTATTGAATTGGCTTATTAATAATATCGACCAAGTTCAAATACTATTCCGCACTTTCAAATCGATTCACTGAGAAATTCTACAAGATGCCTTTGCAAGAGAACACTGAGCGATATTCCGAAAATACAAGCATTGTATTTCATAAATGAACTATTGCTCGAAAGAAATGATTCAAACTGTGATTAGTAGTGAAAATTTCTGAGCTGAGAAATGTCAGTCAACTTATTAATTATTAAAATCGAAAAAAAAGTTCGTAGAATGTGTATATGTATTTGTTTAATGAACGAAGCACCAATCTCATCACTCCGAAACAGGCGCAATGCTAACTGTTATTAAAAATAACCGTTATCCTTTGTACGCTTGCTATTGTTGAATATAATGTGTATATTACTGAGAATGCTAAAACATTACATTAAATCAAAAAATGAAACTGTTTTCGAATGGTCACCGTTGATTGTGAATTGAAATATGATGCTCTTTTTTATTGGACTATGTTATGGAGCTTTTATGATTTTATAAATGATGCTATCAATAAATGCTACAACCACCACCAGTCGATGTAGAATGAATGCACTAACTACCACATCAATTCAGTCAAATGTAACCATTTTTTGAGGATGCTCTGAAACTTTTTACGCCTGTAAGTCCGATAAAGCACAGAAATACTCTTTCTACCGATAACCATCGTTGACATTAAAAGACCAAAAAAAAAACAATGAAAGAAGAACATATTCAACATGATCCCCACTCAAAGACACACACCAACCCATGCTCAGCATTCATAGAATACCGATTACTCATTCGTGCATTCACATTCTATTCGTTCATTACCGATCGCATTCAAGTTCTCCACAATACTACGCTCTTTCCTCCGAGCACAAAATGTTCCTCGCCAAACACGAGAAATTCCAACGTATCAGAGGTGGGCATGAATCGAACCCATTCATTATATGACAATTGTTTGAAGTCAACCGCACATTAGCGACACATTATTGGACGAGGTATGATCATGTTCCACCAAATGATCAAAATTGGCACCGAGTAACAGCTTTGCACAAATGTAACAAATACAGTTTCTATGCCATAGATAACTGTCGCCAGGATTGTTTCATCTAATAATAAACGAAGTTAACACGGACATAATTACGATACGTCCATATGCGCTGTTTCAGTAATGTGAATTTACTAATTGCTGAGCATCTGGAAAGATTAAACCGAAAAACAGTTGGTCAAAAGAATGTATCGACGGGAGATGTTTCGTCAATCAGAATTGGACATGAAAGTGCTACTGGTTGGTGTAAGTGAATGTTATTCGTGGTTTAAAGTTCAAACAAAGAATGGATTTCGTAACCGAATTAAAACGGAACAAATTGAGCGTAGCAATCAGCGCAGTGAATGCTGAACGACATCATTTAGCTTTTAATGTTTTATTGAGAGAAGTGCAAAAGTGAGTGATTCAATGATACCAATTAAGTGATTGTGCGTTTATCTCTCGTTTTAGCCTAATATCTACTTGAATCCAATTTTAGCTACCAATAATTGATTCATCGTTAAGCATAATCCTTCTTTTCATCATCACACGTCACTTTATTTCGAAATAACATCTATCGGCTGATTGGATTTAGCCCAAAGTGGGTTTCGATTCATCTATCGAGCGTATCACCCCAGAATTCGGAAACGATATCTTTGCTAGCACTTCGAGCAGTTAGCTATTAAGAATTACCGATTGTTTATTTTACACGATAAATAAAATTGTATCTACACACTTTCGATACAATGACTGCATCTAAACATCACAATCAAAAGAACATAAGTAACTGAATAAGTAATAACAATAACAAACAAAAACATTCGGTTATTATCATCAGCTACATTATTTCGAAAACAATATACCCGAATGAAACAATTTCATGATGGAAAATTTAGAGATAAAAGGAATATACAACTGAAATTATAACATTACACTTCAATACAAATACAACTTAATTCTAACATAAACAAATTTCACTTCATTCAAAATTAATCTAAACGATCAATTCATCTTCGCTTTCTTGAAATTAATCTGTTCTCAAAATTTTTATCAAATGCTTTAACGAGCGCAACTGCAAACAATTCCTTCTGACAATCAGTGGAATCACACTTGTTGATTTCGCTCGCTGGTTATTGATCATGCAAATTTTGAGCATTGGTCCTGTTCGATCGGTTGCCGCCGAAATTCTGTATTTTTCTCATTTCGGTTAACGGCCACTGATTTTTGGAGATATCAAATAAACTTCAATCGTGAGCGACATCATTTGGTGACTTATATAAACCACTAGATTACAATGACAACAACTGGCATTTTTTTTTCTGGAAAACCATCAAAAGATGACCAATTTAAAGTATGACAGATGGGAGAGTGAATTGTTTGATTATGCACATTCATTACAACAAAGAAACGAAGACCACCTGAACTTAAAAGTCTTGGAAACGAAAAGTTCATTCCACAAAAAACATCACAAGCAATCTGTGTGAAGCTGATGGAATACGTTAGCGTAGGCGATTCAGCTAAATTGATTCAAACGAGAAAAATGAGTAAATGTCGAGGAGAAATTTGAGTAAACATGGAGATATGCGCATTGATTCAGTCACCGGATGAACGACGTGCTACAATGAGAACATCCGAGAGAACACTGCCCGGCGTCGATTCGAAATTGGTGACGAGCTGAGAGATAACATCAAAGTGAGACGATAACAGTTTATGGCCGCGATCGGCATTTGATTCTATGAAAAGAAGACAAACTTTCTGCAATTTCATAATCAACGGTGACCAGAAACGACTTTTGATGTTACCCTAAAATTCGCATTCATTATTATCAACTGAACATATTGCTTCTTCTAATTTTTCTTCATTTTATTCTCACCCTCACTTGATGGTCATCAACAATTATTCAATGCAAGTCCTTTAGAAACATAAGCGTGCATGTTCCTCTAGGTTGGTAAAAGATTTCATCGTTATAAAACGGAACACACTAACATTTAAAAAAATCAAATTACTTTGAAGATAATCTATAAACAAAAGAAGCGTATCAATCATCTATGGGATCATTGATATCTATGGGATTCGTTCAAGAAGAAATTGAGCCAATTTCATGACTAGAAATTGTTCGTTACGGCAATTTCTGCGAAAAAAACGTTTTAAACAAGAAAAAACAATTATTTTCAAAAATATACTTTGGTTGTACTCATAATGCAATGATCTATTTTACGCAATGCAGAGAACTGTTTTATGTGATAGAAGTGAACGTACATCGAAAATGCGAAAAAAAGATCCGAGAATGCTCTCGATTGCAGTCGATGCCTCAGTGATTGCCTCAATATCAGATGACATCTTGAGAAGAAGATCCATAACGAACATCAAGAATGCTTTGTACTTCGCTTTGAGTTGACGCAGTGGTAAGCGTGATACGGATAACAGCAATGAGCTGATCAACGATAAATGCCTTCAATATGAACATCAAACAATCGTTATGAATCAGGTTAACCCAGTTCAAATAGTCAAAAATAGCTCAGTAATTCTAGAAACAACATAATGCACACACCAGAAAAACTTTGACTTTTTCCGGCAAATGCCAATAAACACTTTCAGTGGTGCAACTAAAGAGAAATATGTTGTTAAAGAGGAATAAATGAAAATACCTGATGATCATCACCGGTTGTGCCTTCGAGAGTTGGGTCAATAGTGAAATGTAATGCTGTGCACAGTTCGGAGAAGCATTCGCACTCTCGAACAGGTCCATGATGAGTTGATGTGTTATCGCATCCTCGCCATTCAGTGCACGCATCCAGCCCAATTTAACACGACCATCTTCAACACTCACTTCTGAAAGTTGGTCATTTAAATTGACATCTTTCGATGCTATCCTGACATTCACTATTACACATCCTAACATCTCGGACAGCATATTTTTTGCCTACAAACATGTGAATTACACCGAATAAACTCAATGCCTTGAAGATTTTATTGCCTAAATATCACAGATATGACAGCGTAGAAACAACAAAGTCGAAATCTTACCTGGATATCGAATCGAAAATTCTTTAATTATTGATAGAACCACTTGTCTCCGTCGTGCGAATGTTGCTGATGACGATAAAACGTCGGAAAATGCAGAAAACAAACAATAAACCAATTCGTCTGTAATTTCAAAAGCTTGATGAATCGCAAAACAACACAAAAGTTTACATAATGTGTGCTTGTTGTGAACAAATCCGATGATGAACTGTAGCAAGAAACGAACTTATGTACAACAAGAAATGTGAACGATTGAGTCAGTAAGGAAGAAGGACGGAATGTGAATTTGGTGGATACTTTAAAGAGATCAAACCTTTCGAAGAAGTGATTCGATCGATGAATTTAACGATGGAAGACAAAGTGGATGGATCATAATCAACCTCGTCGATAATGTAGTCCGCAAGAACGAACCGTCTTGCGTAAGTGAGTGGATTTGGATCAGCCAGCGAAAGGCTGTTCATCACTGCCGCCAGCACTGATCCACTCGAAACGCTAAAATTCGTTTGGCTTGCGAGTTACGAATTCTGACTTAAAAAGAGGCAGAAACTGTTTGAACATCTCACAATCAAACGACTTAAATGCAGTTAAGACGTAGTGAAATAGCCATCATTAAGAAAAATCACTCGATACTTTGGGTGTTCCACTGAATGTTTTTTTTAAATTTTTAAATGAACTATGGGAAGAGAGAGAAGTGAATGACATACCTCGGACTGTGTGAATCGAGAATGGAACCGATAATTGATGAGATCGTTTTGGAGGAGCATCTCGTCGGCATCAGTGAGATAAGGTACTCGAGATGGCGCGATCGTGCTCCGAACAGCAGTGTCAGTATCTCGTGTCGTTTAGCACCGCCGTCCATTTCCTGCCCGTTATCGCCGTCGAATGGCGATACCAGCTCTGGACAAAGACACAAGAAACGGCTTATCAGTGCTGATATGTCGTATTCCTAAAGGTAAGATGTTCTTTAAAAGTAAAAATGTATCTGAAAGCAATCAGTGAAAAATTCGTTAATATTACGAGCCAGAAATGGGTTTTAAAAACTGTTATCTCCACAGAGATGTGCATTTTGCGAAAAAGATCGACGTTATTTTTTCGACGTTCACACATCGAGGAACACCAAAAAATTTTCGAAGTAATACCAAACGATTAACTCACGTCAGACGAGGGTGCACCAAGGATTTTGAGGATTTCTTCAGCCGAAAGACTGTTTATGGATTTGCGTTGAATATGACATGACGAACGTCCTATAAATGAGTTAAATAAAGAGACAATCACATTGCGCAGAGATCCTAATTGGCGAAAATAATCGAGTGAAACACTGGTAGAACTATAAGAATATGATTTCGACTTTGCGATAGCACTACCACAAATTAAACTCTTCAAAATACACCTGATGCTTTACACTCCCTAGCAAATTGATCATAATTGAAATCTTTAACGGGATAATTTATTGATTTCTTAATGAAAATTCATGATATAATTTTCAAAAAATGGAAACTACTGATGGAAAACCAACGTTCATCACTTCGCTTGAGGAGTGATTTCACAATTTCTGAGATATTTGCTTTCTTCGCAATGAACTGACATAAACCATCTAGATCGCTTTTCACTTGATCATTCTGAAATACGCTACGAAAATGACTGATCAAGAAATTAGTCGACAAAATCCGTGAAACGATACGCATTCTCAGACTGAACCTCGCAAATTATTCAACCTCCTCAAAAATATGACCAATTAATAACCAAATTTCAAAACGAATTAATGTTCACCTTCTCTTGCATTGCGCACAGTGTATTGATGACAGGAATGACCACATTTGTATTATTCAGCAATGTGAATTTCTTCTTCAATAAAGCAATTATTGAACGAGCACAATCCACGTTATTGATCAATTGAGCTAACGCAACAAACCACTGAGGAACATCACAACTATTGCGTGTTAAGGCCTGCAATAGTCGGAATATTTCCAATGAGTATACCAATAAATGCGATCGTTAAAAAAGACATTAAAATCAACACGCAATAAATTATTGGAGGCAAAATGAAGGTGTTTCGATATACGTATTGATGAATATATTTTAATCACCGAACAAACTGACAGTTTCGATGCATTCAAAAACTTGTTCATTTGAGAGTGTTTGTTGAGTGCCAACATCAGAGTGATACATATCTGATAACATTGGTGGTGGTTTTTGAACGATTTCAACGTTGTTTCCTTCATCCACTTCCATCTTAAGTGCTGCATTTCGTGATAAACGTTCAGAAAGACGTCCGATAAACTGAAAGTTTCCATTCGAAAAAACAAACATTCGAACGAACGCAAACAAAAATTGAGTGTCACGTTTGGTTTTCGTCGTTTGCAAACGATTCTGTTCGAAATGGATACGTCCGGAACTGGTCAAAAACAGACAACAACTTAACTGTCCTCAAACACTGCTGGACAATTTCTTCACCTATAAGGTGCATGACGCTAACAGGTGAATCAAAAGACTACAACAGTGTTGTTAACAAACTATTATTTGCGCAATTAGAAATAATTACAATGATGTCATTCAAGACGCTCCTGAAGATGGCATAACGCCGAAACGTTGAACATCATCGTAATTATTTCGAATTGCGCATTTGTCAACAACATTACTGCACTGTTTTGATTCTTCTCAAGTATCTGATCATTTGAATGAAGTGTCATTAACTAGTTAATTTCCTCCTCATATATTAATGTTTTTCAGTTTCTAATTTCACTGAAAATCAGTAAGAGTGCAGAAAAGAGTGAGTAAAAACAATAACACGAGTCTTACTTACAATTTCATCTGCAAAATTCAACAAATGATACACTAAAAAATAATTACTACCTTATCGCCACCGAGGGCACCTTTCCGTTTATAAGCTCGGATGAACGGTGCCGCTTTACGAGCATTCGAAAGCAAAGGTTCCTCAAGTGAAAAATTCGCCTTATCGAGTATCTCAAACAATTTCGTACAACTGTATAAGGTTAAGCCGAATGACTGCACCATTTTCAGCGCATCGTCCTCGTTCATTTCGCTCAATGCAACCTGAATTAACATTTCAAATTTTAATTCTACAATCAACAAATCGCAACTGTACACCTTTACTCTCTTCTGATAAAGCGCCATGAAACTTATTCTGCTCAGATGAGCAAAAACAGCATTCATGCTACACAAGCTGACTTTTAGCGAACGAACAAGCAAATATAAGAAGCTCGAATGAAAATGAAAAAATATTACAAGTGAAAAATATATGTAAAAATGAAAATATAAAATAAAAAATAAACTAAAAAGATAACCTACATAAAATAAAAACAAATGAAAATATAACAAGCACGAAAACTTACGTTCACAATACGCTCATCTTCGGCGCACAACATTTTTAACCTGAGCGAAGGCGTTAACAATTCAATACCGTCTGCGTTGACCACCTGTAATTGTTTTTTTTTCATCTTCATCACTACGGATTCGATTCCGCACTCTATTCGCATTAACCAAACGAAAACAATAACAATATGGATGAATAAACTAAAAACATGTAACAAACCTTTGGCCTATGTCCATGACACGGAAAGAATAAATCCATCAAAGCGTTTCGAGCACTGCTACTTTTATCAACATGCCTACTACACAGCAGTTGAATGATGGCACCGAATGACGACAAAATCATTTCGGCTGAGCGCTTCTCCTTAAACAACACTAATTTTGCTAAACGTTCATATTCATATTCGAGCCGTAGGTTTCTTGTTAGCAACACTAATTTTTGCTAAAGAACGTCTTTTTTATGAACATGAGTACTCGTCATTTGAACATCTATTTTATGACATCGAAAATCAGCAAAAATACATTTGATACTCATCTATTTTCATCAATCAGTAGTAACTGCTGAAAGGTTAAATTAATCATCAGCCAATATTGTACATTATTTGTGATTTGTTCCAAACGACCCAGCTGCTTCTCTTTAATTTGTGCGACTCAGAAAATGGATTCGCGTAAAAATAACGTCTCCATTCTTATACTGCGAACTTAGAAACTGGATTTAAAATATACCACAGAATTTTAAAAAAACAATTTTAAAAATTGTTCGAAAGCATAAATGAGCACTGCTGAAAAATGAAAGGAACGAACCTTCGAAGAAATATTGAATTCGACGATAATCTTTTTCGCATCAGCGGGTAAATTTTGTTGCATTAATTCGGAAGAACACGTCGATTGCGCTGACGCAGTTTTAACGTACTGATCAAAGAAACGAATCGCAGATGCATGCAGCTGTACATCCTCACACGCGTCGTGTAAACAGTCATCAACAACGTTCGAGAGTTGATGTGCTATCTGAGAGTTGATGTACTCAGTGACTGATTAGGACACTTTTATCGATGAGAAATGCACTCACAAACACTAATCTAGTTCGTGCATTGTGAATAAATTCAATACACAACCGCAGTGTTTTACATTCCACCGGTGCTCCATAAAATCATAACTGTGAAAATTGCATTGTACAACTACAACTACGATATCATCTGTCATTTTTCTCTCATTTTTCGGTGAATGTTTTTTTAACGATTAATTAATTTATGGTGAACCAATTAAATGCAAACCAAATGACTGATTGAATCATCCGAGTACGTAATAAGAAAATCGATGTATTCGGTCAAACGAGACGATTTCGTTTCGACGGGACACAACTTTGCTAGCAGGATGCAAATGCGATTCTTAAATAGAGCATAAACACAATATCAAAAATTCGATGATTATGAAAAATGCATTTGATATTTTCATTCAAATCAATTCTAAAAATCGCAGAACACAGGCAATCAATTTAATGAAACTGTTTGTAAAATACCTAAAAAAGCAAATTTTTGCGGTCAACGATAATAACTCTAGATGAACGGTAATGACATTCTTTGAATTCTAGCGATATGTCACCAGATATTGCCCTATGCCAACGTCATCCACTAGATAAACACGTTCTTTTGGCCCTGTCAACCGAACAACCTCATCAGTTCCCTTCATTCCATAGTCTATTCCAACCATCGCAGGTTTTATAATGATTTAAACATTAGCATAATTAAACGTTAAGCAATAAAAATGCCAACAAATACCTTCAATGAATCGAATGAATTGATCATGTGAAGAAACGCAGTTGGTGATGCGTCAACATTGACTGGAAGTATCGTTGCATTTGCGTCCGGCTTAAATATTTCGGATGGATTTTGACAGAACAAAAAAAATCGAAGTGTGATCGAAACGAGAATGAAACCTGTAGGAAAAGCGACAAGGCATAGGCAGCTATTGATCGTTCCAACGACGAATGCGCACTTAGTCTCGTTGCGATGAATTGCATTGTTTCCATAACACTCTCATCATTCGCTGATGCGCCTCTCAATGAGTCACGTAAACGTTGCCGTAACTCAAATATCACATCACTCTTTTCTACACCCATTTTCAGCAAATTTATAACCACACATCACAAAACTCATAAGAACCAACAATTCTATTTTTTTCTTGAGAAACTACAATTTCCAATGAATCTTAACGACTCAAAGAATGAATTCATTCAGAGTTAAGACCAGAATTAAAACAAAACAGAATGGACGTTCATGAAAAACAAACTGCATTCAGTTTTTCGTTGGATGGTTTTTTGATGTTCGACATCGACGATGAGGACACCAGAAGATAGTGAAGGAACAATTCACAGATACATTCCAGCGGTAAATAAAGAATGGCACTCGCATTCGATTCCACCAAATTCATAATTGCTGGCAATGCGCACGCACTTCCCTTCAAGTCATTCGATGGCTTTTCATCGAACAATTATCATTTCAGACAGCATTCGTTCAGAAATAACATTCAAAACAAAAAAAACACGAGATTAAGCGAATAACCTCAGAACGCGCAATATCCGCTAATATATCCGGATCACGACATTCGCACAACGATCGAGACAAATCTAAATCCTCATTCAACTTCTTGAGATCAATGAAGAAACTATCTGGTGGACGACGGCACACACCTCTGAAACAAAGACATACAAAACATTCAACGTTTTAGAGAATATACGAAACGTTTCCATACGTTTAATACATCCATTCTCAATAGTAAATGACCATTTCAAGCATAAAAATGAAATTATAGAACGGCGGTAACCAACGCTGGATCGAGAGTGCAAAGCTTTCCGATAAGCTTCGAGTCTGCGTCATCCACATCCACTCCAGCAAGCCTTGTCTCTAATTTTCGGATCTTCTGCTTCTCCGCCTCTAATTCCCTGCCATCTTCAGCTAACATTCGTTCCACACCCTCTGGATTGCCAGCATTTGCCATTGGAGGGAAATGATAGTCCCTTTAGAAATGAAACACATTTAGACGCACAATCTGTTTCACTGACCGATTAAACTAACAATGCGGTGCTATCGTCATATCCGCACGGAAAGATCAATAAATCCGCAATGTTAACAGATCAAGTGGAAAACCAACTTACGGCCACAATTTACTTCAAAAGTTTGATCGTAAACCGAGTTGACAGTGTAATTTATCACTGTGATATATATATATATATATATATATATATATATATATATATATATATATATATATATATATATATATATATATCCGTGAGCTCATAGACTAATTATCCCAAGAAAACTTCAATTATCAGAGATATTGATTGAAATTTTGGGGTGATAAAGAAATACAACCAATCAAAAATACCAACAGAACGAACCATGAGAGCAGCATTTTGAAGGCAACTTTGAGAGTTGGGAATTTCAAGTAAGCCTCTTTGATAAGGGAATGTTTATTGAGTGATGCCCACATAATCGTTATGATCCACGCTTTCCAATAAAGTGTTCGAACGGACAACGCCGGTAATTCTTTCCTGGAATTCAGATAACATTCAGAACATTCATCCACCACCAACAACAATTAATTCAAGTCTCCAAAACAGACTCGCCACTGCATTAACAATATGTAGTTCATGCCAAATGCAATAAGCAGAAAAGAAATGAAATTAACACAACTTTTCACATCAGCTCACAAAAATTTATCACACGATATAGATATAAAAAACTGATTGAAAAGACTGATTAGATAATCGAATATAAGCAAAAAACGAAACGAACTCTTGTAAGTGGAATGTTATTGGTGGTTTATAAAGAGTTGTTGCGAATAAGCTATAAATTGCGTCGCAATTATCGATCTCTATCATACTTCGCACACTCTCTGCAAAGAAATAACGCATTACTGAACTAAAATCAAACGTTTCTCGCTCACTGCACAAAAAATAAACCATATCAACAAGCAAAACCAACTGCAAATGATACCAAATACCGCTTACTGATGGATAACGATTCAGTCATATTATATACGCGAGACAGTTATCGCATCAATGCGAAACAGTAATAACTGTTCGGCTGAATAGGTTAGATGTTAACCGTTGAGTGGAGATGAGATCGAAGCACGTTTGCTGAGATTCTCCACCAGATCGATCGTATCCGCTGCATCAATTGGTATCGTCTGCTCAGCACCGGCCTTCAGAATCTTCAGCAGTAACCCTTCACTTAAGGGTGCATCTGAGATGGCACGCATAAACTGCGTCACGTCCGCTTCTAATGGCCAATTGTCAACACTCGAATAGTAATCTGCCTAAAATGAACCCATTCTAACTGCTTTAATTAACAAAAGTAATGTACTGAATGACTGTTACAAAAATACTTACATACGAGTACAGCAAAATGAAAAAATACTGACCATGAAAAACATCGAGTCAAAAATATTAAAAATAGCAAGCATTCCTATAAGGAAAATTACTAAATATGCTATAATTTTCAACAGAATTGTAATGGTTTCAAAATGCGTCGCACATGATGAACTACAAAAACTTCTGGTTAATTTCTCGATAAATAGAACAATGAGATAGCAACAACAACAACAACAAAATGAAGTGATCGATTATTTCACAAACGTACCGATGCTAAATAGAGAAGGCGATAAAACGAGTAAACATATAAACGACTATCACTGCAATACGCGTGATGCGATATCAGAAAATCGACACATTCCTCGAAAAATTTGAGCATTTCGGTGTAGAACCTGGATGGAAACAGTCTCGTTTACGTAGCAATATATCAACAATTAGGATTATTACAGTGAGATTCTAAAGTGAACAAGATCACCAAAGTCACAAGCACACGATTTGCGTTCAAATGCAACAATGAAACATCGATGATCCTCAAATCCACGGCCAGAATTTGAATGGCCGATCACAAATGAAAATTCGGAGAAAAAAAACATTTAATGAACGAATTCACTTTTGGAGGGCGTCGAGATTAGTTTGTGAAGGAGTGACATTGACATTTCTTCTTAACTGAGTACCTTCACGTACCGATGGTGTAACAGCCAGAAATGGCAACATTCCACATAGGTCCATTAACGATTTGAACAGATGTGCCTGTAATGAGAATCGAATGAATTCGAGTTATGTCGAATGCACGTTCCTGATAAATATGAAAAAAGTGAATAGAAGTTCAACACGACCGCTAAAATAACGTGCAACAATTAAAACGTTAAAATGTTTCCACCAGAAAAATATATTACCGGTGCAGAAGTTGGAAGAAATTTATTGATGAGTGTTTTGAAGAGATAACGAGTGAAAAGAACAAAATCGAAGTCGACACGTAACAGAGAACGAACGAATTCTCGGAGAAATGGACGCGAGACTTTCAAATATTCTTCTTTGACGGCCAACATTTCACACATTTCACTAGCCAATACCTTTAATCCATTTCTTTTCTTTTTCATATGGATCCGATATTCCTTCTTATCAAACCCTTTCACAATTACTAACAAGTGTTATTTACACTTCTTTAAGAAATATGTATATTCATGCTTCACACTGAATAGAATAACCTCGAATAGAGATTAATCCTTCCTAAGAGATGAAAATCGAAAATGAAGTATTCAAGAATCAAAAAGACCATTCACTGTCCAACGGTGTTTGATAATAAATTCAAAATTTATAAACATTTTTCACAAAAGAGGTTTTGCGTTTCACCATCACAGCTTTGAGGTACTTCGGCAAATCGAAAGGTAAAAATTCAAAAGGAAATACTGAAGAAACATTCGCAGAATTTACTCGTTTCGTTCAATAAACAGTACATTCAATAACAATTCAAAACAAACCTGGGTTGCAAATGCATTGTCAAATGAGAACAATGAATGTATCATAGTCATATTGTACGGGAATCGAGCTGACGAAAACTCATTCGTGAGTAATAATCTCATAATAGAACTCATAAAGTCGCTATCATGGCTCAGAATCTCCCTGAAATCATTAATTAATCCTCAGATTTGCTTTTCGATAACTCAGCGAAAGTGCGAGCTTATATGAAGGAACTGGTGGTTAACTTCCGTCACAATTATGCCTTAAACAGTCATCACACGAATACAACAAATCAAGCCAATCAATTCCTGTAAACAGTGCTCTTTTGGAATAGAATTTATCCCGGACGGCACCTTTGCAATTGCTCAGAGAAATGGACAAAAACATCAAAATTATGATAGCGATTTTAGGCAATGGAAAATCTTGATAACCTATAGCGGCATAAACAACCATAAAGAGCAAATAGAAACGACGAACTTGAGTGCCACAGAAAGCAGGTTGATGATTTGTTTGCTCTTTAACGCCTTCAATTTAAGGAGAACGCTCAGTGTTTCGGTGTCTTCATTCGAGGAAACACTACGAATATTACATGCAATCGACAGAAGCAATTCCATTGCACTTCGTTGCAACTGAAAGCACCAACTCGGTATATGCATATCTGCGCACATTGAGCTGATGCCGCTCTCCCCTTCCACTCATCCATCGTGACAGATGACAAAGGTGTAGGCACACTTAAGAAATGTGGCCAAATACGGGTAAAAATACCTCTCACGCTTCACATACTTTCTTCCTAACGTAAAACTATCCAGCGTTCATTGTTGAGTTGGACACAAACAGTTTCGATAATTGTGGAACATTCAAGGATATTGTCAAAATCGCACTCGAGTGATTTCTCGAAAAAAATGTACAGTGAAATGAATTTGGATAATATTTTCACTCGAAAGAACATGTCACGTTACTCACCTTCGTATTAAGCAACCAAATATCCATTCGTTGAGTGGCCAAAAGGCGAATCTGCGCACAGCCAGTGCACAAAGTCATTGTTTTGAGTAAATTTCTTGGTGCAGCATCACTTTTCCGTTCGCACATTTCACTAATATACGCCACAATTGTATCGATTTTGGATGACTTATTTGCAAGATCTTCGAAACGATTCTTTCGCACCTTTAAACGTTTCACTATTCATTCAGCATAACGATACAACCATAAATAATTGAAATAGTACAACGATTTCAATCCCACATAACGACATTACAAAATACATTTTCGCAGCTAATAACACATGTGCATTGCACCAAGCCTCATATGAAATCCATGACTCTTTTCATTTAGGTTAACGGAAGGCAAACTCAAAACTACTGCTAGACAAACAGAAATATCAACATCGCAAAAATCACCGAAACTCATATATATCCGATAAAAGTGAACAAAATCGACTGATTTATTGAGCTCACACATGACAACATGCCTAGTTTACACCATATGTATACAATACAAAAAATTATGTGACGTTCATTCACTAATTGACGTCGCAATAGACCATACATTTCAAAACGTCCATCATTTGTTTTCAGTCAAATTCAAAATGTTTGATAAAGCCACCAATCAATGAGACTGTTGAATCAAGTAGCATTCCACCAACCTGCTTATGATGCAATCGTTCAGGGATGGGCAATTCGCAAGAGCTATACAGATCCTCATGTGGTAAATTCGTATCGAAAACCGTAATAATATTATCAATCAGTGTACCCGCACACGCCCTATCAACCCAATACCGTTCATGCAAACTGTCATCAATGAGACATTCCACCAAACACCACGGCCATTCACTGCTTTCTTTCAGCATTGTATACAACACTGAAATATATTAGCAGATTTCAGTTTCCAATAAATTGCCTTTGCAGCTTTCAAAAATTGGACGACGAATTAAGTACAAAAACTTACGAATGGGTGCAACAGAAAGTGCAGGTGAAGAATTGGGTAAGGCTGCGGGCATCAATGAACATAACGCCTCCACCACCTCATCATGCTGCAATCAACATTCAATATCAAACATTTCGTTCATTGATTACTCAGTTCTTCTGAATTCAAATAGGAAAACAATGTCAATAATTTGCATGATAATACTCATCAGGATATGAAACAACGAGATTTTCTGTTAGACTGATATGATGAAGAGTTTACAGAATGGCAAGATTTCAACGAAAAACCGAAACTGTATTCAAGCAATGTGGTATAAAATAAACAATGCGTGCATGCATTGAGTGGAATAAAATTCGAAACATAACGCCAATGCAAATGAATAAAATTAGAAGAATTTAATATCAGATGTGAAGTAATCACTGACGGTGATAAAAGTGGGATATTGTTTGCAGAATGAGAGAACTGATGTGATAATGAGCGGTTCGGCAGACCAAACGTTGTTGCCGCGACGATACGAAATAATGTCACGAACAGCTGCGCAAATCAATCTGGCTCCTTTTTGCGCTTTTTGCTTCTCAAAACTATTCATCAACGACAATAATAACTGCTTCGGTTCCAGCGTGACCTGAAAATTTCTTTGCTCTGAATGTCGAAATAACCTGTAGCTAAAACGAAGAAAATTAGCACCAAAGTTCAATAACTATCACTGTTGACTGTTTCTTTTTTGTATTTGGCGGAGCGAAAAGTCGCAAACAAAACTGCCTAGCAACATAGGCTGCGTAAAGATTACGGAAAAAATGCTTTCTTGAAATACTACAGCTCAGGATTTATGTCTTTGTTGGTTTTTCTATTATTGTAACTAACTGACTTAATCCATACACGCTCATAACCCTACACGAGGTTACAAGCAAGAAAAATTTACGCAGAAAAGGACCAAAGAACAATAGAGGACGGTTGTTTGAGCTGAGACTAAAACTAACAGGAGACAAGAATCAAACAGCAAATTACCTCAGAACAAAACTGACGCCATTTTGTTTCGTCATGTTCGAATCGCTTCAGCTGGACGGTTGACGAAGCAGTGGACGGACCCTTCGAAAGTATATCAAGACGCGGCTTCTTTAGAACACCTCCGCCACTCTTAATAGCAGCAATATTACTTTCAGCCATAAACGTCTTAATTTAGAATGTTTATTTGCATAACTTTCATCTTGAGCAGTTCCTGATCACTTCAAAAGATTCATATTTGACCGATTTGAGCTTGGCGGAGAATACAGTTTGAAAGAAAATGGACTGAATACCTGTGGAAGGTCTCTTTTGCCGGATACGTGAGCCCTAAGACGAGAAGAGCTATCCAAAGAGCTGGATGGACCATCACGTCCCAATGCGACGAATCCACCAGCTGGAAGATTGGCTTTAACTTTAGAACCCTGTTTGCTCATCTACTAACGCTATTAACCCTGAAATAAAAGTCACAGGAACTAAAGCCTCAAAATAATTAGAATAACTCTAAACAACCGTTAACATGTTTCAAAATATGCCGAAGACGTCACAATATAATTAAGTGCTGAACAATCCGGTGTCTCGAAAAGCGGCAACCCCAAAACCTTGCCATACGAGTCTGTCTCATACGGCACAGTTTTTGAATGCTATTCGCAGCACAGAACAACTTCATTCAGGTGATTTACGCATGGTCTCGACGCCCTGAAAACGGTTCTGGTATCAGGATTTGATCCCAGAATCGTTTTTCAATCCCCGGACACTCCCGAAATTGAAAAGCAATTTTGAAAAATAGAAGATAACAAAAAAGTTACCGCTAGCAAATAAAAAACAAACAAATTCTGCTCGAAAATTTGAAAAACAACCCCATCCCTCTTAAATTTATTTCCTTTACCCTTATTAACAGAAAATCACTCGCACTGTTGACGACATTTATCTTGTGCAAGCCATTTTGCCACATTTGTTTGACGCTCCATGTGCCTAATCTCAGACGAGGTACATGTAAATGTGAACATTTTGAGCTTGGTTATCCATTTGAATCGCTCTTATAGTCATCAATCAACTGATTCTTTAAGATCGCTGAAGTCACCGAAGTGCGATCATAACGGTCGTAATAGTACGCACAGAATGAAGTTAGCAATGCTTAGGGACATATAAAAGAATTCACTACTTTGGCCATTAACCTATAACAGAACATTTACGTCTGCGAGAAAACCACTCTATTCAAGGAATCGAACTTCTTAAGAAGAATTTGAGATTTTCTCGGATTTTCATTGATTTTTCCGGGATAATTGTTCGTACAGGAAGATCCGCAAATTTTGGTCGAAATTCCAAGCTTCGGCTTCCGACCCAAGAATTTTGAAGTTCGGTCGGAATTCCGAATGTGGGAATCTGAAAACGTCAATTCCCTCGGGTTCCAACCAACCTGAAATTTCGTTCGGATGCCCTCACTAGTACTCACCCCACGACGAACACTAAGATACAGTGTCATATCATCAAGACAGTAAAACTGCATGAAGAACTATATTAGCAGTGTAAGCAAATCGTTGCAAATATTCCATCGATTCCAATTCATCGTCGCCGTTCTCCTTACGCTTACTAGATTTCCTCCAACTCTCAGCTTCGACCAGTAACATATTAATTTCTTCACACCAATCGATCGAGAAGAATATCTGGATTCAGAAATATGTATATACTTTGTCGGGCGATTCTGCTTAGTTGAGGAGCTATAGCTATTTTATTAAAGCTATCTCAAGCAGCGCCGAGGTGCTCAGTCATATGCATTTGATCACTATAGATCAATGGATATTATACATTACTATCGAAATATATGTTTCATACATTCAAGCCTACCGTCTTCTCAAGTTTGCCCAGTAACATGGCAGTCTTTTTGCATCGTTCGATCGAGCAGAATCTCGGCTTTATAAAAAATAAAAAACTCGCCGAGAAATTCGGCCTCTACCAGGAGATATAGTTATTTTTCTGATGCTATATCGCGAAGCCTTCCTGCACGTCGTTCTCCCTGTCTCTCCATCATCTCCACTCCAAAAACTCTCTCAGCCGTCAGACGGATATGGTGAGCGATACACGCGTTGTTCGTAATGGAAGCAGACGGAAAAGTGCTATGAGAGAGCCTTCTCTTTCGGACTTAGAAAAATTTTTTGCTGGTTTTGAGTTTTGGGAGCATAAATACAACATTGCCGATTTCTGTTAGTCTATTACATAGAAATGCATCCAGATGAGCGTGATATAAAGCAATGAAGAGCAGAATAATCAGTTGAATATTCAATGAAATGTTACGTAAAAGTTCATCGAGCTGTCGTTGATCATGTCATTCGTCCAAATTGCGTCTATTTTTCTTAGCTGAACATCAATGATAGAGGGCAAACAGCAAAGATAAGTGCATATAAATTAGATGGGAATGATTAAGGCTTGCTTCAAAATGGACATATTATCAAAATTCACACAAATTGACTTGTTTTATCAAATCCCGAAATCCTGGGATTTTTCAAAACTTAAATCCCGGAATCGAGATCAGAACTGTAATCTCGGGATCCCGGGATCTCGTGCAATCCCCACTTGTCATGCGTCATCATATTATATATCCACTTGTTCGGTTGTTTACTGAAACAGAGATCAGTTTGGAAGACAAAGGATGGGGATGAGTGTCGTGAAATGACTCCCAAAGTAATTGGTTTTATACCGTTGGCATCATCGATGAAATTATGCATGCATGTCTAGTGTGGACTTTTTTCTCAAGTAATTATTTCGCAGTTAATTGCAATACCATTCAAGTAATTAAAATTTTTGATTACACTTCTTCCCCACTTCGATTACCTTCATTTGACAATTCACCACTATACATTCCCTATAATCAGTTATAATGTTATTAGTTTTCATCTTCAGCGATCAATGTCATCTGAATTCATAATGTCGATAAAGTAATCTGTATAATCTGTATACGAATCTTAGTTTTACTCCCTCGCGCAACATTTACCTTTGCAATCTTTGAAATGACCTTCATTTACGTTCTCATTACACATCCAGTGGTGTACATGGGGGGCAGAGGTATTTCGCTCCCTCCTCCCCTCTACCTCCACCTGCTTATAGAACAAGCACTGAAAGAAATGAAGTTTACAGGTAGTTGCAATACAGATGAAACTATATCAATGCATTTAAATTTGGTTCACTGACTTATCCACGTACCACTGAGATTAGTAAAATATCACACTAAAAGGATCAACAGCCACAAAACGAAAATCACCGTTTCCATGTAAAAAATCCTTCGCGCGTTAATGTGCAATGCGCAAACAAGTTGATATGTAATAATGATTAGAGTACAATTGCATGAAATTAATTCATTTAATTGTCACTCATTGATCGTTTCCAGCTTCTGTGTTCATATAAACTAATTGAAACAAATATTTCATCGAATTGATGACAATTGCCGAAAAGTTTTGATAGGATGTTTTGAAGGTAAAAAAGCGTTTGAAAAATTTTCAACTATTATTTTTGAAAATTTAATTCTGCCTCTTCAAAAACTTCTTTGCCAATGGATTCGCAGAAAAGATCTAATATATCCCTTGATGTCGATTAATCTGCACGTTATCACTACTATGATCAACGATACTCTCATTATTTGATTATTACTATTATTATTATTATTATTATTATTATTATTGTATTTAGCATTATTATTATTATTTTATTATCTTCAGTAATTTCAGTATTATCTTGTTTAATAACAATGCTCTTCTTAGATATCTTGCCATCTGTTTGCCTCATTCAAGCATTTTATTATCAATGAAGCAAAAACGTTATTTCAATTGTTCTTAAGAATCATTTTGGTATCAAAGATTGTTTAAGATAGGGTAAAGAGTCATTCGTCTCGGATAAACGATAATACTTTGAACAAACTAACTCATTTTCGTTCGCGAGCAGTTCGTCTTCACAGTGAAACGACAACGTTCACGTTGCAGCGCTTCTTTTAGCAGATAATATTATTACTGTGATTGTTAGAACTGTTCATTCATTATTTTTGTATTATTGCTTCTGGTTATCATTCGTACATTTTACTTTGATCTTGAGAGGAGCGAAAAGCAAGTCGCATGATGAGTGTCACAACTGGAAAGGGGACTCAATTTGCTCACAGCTGGAAGTGTCGTGTATTGAGGGAATGTGCATCGCTATGCAACCATTTGCATCGTCAACAATAAATTTTGTTTATTCTCAGATTTAATCTATCCAATAACACGTCCTAACACATTCCTTCGTCACTTACCGATTAAAAAACACTTCATTCGAATAACTCTCAAACACTCAACCTGTTCCCTCCTAACACATTCTCTCATTAAGATATACATACATATTCATCTGATTGTATCAGTAGCCATCCTCATCGTATCTCATTCACTTGGCCACACGTAAATTTAAGTTGCTGATTCAATTGTTCACTGTTTTACGTCCATTCAAAGTTGTCTAATTACTGTTTATTCAATTCACATACACCAATAAAATTTCCTCTCATTTTCTAACTTTGTTCCCATTAACAGTAATTTTTGTTTTTATCAATTGGTTGCTCACATTCAAATAAATATTTTCAAATTAGAATTTTAAACGTTTTGCGCTGTGCGTTTGGTCACGTTGAGTTGAATTCTATGAGCGTACTATGGAATTTTATTGACAGTATAATGTTATGAAGTGATAAGCATAACGGAGGGTTCGTTATCACGAGACAAACATTTTCAAATATTCAAAAATTTATGTGAACGTTAAAAGTTCTGAGCATTTAAATAATGTCGGCGTTCCTTACAGTGCACACGTTAATATTTACATTCCTTCGATGAGATTCTTGCTGTAGTCAACAGTTCATTCAATGTGTGTGCGTTGTTTCCATAAACACTGAGAACTTTGTACATTTGATTTTTAAAAATGTTATTTAATCAGTAATCACAGTGCGTTGCCATTGTATGCCCCTTGGTCGTTGATAAATAGCACATTACTTATTTTTGGGTGTATCTGCTCGCTCCCTCCTCCACCCCATCTCCTCACTTCACACAACGTGCGATCTGAGCAATCATTTATACTCTTGGAAACTGTGTTGATCATTCATCCAGCGGTCTTATCAGTTTCCAAGAAAAACTCAAATGAACGAAGCCTACTTAAACCGTCATTGATCCTTGCAGCGTTCTACTTCAATCCTAAGAATTCTTGAGTTTTTCATAATTGAGTTCGAAAACTGGAGGGAATCTGAAACCGAATGATATTGTGAATTAATTTTGTTTGCAGTTCTATTCATAAGCTGACTGATGGCATTAAATGATGATTGACAACTGAAATACTATCAATATTAACTATCAATTCCGCGTGATGACATGTTGTTGAGTCAATCCATTGCGCAACTCTTATAAATAGTGATGAATCATATCCGGAATTCAGATTTTTTTTTGAATCACAAAGAAGTGTTTCATCAAAATGCTTTGAATGCATTGTTGGCTGAGTGTTTTGAAATGAAATTCAACAAAGTTCATCAGAGAATGATAATCAGTTGCATTGTCAGATGATAACAGTTGATGTCAGATGATTGATAACAACTGATTTTCGATGAGGTTTTTTACTTGAACGTTTTTATAGTATGTTCCCATAAATCATTACAAATCCCTTTGTTGTAATAATTTTAGTATTGTTTGTTGGTATATGATCACTTACAATTAATCATTGTTTTTTGTTTTTGTTTATTTATTATAATTTGAAATCGACTGAAGGTGAATGACACGCTGATAGTACACGTTATGTAGCGATATATTCGAATCGTCTGTCATTTGCTATGAATAAATTGCGTTTATTCATGAATTCTCTTTGATCAGTCGTCTGAGAATAATTTTTCATTTCGATGATTCATTCCGAATTCGTTTGCGATTTTTGGTGTGTGCGATCGTTTTACATATTCTCGTACAATACTTATTGTACAAGAATAAACACTGATACAAATCGTCGTCAAAAATTTCAGTCTTTTTTTGCATTTTGCAATTTATCTTATATTTCTTGACAAAGATATCTTCTAACAATTCATCTAAATGAACGATAATTGTTCGCTTCATTTGGAATGAGTGATTCAACCACTAATAATGAGAATATTATATATTGTATATTTATGGAATATTGTATATTTATGAGTCTTATTTACAGCTGACAACGACGATTATAATTAATGTAAATTAAAAAAGTTAATAGATGAGAAGATTTCCCAATTTTCACATTCTGTAAGACACTTATCGAATTTCTTCAATCCCTCAGTGATTCATCACTCCGTCATTCGTTCTTCTCTCAACTATTAGTTCCATGATTTGTTAGATTCAACGATGAAATCTTGAATCCATCAAAAATGAATTTTTTTTGCAACGCGTGCTCAGTGAGAAATGATGCGAAGATATGTGTCATAAATATGATTGCATAAGAAAGTCGACATCGAATTATTTGAGGCAGCAATTTTAAACTCGTTTGTATTGAATAATGCTGAAACAATTGCCACTAAATCGCTCAATCATTTGACGATCGCTTTGATAACTGAACCTCAATGATGAATGCCGTTTACACTGGCTCAGCTTTAAATTCACGTTTAACTTTGCAACTTACTTCGATAATTCAAACAGTGAAACATTTTTCGAATGCGGTAAAGCGAATTAATTTATGGATATCTACTGAGAATGTTTTCTTCGATGATGATGCTTCATGCAAATAAATGAGTTTTTAATTTTTTTTATTCCAATACCGTTTTTCAAAATCTTAAATAGGAACTCAAAAAATTTTTACCTAAATTTCCACTATCGGCGCAGTAAACTTATGACTCGATTTAGTTCTTGTCAATCATCTATTTCATCATCAAAAATGCACTCAACATCTTTGGTACTCATTTTTTCCGGTACTTTCTTGAAAATTCTCTGATTTTTTCGAAAAAAGCAATCGATGAACTGAAATATAAAACAGAAATAGTTAAAATAAGTCATAATCATCATAATAATAATCAACCAGTTGTTGACCCCTTGTAGAAGTGTTCTTCAGTTTGATGGCGTTGATGTAAGAAGATTCATTGAAAAGGTAGTCAGTCGTTGATTTTAGTGAAAAGGTCACATCTACGGCAACGACCACTAATCATAGAGCGTTTAACCTCTTCTGCCATAATCGCTCGTTCCCCTTTACCTGTACGTCGTTCGTTGTGCATAAGCAGTCACTCGCTCACCACTCACAAACACACCAAATCAAGGCTTCTTGTTAGCCTCGTTACAGGTATGTGCTGATGACAAACTAAATGCCACAAAGCGCTCTATCGTGCATCCTATCTCTTCGTGTGCTCCCCTCAGTGTACTCCTCTCTCAAAACTCTGTAATCTTTTAGTCAAACAATTTTATTTCACTTCTTTGTTCAACGATCCTTTCGATTTCTTTTCCCATGTTCTCTAGTGCTGCTTATCTCCGACAGAGATGGCCTCGATAACACTTTCACTGTAAAGGTGTGTTATTGCTGCATCATCATCGTCATCATCACCAGTTATATCGCATCGCTACAATATCGTTCACTCATTTACTTTTACTGTGCATGTATCCTTGTCGTTCGTGTTTTGTTATTGCTAAACGATCATCAGCATCCAGTGTTGTACGTATTGCTGTTATATGTCAAGAATACGTGTTTTATTGTTGCTTATTCAGACTCAATCCAAAACCAATAATGACTTCAATCGATTATACATTCATGGCAATGTGAGAATACGAATAACTTTTTCGATGTTCATTTCAGCTGACAGACTAATATTACTGTGTAATAATTGCATTTGAGACATGCGCAATAGTCCTTCACAATTGAATATTGATCGCGTGAAGTTTCGATTCGAATTTGTTTGTTCCTTGTTTTGATTCCTCTTAACTGCTTTGATTCCTCACTCTGCTGTCGTCTAAAAATGTTTTTTTTTTGAAGTACAGTTCTCAGAATTTCCCAACGTTATTGTGAGGTATAATTTTGGACAGATTTAGTTACGACATAACTACAAATGATGTAGGCGTTTAACTTTGATCATATGGATTCAGTTATGCATTTATTCACTATCAGTATGCCTATGATCATATGGATCAGTACGACTTTATCATCCATTTAGGGAATGGGCAGTGTTGAGATTGTTTTGCTAGGCACTCTTATCAAGATGGTCAGTGAGATAGCCATCGAAAGTAATGGGAATGTGATATGAGGAAGGTTGGTGAAATAAAAATTAATCTAATTAGGATGAATACTATCAGAGCACTTGTCGGCAAGCTTCTTGATGGCGAGTCGATGTGAAAGGCATCAGTAACGGAGCAGTCCATATGAATTGTGAATACAAAACTTCTATGAATTTCACCATCATTTCAACCGCCCTTCGCCACCCGCTCCTCGCTCACAATCGTTTTGTGGATGCTGTTTGCATATCTCTGATATTGATGTCTAAAACGGATTCAATCCGTATTTTATAAACTTGCAAAATTTCGTGTAATCCTTCCAAGATGACAGTATAGTAATGATGGCTGCATAGCTTCAATCAAGATATATTCTGGTATGAATTCAGAATTCGCTGAACTCGAATCAAAAACAAAATTTTCTGCTGTGATCGGTTTTTTTGCGAGTTGCATTTGTTGAATTGTAAGTTCAGTGAGAGGATGCAATATAATGGTGTTAAAACGCATGAATTATCACTCTCTAAACTGGAAACTCTCCATCAAGATGTGTCATTTCTGAATTCGTCTATCATTTTTTCGGTAAACTGCATTCAATTCTCAATGTTACCTCATCGATATTCTACGTATTTTTCTTATCACTGCCCAAAATACATTCCAACGAGTGAATTTTTGAACAACATCATTTCTGCATTGAACTGCATAACATTCAAATTTGATGTTACAAACAAAACTTTCAGACTAATTTCATGAGCTAATATGAGGAAAAGAATAAAGTTGTGTGTTTATTTACAACTGGTGAAATGAATGAGTGTATTTCATACACAATAACTCTTTAACGTAGCGTACCGTTCGTTCGTTGTTACGCTGAATTCTGTTATCACCACTCACAATTAACATGGTCCGTCCTGAATAAATTTTTGTTATCAGTTGAAAAGGTATCTCGCCTCTGTCAACTCTTGCGAGTGCATTGCGTTTTTGCTTTCGTATGCGTTTGCCGTTTTTCATCAGCAACCGAAACAGTGACAGTAGTAGATAGTGCATCCATCTGCATTCCTCTCGAATTGCATCGAAAGGATTTCTTTTACGTCTCGAATAGATTTGAATTCGTGCAGTGAACGCGAGCGCTCGCATCGATTGGATATTTGAGTGTTGCACTTTGAGAGTATTTCCACCAAAAAAACTGGCGGATTGTCGTAGTTGAGAGTTTTGTTCATCAATTTACAACCGAGAAAAGAATTTTTGGTAGCATAATTGAGTTGTGAGAACATGTGTTGTGATCTCTTGAATTGGTCTCTTTTTTTCTTCGTGCACTAATGTTCATTCAGTTTTGTTCGAAAATTAACATTATGGACTGTCGTTGGAAACATTCAGAAATACGATTTCGAGGTCGTATTTCCGAATGTCCGTAACGTAACGTTAATTCCGATGAAAATTGTTAATTAGCCAATCAGTTTTTTGATCGATGGCAGAAAATTCTATTGAATTCATTCGTTTTGTTTTGGTTCATCCGCTGCGCATTTAACGAATTATTTGCTCTATTTGTCGTTCGATAATCTGTTCGATTACTTTACTCGTCGATTGAATGGTGTACAAAATGAATTAGTGTTGGCGACCTGATTGTAAATCCTTAAATTCATTAATGCAGTCGTTAATTGCAGAAATATTCATCCAATAAAACTAATTACGAATACAACAAAGTGACGAACGATGCCTGTGCGCAGAACTGGAGGTGAGTATTTTTGTAGTTTGCTTTTTCACTCATCACATCTTTTTATCTCATTGATTTTGCTTTAAGCTCTTGCCTTCAATTTCTAACAATTATATTTCACACCTTTTTATATTGCATCGAATGTAGCATAGAAGGTGATACAGTGCCAACATAACTGAGTTGATTCTGTGTGTTCGTACAAATTTCTGATTTGTTTTACATTTCTGATCACCTTCACAGTTAGAGTCA
The DNA here is from genome assembly GCA_035041965.1 of Anisakis pegreffii. Classification (NCBI taxonomy): domain Eukaryota; kingdom Metazoa; phylum Nematoda; class Chromadorea; order Rhabditida; family Anisakidae; genus Anisakis; species Anisakis pegreffii. The sequence continues at coordinate 37,659 of JAPYMA010000408.1, forward strand.
TTAGCCCGTTAGCATCTGCTGTGCTTCTTTGTGTTTCATTCGTTTAGTGGAAAAAATACTCAATATTCCTACGACCGTTGTCATATCAATTACATTTCCAGTGGAATAATCAAACGTTTATATTATAGAGGCGCACCGCGCACTAGAGCAACTTGAAGAATACCATGCGACTTTGGTAAGCGCGAGTTCAAGTGAACTGAAACGTGAAATCGAAAAACTGCTCACTCATTTCAAATCAGCTCTTTTTCAATCGTTATTGGGTTCGTTTATGTGTTTTTTTTTCATTTCTGCCCTTTAGTAGAATTTTATTTATCCGATATCAAGCCACGCTTCTCCCATATTAAAAATGATAGTTCACCTTAACTGCTGTTATGCAGATGCTCGTATAAGGGAAAGTTCGAAGGTTGTTGGAATTATTTTTGTATCTTTATGCATTCATATGCAATTCGGAAGTATTTATCGTGTAAATGTGTCTGAAATAAATGGCATAATAATACGGTTTCAATTCAGTGAATATTTGAACAAAGCCACATAGAATCGTGTAACATATTGGGCCTTTTTCTATCTAGACATTTACCATCTTGATTAGCAGCTGGTCTGTTTTTCGATAGTTTGATAATTGATTGCCTAAGTATTCCGATTTTTTGTTCCTTTCCCTCGTCTTCACAAACTTTTGCCACATATTTGAGTCGCATTGTTATAAGCACAGAAGGATCCCCATTTAAAAGGTGACTTGTTGTGATGAACACACAATTCCAAAGGACAAAAATGTTCGTCTGGAATTTGTCGGATTTTTACTGATATAATGATAACTTGTTGCCCTTTCGGTTTCACTTATTATGAGCAGGTGTAGTTGAGTTGTCATTTCCTTGCTCCTGCTACCGATATTTCTTCATGATTTATTTACTTGACGAATTTTCATTCTCGAGTTAAAACAATTTCATCTGATGAATGCTACTTTGCGAGCATTTTTGTAAGTGTTATCTGCTGAATGATTGCATTTTGCTTGTAGATATCCAAGAATTGTATGAAGAAACACTTTTGAACGAACGTAAAAGCGTGTCGCAGAAAGCTCTCGAAACGAGAAGAATCGCGGAACGTTGGCAAGTAAACCCTCCGTTCGGCAAATCATTCAAAGATGCTCCACTCGCAACACCGGTTCGTTTTAGCGTCTCATTTAAACGCTGCTATTGACGAGTTGGCATAAAATAAATCATTTGTGATTGTACCAAACGCAATCCACTGTCAATGATACTGAAATAGTGAATATTCTTTTGTGTAACATTCGGAAATTGTTGGACATGAAGAATGTTTGAAGGACTCTGGCTTCCAATATCTGGACCATCATGTTCCATCGATGTTTACAAACGGAAATGATGCATCACATTCATACTCAATGCAGGAACAACGTCGTCAATATGTATGCATTATGTTTTTCGGTTTAATTTTTTGTGAATGAGAGGTTTATGTGTCAATATAGCCGAATATTCACCCATTGGTGCTGGAGTTGTGCGTATCGTTGTTCGGATACTTTGATCAATAAGCATCTCAAACTTTTAATTATGACATAAAATAAACTTTCTTGGAATGCAAAATTGATATCAGCAATTTTTTAGTCCACAAATGACGGTTGGAGGACAAGTGAAACACTTACGCAGATGACACCGTCTGGTCAGTTCTCGTCGACAGTGGTATGTTTGAATTGATGGTCATCCGACTGTACTGAATCATTTGTGCAGCATTTACTGAATACGAGTGATCATTACTCATAAGTAGTGTTCGTCGGGAAGCAATTTTTTGCACGGGGGGGGTCCTCGCGGGGAGTAAATTGGACGAGGGGGTCCCCGCGAAAAAGTCGGGGAGCAAATTGCGCGGGGAGGTCCCCGCGGGGAGTAAATTGGACGGGGGGGTCCCCGCAAAAATGTCGGGGAGCAAATTGCGCGGGGGGAGCGCTCCCCGCGTTCCCCGCCGGGGTCCCCGACGGGGACCCCGTTCCCCGACGAACACTACTCATAAGTATTGAAATAAATATGATACTCATCATTTGGTCTTGGTCTCCATTTGGTCTTGGCCAATTCCCTGTTAGCGATTTACAGTCTTCAACGCCGAACAGTTTTATTAGCTTTCTATCGTTTCGGCTGACTGAATCCCGAGCACTTTCGAATCATTCATGTAGCACAGCATTTCATGTTATTGCTATATTTCTCCTATACGTTACTATTATTTTATTTTGAGCATCGCTCTGTCTTCAAGCGAATCGTTCACGTAAATTAACGTTTGACTCTCATCTTTGACTATTTCCTCTATATTGACTAGTTTTAGTGTGCTCATTACCTCAACACCACACGCTTCAACGCATTGATCGATTGATAATTTAGATGAGATGAATGACACTTGTTCAGCAGATATTTATGCGTTCATTTGTGGCGAAATTTGAAATGTGTTTGTGATAGATATGTGGAGTGTACTACCATATGGAATCGATTAAGTTTGCGATGACAGCGATAGCCATCATTTACGAATTTGTCAAACTGCAATCGTACTCACCAAAGTTAGCAATCACTCACAGAATAGACGCGCTGTTTATCAGTGGAGCATTATCTGATCATTCATTAAGTCTAGTAGTGAAATAATACAAAACAATTGTCAATATGTCTCACTGAACATATATGTGTAAGTGACAAATTTGGGATGTTGTGAAGGGATTTTCATTGTTTAGTTTAGCGGATTCCAATGTAAGAGTATGCTATGCAAATAATGCGATACCAGTTGTATTTATGATTGCTCACGTGGTTATTTACGTTGGAAGGATGGCAGTAATGAGAAAGCGAAACAGAAAGAAAGAAAGTATTATTTATGATTGTTGGTGAATAGGAAAGGGGACTGACTGACTGATGTCGATCGTTTATTAGTGAAGGTAAGAATCTTATCTGTGAGTCGTCAACTGAATTGGTTAGGTAAATAAATACGTTTGCGTACACAGCCATAAATAACTCGATTGTATTTACTCGTATGAAAAGCATCATCCTCTTCTCTTATATTTATACATTTCTGCACAGCACAAATGAATCCGTATCACTATTCGTCTCAAAGAACGCTTTTTTATCTGAAATCAATCACCGATCGCTCACTATTGCAATTCATTTCCTTTGACTTTTACGTATAAACTGAAAAAAAAGGAGATCGAATAAATTGCGCACTGAATCAGCACAAAAAAATCGCGGATTCTACAGCAATTTGAGTCAGGTATCGTCAGTATTTATGACATCGAAGAATTAACTGCAGTTATTTTTGAAGGTCGAAAATTGACGTGCAATGCACCGTAATTTTTTGAACGTGATGCATTGTTCAGTATTTTATGTATGAACTTCAATCTGAAAGATACAAATGATTATTGGTTTTAAACTTTTGTTGAGACTGCTTAAGAGCATGAGGTGTGAGGTAGTACTGCATTGAAGCGAATGTTCGTTTCAGACTGATTCACGCAGATCTATCTCATTCGATGTTTAATCGTGTGTGATATTCGGTATGGTTCATTGCCATCAATGGACCATCAGTCTGGTCACATTGGCTTTGAAATGCTATATCTATATAGAAAAATTGAGAGAGATTTGCGAATTCTAGAGTTTTATGAGATATCTCATTCCTATAAAGCATAACTAATTGTTGATAAGCCAAAACATTATTATCAAGCAAACTTCAGTTGTTGATGTCGAACGCATCCTTCTCATTGCACAAGCTTCAGTAAAATGCTGATGTGTACTCACTGAAATAATAATAATAATAACAATCAACCAAGAAATGGAGTTCACCAAAAAACTTTTAATTGAAAACGTTATAATTGATTGATGTAAAATTCTGAATCATTCATTTGCTTTTTCTCTATCAATGATCAAAACGAAATGCGTTACGAAATTGTGTGCGTTTTTTTGATAGAGGATATCGGATTGCGAATAGCCAAAAAATGATTGAATTAGTTGACGATAGATTTTTGGCATCGTCCATCAGGTGTTCTGCTTTCTTTGTTATTTATAGTCGCTTCCTCTTGCGAGAAAATATCTTAACATCTCAAAATTTATTGATGCCAACAAACGTCAAACAAGACAGGTGCATGACAATTATAAAGCATATCTTAATTTTATCCTACTTATTGCTATGATATTCTTATTTCACGTAACTGCACCACATTCGAATAGCAGTGATTCAGGGAATGCAAATAACATTAAACTGTAATCTATCTCTCCTATCCATCCATCAGCGAATCGCGTTAATCTCCGAAGAGGTATCAAAAATTGTGAATTGTATTCACTGCGAGGTCATTTGCGTCACCTCACGATTTTATGCTCATTTAGTTGGCCATTTGGGTTTAGGATTTCTTCGTCCTTTTCATACATTCCCAGTGTAAAATTGAGCCCTTTGATTGAGGAGTTACCAGAAACTTAAACTCATTTTGCATGGTGATTTACGCAGTCACGTTGCATTCGTATAAATTCTTTGTCTCATATTAGCAATCAAGCGAATCGAACCAAACGAATGAGCCGAGCCGCAGATAGTAACTATGCAAACAACACAATGTATCGTTTGACTGCAGTCTTGGGTAAGAAAACCGAAAATCTAAATGAACGTATTTATCTGCTGAACATATACATCGAACGAGTGATTGTTGGAATGTGAGGAAATGGCATGACATTTGATGGTTGTGTGATATGATGCGTGAGAATAGTTGCATATCTGCGGCAGTTATGTTTTTAATGATGGTGGTCATTCGGGTGCATACGTAGGGTTTGTGCTTGGTTAATCGGATGAAACGATCTGCACAGATAGTCATCATCATCCACACGATCAGTGAACACGTCGTGAGTTTGGTGACACGGTAAACATATATAAACACAACTCGATCTGTAGCGAATAATTCAAATAGTATTCATTCACTCTTCACCTAATCTATTTATTTATATAGAAGAGCTGAAATATTTTCATAATGGTTACATTCTTCAGAGCCGTATCAACACAAGTAAATAAACAAATCCACTTTTAGAAGGGACATTTAATACATTTATTGTTGTTGCAAGGGACTTGAAAACATCATGGCATTGCCATTGCATTCTATAATGATGATGACAATTGACTTGTTATTATTTTTGTCTGCATTAAATTGAAGTCTCCGACATTATAGATCTAAAATGATATGTTTATCGAGCCAGCTAGTGTCATGGATCTTGATTTGACATAGTTCTGTTCAATGATGCACATTTTCTATACGTTCTGTCTACAGTGATGATGAATTGGATGCTGCAAGGAAATTCATATAGCTGAAATTTCATAGCTAAGTAGAAATAATAGAAGAGTTTGTAAACGTACTTTTTAGACAAATGGATTGATAGATAACGATGGTGTTGAGTGGGAGATTGAGGATGTCATATTGGAGAAGGGACATACTGGTCTGGGGTTCAGTATTGCCGGAGGAATGGACCAGCCATATGTTGATGGCGATCCGTCCATCTATGTGACAAATATTATTCCTGGCGGGGCAGCTGCAGCCGATGGACGGATGAGGTTTGGTTTCATTTTCGTTCTTTTTTTTGAATTGGTCAATGGATTGATCATGTAGGTTCATAAAATCGAAAGACAATATTCAGATCGTATTCTGCTCACACTTTAGAATAGGTAATCGAGAGCTGATTACTCCAAAACACTATAAACTGAAATGTTCTTCACGTTGCTAGACCATTTAAGTGGTTTTTGATTGCTGTGCTTTCTATAATAGCAATTTTATGCGTATATTGTTGTCTCGTGCTTTTCATCCGAATATGAAATCGTATCGTTTGCAGAATTAATATTTTTTCGTTTCTCATTTGCATTTTTCACCAGAACTATTTGACGCCAACAGTTTTTTGCTACTCTAGTATGATTGAAAAGTTGACTCTCGAAATATGCACATTTAAAAAATTCATCACTATTATTCGACACATTCATGCAGTCATTATGTATAATGATATTAATCACTATTGTAAGCAAAATATGAGAAAAGTAAAAGTTCAAAACAATATTAGCTGACACTCAAAATTCATTTTCTGGAGCGCGTTGCACTCAGGTCGAATTTCCAGCCAGCACTAATCATTTATGTTATTCAGTTGATTTATGAGACGTGAATTTAGCAACATTTGAACCGATAAATGTTTCGTGCAAAAAAAACGTCTTCAGAAGCGAGTGCAGTTGTTATGTTGATGAATTAATCTTCAGTTGACAAGGTTGTTTGTCTTAGAGGTGAAAGTAGAAGTTTGAGATGTGATGAAATGAAATAGTGTAGTAAACGTGAGTGACGGTGTAAGCAATCGATAGAAAGGCTGTGATGTTACTCGTTTACTTTAAGGCCTCAGGATATCATTCTGAAGGTGAATTCAACCGACTGCAGTCGTGCACCACATGAGGTGACTGTTAACGCACTCAAAAATGCTGGTAACGTGGTGCGATTGGTTAGTGTTGAACGTCACATTGCTGCAATACGTCTTCATTTGTTCCAGTTGTAGTTAAGAAATGTTAACATTTGATCATTGCTAAATGACGCACCTGAATCGCCTTCCAACAGATTCTGATGCATGAATTGATTTGAAATTATGAATGATGCAATATAATGTTTTTGATGGTAAACGTTATAACTGAGTCAGTCTACATAGTCTTAAATACAGTGGAAATCAGTACTGCAAGTCCCGATTTCGCTTTATCGAGCCTGAGTTGGGCAGTGTATTGAATGGAAGTGAAAATTTTTGTAGCCATGAACGTTTGGTTGTATTGAATCATTTTTTCAAGGCGTTGAAACGACGTCGATTGGGTGGAAGACGAAGTGCGAGTTTCAGTGGTTTGTCAGCAGCTTCGTATCAACCAGGCACCATTCCCAGCGGTCTTACCCCAGTCCAGCAGAACTCACCATCTGCACCCACATATCCACCACCCGCTCCACCGTCGCACTCGTCCTATACAAATATTCCTGTTCAACGTGCCCCAAGAGAGATCGAACGGCTTGAGCGTATCCCAGGAGTGCAAAAAATTGATCTTTATAAAGTAAGCTAAAGTTTCATGTAATTCAGTTGTGGTGTGTCTTCATAATATCAACTAGTTATTATTGTATTACTTTAAATTATTGTGTTCTCTACCTCATTTTTTTTTATGTTTGGGAAGTTGAATAAACACCACGGAAACTGTGATTTGTCGGTATCATTTAAAAAAAATGCGTTTCAAGGGCACGAAAGGATTGGGATTCAGTATCGCTGGTGGTGTTGGGAACGAGCATGTGGCCGGTGATACGGGAATTTATGTGACAAAAGTGATCGATGGTGGTGCAGCGTATCACGATGGACATTTGCGCGTTGGCGACAAACTTCTTGCGGTTAGTCTCACTCGTTGTTCAGTTTCATTCTGATTTGAAGTTACACAGCAATGTAGTGGAATTATAACAAAGATTTGTTTTCTGAATGTGTTCATTACTCTGTTTTGTTGTGTTATAGGTGGACGATATATCACTGGAGAACGTAACGCACGATTTTGCGGTTAACACTTTGAAGCAGACATCAACTAAAGTCACTCTGCTCTACCTCAAGAATCCTCATCCGGAACTGGTGCCGATGTCAGCGCTTGATGACAGCCTTAGTCGTTCAATGAATGCTATTCCAACCCCAGCCAGATCTAGTTAGTTGTTTGTCTATATCGCTGTTAGAATTTAGGCCTATCAGCGACAATGCTTTTGTTTAGTTCAGACAATCTGATACAATTCCCGTTCATAAGTGCATCTGTCGTTTGCAATACGTTACGCTATATTTTAACGTCGTAATTCTATACACGAGATGGCGTGCACCTTAAGAAAGTGAGTGTTTAATATTCGAGCGATGAATGATATTGCTCTGTAGAGGCAAATCGCCTAAAGATTTTTTGATCAAGAATCCACGGAAATGAGAAGATAAACGTGATGTTTGCATGAGTAAATAATTGGATGGAATTTTTTTGCAGGTGGGTCCCTTCATCAAGATTCATTCGATGCAAATCTCCAGCCACAGTACCAGGCCCAACCCCAACCCCAGCCTCAACTCCAACCTCAGTACCAACCTCAACCTCAGCTACCACCACCACAGCAAGTCTATAATCCGGTTGCACCTCAAGAAATACCACTGGTGCCAAGGCAAACCAACTTGAATAAAGGAATGCAAGGTCTGGGTTTTAATATTGTCGGTGGTGAAGAAGGCGAACCTATCTACATCAGTTATGTTCTACCGGGTGGAGTGGCTGATTTATCTGGAAATGTTAAAAAGGTATCCAATAAATATATGCTCATTTCTGCCATTTATTCGTTTCACATACGGAAGTTGCTCCAATTTTCGCTCGGATCTTCGTTGCATTCTATTTCAAGAGTGCAATCAAGTAGTTATCTGATAGAGTTCTGTTCCAAAGGAATGTCAAATTTAATGTCCTTAAAAGTTTCAAATGTCGTGTTTGTTGTTTTTTTGGATTTGGGAAAACAACTTTCCCTATCAGTGGTATATTTCTTAGCGAATTGTTGATGTTGTTACGTGCGTGCATTAAGAAAAAGCGATTTAAAGGGTGATGTGTTACTTCAAGTTAATGGTGTTAATCTACGGAATGCAACTCATGCCGAAGCAGCACGAGCTCTTAAAGAAGCAACTAATCCCGTCAATCTCATTCTTCAGTATCGTCCGCAAGGTTTCCTTTTGTGACGGTTCACTTTGAATGTTTCCATACAATGCAACTTTCTCTAAAAATTTAACAAAATTAGATCTATTTAATGAAACTTCCATTACGTGGGTGTGCTGTGAATGAAATATGAATGCAAACCGATGAGTTATCAGTGTGATATTGACAGATCAAAAAAAGACATGTTAACCTCATCAGGAAATAATTCTGTGGACACATTTGAGATAGATCCTATCAGATACATTTTGAGCGTTCCGTCGTATTTTCACAATCGACATCGAAGTATTTTGCAATAGAGCTGATTCGAAAAGAGTTCAATTTGACGAGTGTCACCAACAACGAATACATTCATTTGTTTAGAATATGCGGAATTCGAGGCAAAGATTGATCAGCTTCGCAAAGATATGATGAGCGGTGGAGTGATGGCGTATGGCGCTCCTCGAAAAGACCTCTTTGTCAGGTATCGTCCCTTGTTTACTTTGACATTTGTTTTATTCAAACGAATTCCGCTGCTGCATCTAAGTTTTTGTTCGTAACATTGAATGCAATTTTCAACTAAAACGACGAATCAGTATTGTTTACTCTATAATAAGAAATGGACTTATTAGGTTTAGTGTATCCTTTGCGCAACTCTTGATTATGTTCAGAAGTTTCAGAATGTGCTTAAATTCGCGATGCAAATCTGATTTTGCATCTTGAGTTAGTGCTCAGACGTTTATAACCATTAGTGTTATTGTAAAGAGTTTGAATCGAATCAGTATTATGGAGCATCATTAAGAACATTAATATCAATGAGCATTCGTTTTCATAACGTTAAAAATCGCTTGAAATCAGAGTATTCTCACGAAAATTTTTTGACTGGATTTTTGTGTTCATTGCGTGAATGAAATGAAATTGTGTTTCAGAGCACTGTTCGATTACGATCCATCTAGAGATGCTGGTGTGCCGCATCGTGCGTTAGCATTCTATTACGGTGATATATTGCACGTGACAAACACAACTGATGATGATTGGTGGACAGCACGTTTAGTCAGTGATAACGGCGACGAAGGCATGGAGGGTGTCATTCCATCGAAAAGACGAGTCGAGAAAAAAGAACGTCAACGTAGAAAGCAGGTTGGCATTTATATTCATTGGTATCTGGTAAGCAAGAAAAAGTCATTGAATGATGTTAAAATGAGGATACTTTTCAAAGTCAATTAGTGTGAATATGAATTTGCAGGTGAATTTCAATGCGGGAAGTCAAAGTTTGGGTCGTAACGCTGGTATGGATGGAAGACGAGGATCGCGATCACAGCTTTCCTTCTCCCGTAAATTCCCATTCGTTAAGAGCACCGAAAGATTGAACGAATTCACGGATAATGAACGTTAGTTTTATTCTCAATTCAACGATTTTAATTTCATATTCATTCAAAATTACGCTTCATATGTTACAAGTCGAACACATATTTTGAGTGGTTAAATTGTGCATTCATCAGTAATATTTAGCGTACATTCATTTTATCTCATTGTAACAATTTCGTGTGCAAGAAATTATTTTTATCACCAATCGATCACCATCTCTTTCCTTCCACTGCGTAGCAACATTCTGAAGTAGTGTTTAAAACTGTAATTAATAACCGAAAGAGGTTATTACCATGATTCTGTTCCTATGCAAATATGAAAGAATAACAAATCAGGCTGTGGTACGACGTTCACATCGTGTACAACAAGTGATAGTGATTATTGTTGTAAGTTGATAGTGAGGAGTAATACCAATGTGTCGTATAATTCATTATTTTGTAACGAGTTTCTTGTTCTGTTCTTAGTTGGTAATCAATCATCTGTTCATTAATTTGTCTAATTTTAAAATATTTCGGTGCCGTGTTAGAATAACTAGATAAGTAAACCAAGAGTAGTTCGAATATGAAACGGAAAAATGAAATCATCTAATTAATGGTGCCGTTCTTGATTGCCTTTTAGTGAACAAATAATATGTCATGCTTTTGCGCTTCTTATAGCAACGTTTTGCTTATTTTGTATGTTTGCATGAAAATCGGTTAGATCCTCTGATGCGATCTAGTAACTAACTTCGAATACCTCATATCGTTGCGTCTCTTTAATGATTCCGTTTCCTTCTAATCGAATTACTTTTAATCAGTCATTGTTGTGGTTATTGGCTGATCGTTTTCATCTATAACTTTGTTCACAAGTTCGTTTTGGTTGTGATTTTTAAGTTTGATGAACGAATGTAATTTTGAGTGGTTTATTTCAGTTGGTATGGCCGAAGAGCCGATTCCGACGTACGTTGCAGTTGAACGCCAACAGAGTGAGTTTGACCTGTAAAGAATTGTTTGAGTTTCATCTCTCTTCATGACTTAGCTTCGAAGTGAAAATTAGTGTTCAGTATTTATATGAGCATTTATATGAAATATTCATTTGTTTGCTACCAGAATTTTTTTGCCCCTAAATTTTAAACTTTACGTTACATGCTCGTAAGGGCATTGAGCAAAGTGGCATCTGAGTTCGAGAATATTTCATAGTTGAAAAATCAAATCGTTCTTCGAATTCCGTGTACCAGGATTCTGTGCCAAACCACATTTTTTAATGTATCGAGTAAAACTTTTTTTGCATGGCCGATAATGGAAAGCAATGAAAAATTTCAGTAAACTATCCGAGACCAGTGATAATTCTCGGGGCAATGAAGGATCGCATAAATGATGAACTTGTACAGAGAGATCGTGATCGATTCAGCAGTTGTGTTCCTCGTTAGTTTCAGCAGAAGTTATTGTTGCATTTAAAGCATTCTTTGGCTGCTGCTGCTGCTATCACATGAATTAAGCTTATTGTTTCACAAAAATTAGATTGTTCGAAAGCGTGTAACTAATGTTTTGTGTGTTCACATCAGATACGAGTCGTCCACCAAAAGACAACGAAATAGACGGTAGAGATTATCATTTTGTTTCGAAGGAGCAAATGCAAGAGGACGTTAAGAACAACCTGTTCATCGAGGCTGGACAATTCCAAGATAATCTCTACGGCACCAGTATCGGTTCCGTTCGTGAAGTTGCTCAATCGGTATGCAATTCCTCTTGATTCATCTCCAGTTTAAACTCTCTTTGATCAAAACGTTAAACTTTTTGTAAGAGCCTAAAGCTGTACAATTGATAACGAGTGTACACTTTGTCAAATGACGAAACACTTATTAAATAAAAGGCAAAAATCAACTATTGACTTAATATTTTTGTCGATCAAGATTTTCTGAAGGGATAATGGTGTAGATTGGTATCTTGAGTTTATAGATGGACTAAATAAGCAGATTATTAGGTAGTATACGCATAGAGGTGGTAGGTATAATGTAAATTTATTCGTTCACTCATTCAGGGACGACATTGTATTCTGGATGTGAGTGGCAATGCTATCCGACGATTGCAATCAGCAGCAAATATCCATCCGATCGCCATCTTTGTTAAACCACAAAACCATCATCAAATTATGTATGTCTCAATCTGTGAACTCGTCCAATTAATTCAAAAAAATCGTTTCCATCAGTGTTGAATTTTGATCTTCATCCTTGTATTTCCCACAAAAAGCACTGATCAAAATTGTACTGAATTTGGAAGTCAATCCATTCACATTCGTCAATCTCAATTTTGTCACAGCTGATCGTTTATATTTTAGGGATTGGGACCACACGATCAACGAGGATGATGCACGAAATCAATTTCAACGTTGTCAACGAATAGAGCAAAGCTTTGGAGATCTTTTCACAGGTTAATTGACTTGTTCAGTTTCTGTTTGATGATTGATGTGTTCATATCAAAACTCGCTATCAGATGACCGTAATATAAGTGTAATCAATCATAAATGTCACTGACCAGTGCCTGCTTTCAGCAGTCGTCAGTGGTCCATCGTTTGAGGACTTGGTGCGCCGAGTGCTTGGTGTTATTGGTGAACAGTCAAGACCGTATGCGTGGGTACCGACAAGAGCGCAAGTCTTCTGAATACTTTTGCATCGCAGCGTTCTGTTGTCACTTTCGATTTCTTGTTCCTCTCTGTGTTATCAAGCTCTCACAGTTCATTTTCTCTCTTTAGATATACTTCTCAAATTTGTGATCAGTTGCCAACCTAGACATCATTCTTTCTGTTGTCGGTCTATGGCTACAAATTCCAACATAGGATTTTAATGAAACAGTATTTCTTTTGAATTTCATTCTCGTTAGTGAACGTTTCCAGAAGCATTCGGAATAGCGAATTCTGAATGGAAATTATCGATGAAATATATTAGTTCCCGCAATTATAAGCATTCTGCTATTCATTGATTGTGATAATTGATGACCACCTTCTCATCGAACCTCTTTCCAAAGGAACGAACCCCTTTCCTTATAATTTCGAATGGCTAAAATATCCTCTGTGACTTCGTTCATAATGTTTTTATTTTGTCGCAAAGAGGTCGCTGGAAAGGTATTATTGATGATGTGCTTATTTCATTCATATTTGTCAATGTTACTTTGAACAAATTCTCATTAATTGCGATATTCAGTTGAATTTATTTATTGTTTATAGCAGTATATCACTATTACTTCACTTAACTATTCATTCACAAATTGAGTCTTCTCGTAAAGATGCAAGCTTGATAAGGATGTTATTCGTCGTTTGAAGGTTATTATTTTGTGTGTTTGTTTATCCGTATATTAAAGAGTCAAATTCGAATATTCATCATTATTCTTCTAAACTGAGTTCATTGATTGTATTCGGACCAATTACTCGCCTCATTATCATTATCATGCTTGAAATGTTTCACATATATATGTATGTTGATATATCTGTTCGTTGACTAGTAACCCGATAACTGGGATTGGTGCATTTATTTTTCTCTTTTCAAACCTTTTCGAGCATTTCATGTTGATGCATTATTAAGTAGAATGAACATTATGGGACTGAACGGATTGACGAATTTCACTATTGATACTTGTAGGTTGTCTTTTAGCTAGTGTAATTTTTGCATTTCCATCTTTACAATCTCCATTTCTCAGTGGCATGGCTTACTTGATCCAGTGATTCAAAGATAGCTGCAAGGCCGTCATATTCCTAATGAAAATCCATCATCACTTAAGATTAGTATCGCCATCCAGCACACTTCTGTTGACGAAGTCGAAGTGGAAATTTCAATATGATTAAGTCAGCGTTTTATGAAAACCGACAATCTACACGACAAGAGTATCTTTCTCCGTCGACAACTTGCTGTTCGATGATGGTTATCATCATGTCATGCCGCAACACCTCCTTCCTCACTCTTTACATTTCTTTGTTTGTTTAAGTTTTTGTATGGTTGTGAACTTTTGCGCTTTCTTATTTTTTGTGTGCACCGTGCAGTTGTTTTGTTTATCGATATTTGCATTCATTTTGATATGCTGCTTTATTGATTCACTTTGTTCTCGCTGCGTTGTTGTTTTTGCAAGCCATCGACGAGATCTGCTTTTTGTGATATTAGCTCACAATTACATTCAGCATGTTTCAGCTGGTTCGTTATTTTTGAAATACGCCCGTTCAAATTGATCATCTGCAGCAAATTGAACATAAACGTCGAATTCAAAATTTCCTGATTGTGTCTCTGGTTGTGATCACTGCAGATTTCGTCGGTACTCGTAGTTGTGTTCATTGAGTTGTGACTTCTTATGCGTCTTTGATATTATCAGTTCTCACATAGTTTTGTTTATCGAGGCAAAAAACGTTCATTGTGATGAATACATGAGTTCTTTTGATTCACATCAGTTAATCATCTCATTGTTTGGTTTGATTCATCTGAAGTGATTCACCTCTTCATTCGAAAACAATAATTAAACAATTTTGATTACATTACCGATGGCTTTTTTATTGGTGTCCGTAATCAGTTCATTTAAAATCTCCTCTGCGGTCAAAACAACTCATGTGTCGTAATCAATCATTTGTTTGTAAGCACTAATTGATATATAGCATTATTTGGTTTCATATATACAATAAAGTATAAAACTACAAATCTGTCATCTTCACGTATTAAAATTCAATCAAGAAACATCCACCCAAACAATATCACACTTTTATTCATTTCTTCCTGACACTTCGCTCAAGAAATTAACCAGAACATCGCACTAAAACATTTCAAAAAATTTCACAGATATACACACGTAAACCATTCAACAACTAAAAATATTTCATTTGAGGACATAATAAATATTGCGAATAGAAATACGCTAAAATTAGTCGTCACGTCAACAAATCATTCGGATGTGTTTCATTCAGAAGATTTCAGTGACACTTCTGAAAGACTTTCCGACTCCAAGCGGAACGAAAAATCAGGAGCCTCATCAACAACACGCCAGTTGCCTTGAATGCACACGAACGTTCGACGCACCAGTAAACCTCTGGTGTTTGATGCATCCTGAAATAAAATTTCGATTGTGATTGGAGTAAGTGGGTCGTTTTGTTTACGGTTAGGAACGAGGGGAAATTCAGGCGGAAGAACTTCGAAAACTCGCTCTTCTTCTAAGGGGTTACTGGAGAGCGTAGTTTTCACTGTTATTTAACTCATCCGATTAAGTTAAAACTTGATCAGCCATCCTCCGTATGCTTGAATTTGGTGTGTTACAGGGATCAGAAATTTTCTGGGACCCGGCCCCTAACTTTTTGAGATGACGACATTTTCGGGGTCCTCGACTGCAAAATCTCGTTCCCGATTCTCCCGTCCCCGTCTCTTTTCATCTAAAACTGTTTAAGCTAATAAGGTTATACTTAGCCAGTTCAGAGTTGGAGATATCTTCGAAAACACAGCTCTTCCATTGATATCGGAGGATTTCTAACTCTATTTTCGTTGTTCCTTATATAGAAGAAAAGTTCGAGTTTGAAAAGTTAGGAGTAGGTCGTCATGTGAAGTGGACGAGATTGCATAATTGTGATATTGGTTTGACACCGTATGAGTGCTCTGATTCGTTGTAGATGGTGATGATGGAGCTGGCTGATTGGATTGTTGCCGTGATATCACGTCGATTGATTGAACAGTGGGTGATTGCTCTTTTGATTTGATTTCAGATTGTGATTGCGGGCTTGGGGATGATGTTATCGATGGCGATATTACTGTTAACTGTTTTGGTTTCAGTTCCGTTGATGACCTTGATCTTCGCATGGTTTCTTTGAGACTCTGAAACATTTTTCGAAGTTCACGAGGGAGGGAGAGGTTGAGGCTTAAATTTTGGCATAGGCCAAGTTTTGCATCTTTTTTTTTGCCCTTCACGTTTCTCACTGTCAATATGCTGTTGTTTGTGGAGAAATGGTACAGTCT
The DNA here is from genome assembly GCA_035041965.1 of Anisakis pegreffii. NCBI lineage: Eukaryota > Metazoa > Nematoda > Chromadorea > Rhabditida > Anisakidae > Anisakis > Anisakis pegreffii. The sequence goes on from JAPYMA010000408.1 coordinate 53,659, forward strand.
CGAAAAGATCACACGCTTTCGTTCACAATTTCCGAAAATTTTGGTTAGTAATTAGTTTCTATACTATTCGATTAAAAATCTGGTTTATATAATATGAACTTGTGCTGAACTACCGTTAAATTGCAGGTAACCTCCCACCTTTTAATCCTCTTAACCTACTTTTCTATTGGTTTCTGTGGACAAAAAGTTTGTATTACGAAATTTGACATTCGGATCAAAGAAACCTTTATCTTGTCGGTTCTACGAATAGGATTAAAGAAAACGATAAATTGTTTGGGTTTGTGGTCAGTATTGTCGAATAGGCAAATACTTAGAAGTTAAAGATAATTGACAAAAGGGTGTCAACCTGGGATTGTGTTTCAACTGCGACTTTAGCCCTCCGGTCACGTCCATTTCGCCGCTTAATGATGCATATTTGAAGTAAGAACATCGATACAATTAATGCAATTATCAATAAACACACGACCGCAATTAATGATATTACTAATGGGGATAATTCAACGTTTGGTGCTGGTGTATGTGTTTCAACCGATTTCTGATCGCTTCGTTGATCCGTCGCATTATCCGTACCTGCTTATAGATTTTACATCGTTTCTTTGCAACAAATCCTTTCTTCTACATTCACAGACTGGAGTTTAGTTTAAGGCTGGCTGGATCAGATGCGCTCGCGTTAGTCAATTGTCAACTTTTTGGAATTATGGAAAGTATGATGCACATAAGATGAACGATCAATTTTGCATTACCTAATGCAATCATTTCTTAATTGGAGCACTACTTCCTGCTCATAATATAGTGTTAGTGACGGCAGTGAAAGGGCAGTAAGGGAAAGGTGAATTGTGCCACTAGTGAGCTCGTTTGTGACGTGCGTAAGGGACGAGTGAGTTGATAAGAATTTGTTGAGCCGTCCGTCGCTAATGATTACTGACCATTCACATCAAATCACAATCAGCGATTCACCAATTCTGCACACGATTTAATGATGTCGGGACAATTCCAAAGGTTATGCATTTTCTAGTTGTCTAGAAATGGATCCTAGCTGGGATGGAAGTCTTAGGGTGCACGTCAAATTTAGGCTAAGGCTTCGACTTAGGTGTAAGCTTAGGCTTACGCCTAAGTTCTGGCCCAGTCGCACGCTCAGATACGTGAAAAATGTTCGAATAACGTGTAGTCGTTTGGAATTGACCCCAACCGATATCATTATTACTACTGCCATCAACTATACTGTCATCATTCAACATCTCACCATTGATTCCGGTAATAAATACAGGAACGTTTGCAGTAATCATCGTTGAATCGAAAAGGAGCGTTGATTCCGAAAAAATGACGAACCGCTCGCACCGATTATATTCTAACAATAATTTTTATTCGTTGATGAATCGTGTTCAATGGACAGTGATTCTGCTTTGTTCTCAATGATTTTCACATATTGAATGGAATCAATGCTAATTTTGAGTTGGTTGCATCACATTCACAGTCAATAAAAATGCATTTTTTCCAATGATTTCCTCCATTTCAAATTCATAATTCTCAAGTTAGTGGCAGTCAGTATAATAATGCTTTGAATAAGCAAAGCTGGTCAAATGAACTGATAGGGAGGAAATTGTGATTTCGATATTACGATTGTACTCTGAACAAATACAATAACTGAGGAACCATCATCATAAGTAACATTAATTTTTGCAAATGAATGCAGTGAGAATGAGACATCTCAATGAATCCAGTTATTCATTGCCTCCATTTGGTGTTATGCTCGAATGAGTTTCATATTCTGTTATTCGTTACGATTAACAATCATCGACAAAGTATTTTGTTTTATTCGAGCAGTCAAAATCAAATAATAAAAACCTACTCGAAAACACCATGATAACATTATTATTTATAAGAATAGATTATAATCAATATACAGTTCAGAGTTTTTTGATGTAAGAATACAATGGTGCAACTGAAATTGTTCAACTTGTCCTGAACTTCTGGTTCTTGAAAACTGTAATTTTATTTCGTACTTTGTATTCAGATATGCTCATCCTCTAGCTTCAACTAACAATAGGGAAAATGCAAGAGCATGTAATTTAAAAAGTCATCATAATGGAGTGCGAAAACTAAAAGATAGTGAAGCTCATTAACGAAACAATGATTTCCGAAAAAATGAATTACGGCAATCTTTTCCGCTTTCTGAAAGTGTTTACAATACCACCGAACAGTGATAGGGGCAGAGGACCCATAGTGAGTCAGTGGTTTACAAAGTTGTACAATAGCATATTTTCATAAGCAGCAATAGTCGAACTTTTTGAACGTTTTGATTTCTACCTCCAAGCAATTAGAGGGCTGAAAATATTGACTCTATCTGCATCACTGTCAACCCAGCTTGTGTTACATGCTCATTGTCGATTGACTGGATAGTGATCGAGAAACGGTCGCAGATGTTTTTCTTGTATCGTGAAACAAATATCCAAACAATTCGCTTCGTATTTTATTGGTCGATCATCTGCTTCGACTCCCATTCCGCAGTATGGATAAAGGTAGGACGTGCATTGCTCTTCACCAATCTGCAATATTTTTACAATACCTTCATGAATCATGGTAATGATGATTCATTTCTAACATATTCACATGTGAGATGAATGAGTTTCCAAAAAAGTATTTGTTGACATTGAATAGTTAGTATTTCTTTTTAGTTTCGGTCACTGAAGAATGAGAAAAGAAAAGGCAGTTTTTGTCAACAGTCACAGGTTTAGGAGTGGGAAAATAATGGAGCACAAAAATACCTTTCTGTACCATCTCGTCACGAAGTGTGGTTTTGATCCATTAGGACATTGCTGTCTCTGAACTCGGCAACAACGCCGGTTTGAATTTGAGCCTTACAAAGAAGCAATTTGTTTTCAAAAAATCAAATTCATAAAAGATCTTCAAACTTCCAATATGGATTGTGATTATGAACAGTAAACTCAACGCAAAAACACCATCTTTTGTTGGATAAATGACTCACACAACTCGGAGTGTGTGTTATATTTTCAGATAATTCGTTGACTTTTTTGAATGGGTTATTCAGCAAAATAACTCACAAGAGACTCCACTGCCATTCACAATTATGCCGTCCATCGGTTCAACGTGCGCATCTCCAGTGTTCAGTACTCTTCTTTTGACTTTTTCTGAGTGTTTCTCATTGTTGCAGCCTACCAAATCTGTATTAGCGGCATGCATCTCGGAACGTTGCTCATCGTAATGTCCGTTTGGGTGTATTTCACCGTTGTGCATCTCTGCATCGTTTGTAGCGTTCGAATCTATCGAGTTCTTCATCGCTGAAGTCTGTGAATGACTGTGCAGCCTTGTCAGATGGATACGAGCCATTCTCTGCATCGGATCGTCAATAATCGATAATACCTGCGCGATGGCATTGTTCATGCTTGATTGCGACCGTTGACTTGGCATTGTTGTGTCTGCTGAGGTATCCTTGAAATAAGAATTTGGAATATGATTCAGTAAGCATATGAGAATTTGGAATATGATTCAGTAAGCATATGAGAATTTGGAATATGATTCAGTAAGCACTGCCGAAATAAACTGATTAATGTGATAAGATAGCTATGTGGATTAATGTTTGCACGGAATCCCAGAGCACCGACTTTTGAATTCCGATCCGGATCTCAGGGTTTATGTTCTGAAAATTCCCAGGATTTCGAAATTTTATAAAAGATGGCATTTCATATTAATGAAAGATACATTCATCTTGAATTACACATCGATCATTCCCAGTTCATTCATTTTCAGTGACATTAACAATAAGTAAGGTTGATGGTTTGTCTGTGAAATGCTATCATCTGTATGACTTATTAAATCAATTGTTTTTCAAAAAAATCGTAAATGTGTCGATCTAAAAAGAATGCTTTGAACACGTGACATTTCTATATTTCCATATTTCTAAAGTTGCCGAGTCTCGGTATTATTCTGTGATGGAAAATGGTGGGGATTGTGCAAACATTAATATGGATGTAACGAGCTTTCCGAGCAGTGAGCGTTGTCTTAAAGTGAATGATTTTTTCTTTCAAAGAGAACAGCATAATCGTAATTCTAACATTGTCATTCAAGCAGGCTGTTGGTGAACAGAAGTCAATTTCGTAGAGACGAGGACAATCGTGAAGTATCAGCCCTCCGATTTGATTTCTTTCAGGGAACGGTGGTCGTGTCACTCGTCGATTACGCACCTTTTCTCCAAAGCCACAACTCCCGAAGCATACACTCCATTCTGACCAGTGACTAACAACGCACACTAAAATATATTGCCATTTTGAAATTTTTTCAAACGATTCAACAGGAACTAGTATTGATACACTTGTATGAAGATTCAAATTTCACCACATTATCCATCATTGAGATCAGTGGATATGATTAATTTCCGCATAAAATTAAACGAATGATCGATTCTTTGTATTGGACTTTGAAAACATAATAATCAATAGTAATTGCGTAATTGTACTTTCAAAGACTGCAGCTGAATGAAATCTCCTTTCTTGAGGAGCGACCATATAGCGTTTTGAATTCAGCGTTGCTATTTTTAATCGCATTTTTTTTGGATGAAAAGGAAATGAATTGCAAATAATAGAACGAACGCACCAGCGGTAATGCTAGCAAGGAACTGGTTGAATGAGATTAATGATAACCTGATGAAAATGAGAATTGAATAAAAGCTGCAGAAATTATGAGATGAATAAGTGAGCGGCTAGAGAAGAACATCTAGGATGGTTATTACGGAACGTTGAGATTGATCTTATTGAGACCGAGTGATCTGTTCTGAGCATATCAAATGACCTGATTCGGTTTTGGAACGACGTTGGAAATGCAACTGAATATTATTGTGAAACAGTGCAATGAAAAGGGTTTATATATGACGCAATAACAATATCACGGTCATCAAATCCGTGTGAACACACAGAACAACTGAATAATGCAATTCATCATGTTCGATAACCGCTAATTCAGTCATCAATTATTTTTGAGATGTTTCGTGGATGAATTCACATTCATCAATCCATTTTTTGAGAACAAAGAAATTATTTGGAAAGGATTCCGATAATTCTTTGGACACATTCGTGATTGATTCACTATTACAGCAGCACTCTGAAATTGATTTAAAATCGTTTGTCCGACTTCATGAACACTCAAAAAACTCGATTCATTCGATAATACTTTGCATTAGCAGTAAAAGTTTTCGCTTAACAATGAATCAATTAACGCTTCAATGAGTCGTCACCTTCTCATTTTGCACGCCAATGACTCTCATAGCACTCACTCCTCGTTATATTTCCTTTTTTCATTTAAGTCCTGATTGCTTGTAAAATATATTTACCAAAAACAATCATCAATCTTTGATAGATCAGATCAATATTTTAAACGAACATCTAGTCAATGAATCAACATCAGATAGTGGCATCGTCCCGCACATTTCATCTTCCGAATAATCCCATCCAGCTATGCGAATAAAATTCACCTATTGAAAATACACTTATCTTTACGACCAGTCTCCAAGAAGAATCCCACTTTCTGCAATTTTTATCTGCCAAACTATACACGTTGCAAAAACATCCATACTCCATCTTTCTACAATGCAATGTGATTCCTCATCACGTCTTTCCTTATGAAATATTCGTTATGAAATACTCAATAATTCATTAAATAATGAATTACTGACAGTTATTTAAATTCGTTTAAAATTATTATTGAGAATTGGTTGCTCGATAACTTTGAACCACAGGAAACGTAGTAGCTTCTGGTTGCTTATTGAAAAAAAGAATAAGTGATTCATCTGTGAAGGTCACTTCATATCACACGTTGGATTTTTCCATTTTAATCTAAGTTTCAGAGTAGTAAATTCATTGCATCCATCGGAGTCTTCAATCAAAAAATCAAACGTTGTTTCCGAAAACGTGAGGTGGAAACGAGAATAAACGAACATATGGCTATTGATATGTTTAAAAATACAACTTTAGGAGTAAGAATGAATAATTTGCGAAGTTTTGCACTGAGAGAAGAAGAACGCAACGAAGAAACAAGTCAACTTTGGCTGTTGAGACATCTGCGTTCACTGCTCAACGATGTTCAAGATTCGATTCTTAGTTCTTTTATTTTGCATCAGGTAATTTATTCATAATACTTCAGGCAGCATTATTCCTGCTTCAAATCATCAATCAGTTTTGGTTTTATCATCCATGTTGAAACAATGAACAACCTTCAAAAAACTTAAGGAATACTTTCAAATCATAACCCATTTAATGAAATATGTATCGAGAATACTGTCAAATGAGAACTCATTTAAGGGTACTAATTACGATTTTGGAAGGTTGAGAAATCATCAAGCTTTGTCGCTGAACTTAAGTATTACTTCTATGACAAGTGTTACAATACGTGTTTCGAGTACTATGTGGAAATTTTTGTTGAGTGTTACAATACGTGTCACTTCAAACCTTGCCGAAGCTTTATTTTCTCATTTCTTCAAACCTTTATTCTCACAGAAAATACTGTATATTGAGTGCAAAAGTTTGTAAGGGCAGAAATGAAATAACGATGAACAATTCAGGATTGCACACCATTACGGAAGTTTGTTAATGATAGCAGTAGAAGGAGGATGCTTTATATCTGCGTAAAAAGGAAGAAGACGGCGACGAAAGCGTTAGGGAGATTGACAGATAACGAGTTGATCAAAAATGGCAATGAGCAAAAAGCTTGGAGAGTACAATCTCCAGCCATCGTCAAAAAGGGTACTTTTCTCAGAATTTCATCAGAATCATAACGAACCGTGCTATTTTACGTAACGAACGCACTTTATTGACAGTGAGCTATTTCACAATCGTCTGAAAATACATCACTGCAATGATGACGTATTGAGATCACCATGTTTTTAGCTATGGGCAAGAAATCAGTTGGTAAGAAGAAAAAGAGCAAAGTCGCGCAAAAAGTTGAAGAAGCAGTCGGAGTTGAGAGGACCGACAAATTGGAACAAAATCCAAACGATAGAACGGACGGGAATTTCAGTGAGATTTCCGCTCAACCGGACGTAACACTCAGCTGGAGCGATACAAAGTTGCCCGCGAACTGTAATGAATTCATTTTCATCATCACCAAAACAACTTTACGTGTAGCCACCTTCGGTTTCGATCAACAGTTTTATGTTGGTAAGTGCCTTGCTTCGTCGATATGAAAAGAAATAACAAAACCCTCCTACTAGACTATCAGTGTATAATAGGTATTTGGCTGATAGAAGACATTAGATTAGGGAAATTGAACGTTTACTGGAGTTATCACTGATGCTTTCAGTTTAATGCCTCTAACGAAACTAATTATCATGGTTGATTGAACTGATTACACAGTGCTGCGTCAAATATTCGCATCAATTGCAGTTCTTCTCGACTCTTGTATTAACCAATACTCGTATCAGCTAACCAGATTGTATCAATCACTCATAGTTGAGAATTATTATAAAATTCGTGGCTTTCATGCAGTTGAAAGTAACCAATGAACTTTTCGATACATTGTAAAATTGAAAATGAGGTCAGAGAATTTGATTAGTAAAACTTATTAACCCACAAAATTGATAAGCATACTTTGGTTGGACTCAAAGAAGTTGTAAATAAACGCTGACAATAAATCAATTGAAGGGTTGTGTTGCAATGCTGAATTATATTGGCGAATGGTTCGCTTGTTGACAGATATACTAGGATGCGATGCTGATGAATTCGTGAAAGTCGATTTATTGTTACTTCATAAGCATGTTGGATTTAGGTGAGATTCGGTCGATATTTTGTCGAATTCAGCACAGTTGTGTTGGATCATTACAACTCTATATTGCAAAATGTGTTTCAGTCGTGAATTCACTGGATGTTCATCTCCAAAAAGTATACTATATCACTACTTCGCTATTTCACTAGTAGCGAAGTAACGCGCTATTGTCCACCTTTGTATGAATCTCATTAAAATAGGATCAAAACTCAAGATTCAGTTCATTTTCACTGACTCTTTCTAGATTGTACCAAAACGATTCAGATCAATTCTAGAAACAAAATCAGGACTAAACACGAAAGAAATTTCGTTGTTATTGGGGAATAAAGCAAACATTTGATCAACTTGAACTATTCATGATCATTGCAAAATAAACATAGATTCTCAGGCTCAGCGTTAGACTTCATATGCACTCAAAGCTCTGGCTGATGTTCGCAGTTCACTGTTTGTTGAAGTTCGGTGATTCTTTTACGGTTGATAATGAAGGTCATGACGACGGTTCATTTAGATGGGCTGATGCTAACAATAGATTAAAAAATTTCGTCGTTGAAACAGTTGGGTTGATTCATGTGGATAAACGCAAGAAAAGTGAAGTAAAAGCGATAAGTTTACCAAATATACAGACTCTATTGAGACCTCGTTTGGAGATGTTTGCAGATCGATATTTGGTTTGTTCCTTTTGAAATGGTATCACTGAATTCATGTAATCCTGTTTCCGTATCAGTTTTTGAGAGGTCGTAATGATAAAAGAACTACGAAATTCATTGCTCAATTGCTGCGACTAATCAGCCTCAAACGAGAACTTGATTGATTGCTTGTTGATTCCTATCCGAATTTAAGGAAAAAGGATGGATTCAATTCACATTTTATTCACTATCTATATTATGGAAATTGACTGTGGAAGCGATTTCAGGAGCCGAATGAACAGTTCCGTGTGCAAATGGAACTATCGTTGTTCGATATTGACTTACTGGAAGAATGTGTTGAGTTGAGGAATGCATCCGCTAGACTGAAATGTATACTGAGTACAATACAACTGTTGCATTTGCTTTATTCCACTGAACATATAGACTTCATACACAAAATAACAATGTACTGCATTGAAACCACAGCTCGTCTTGCTGCCGTTCATCTGAAACGGTAAAATTTACTTAAAATGTCGACGATTGGTCATACGCCTCCACATATTTTATTTGGCTTTTGAAACTACCTGAACTCCATATTTATTTCATTCAAATACTTTCTCTGCACAGCTCACTTCTTTTGCAATGGACAATCAATTTAAGTATAGTATGGTAAGGTCTTATCATCAAAACGTTCAAAAGACTTTGATACAGTGAGTTCTGTGTTGCAGACTTAGAGGATGCTGCAATTTCGTTAAGTCAGAAAATGTGATTCTTAAACTTTGCTCTCAGGTCAACAGGTTTTGTATACAGCCAACTGAATTTTACTTAATGATTGAATTACTGCCAAAGAACACATACCAAACTTGCTGGTTTTATTAGCGGCTAGTTAATGGACTTTTGGATTAGTTTCATAAATTGCGGTATATGAAAGTTGACTTCGAAGATTACGCATTGTGATTGTAGTAAATGCTCGTTGATACTGTCATTCGGTCCGTATGAATCCGTATGGGCAACCATGGGCAAAACAGCAATTGAAATGCTTGAATTTGGAGAGTCAATTATGAAACGAGGTGGTGGTAATGCGCTGAGTGTTGGTCGAATCAAAGATTGCTTTGTGCTGATGCAAACGCTCGAAGATGAGATCGACGTCAGCGATCAATATCTCAAATTCTTTTTTTAGTATCCATTAAATCATGTCCACAAAATTTCTATGACAGCAAAGCATTACTGGAGTAGTTGACATTATGCAGTGAACGTTGAAGGTTTTGTAGTCTTCAGTTCGTGAGTTTCTGAAATTTTTTATCGATTGCGATCGAATTGTGAGAGAAACTGAAAGGAAAAGAAGACGGAAACTGATAAAGAATCATGATATTCTAGGTGATATGCAATCAGCTATGTAATGCTATACATTCCAGAGAGTGAAAAAATTAGCGAACGAAGCGTTGGACGAACGGAGCGATATGAATCGAGATAGAAATCCACTCGTTCGGGCGATTAAAATCATTAGAGAAATTGACGAAAATCTTGAAGAAGTGAGTTGCTAAACTTTATTAAGAAACACCAGTTTTAGAGATGTGAGTATAAATTGTAAGTACACTAATATTGTGCATAATGAAATATTAATTGTAAGCAAAAGTTGCTCTAATCCTACTACAACTGTTTCACTTTGCAGAGCGGAATTGCTTCGTTGGCAGAGAACGGTAACTCGGACGCACTCAAAGCAGTTATCGTTTTTGTGTCATCTCATTTCACAACGCTTACCAAGCTTCTTAATAATCCTATTTAGCAAACTGTTTAATAGGGAAAAATGCTTTGATCAGTAAAAATCATTGCGAAACTTTTCCGTTTAGTTTACATCCGTCAAGAAGATTTGTGGCATTTGAATATGCTGGCCAGCAAATTTGAAATCGAAATCTAGTTGAATCATTGCGGTTCGAATCTCTCACTAACCCCACACTGATCATCAATGATTAATAAATTGATGATTTCGGTGATTCTCGATGAATATCTGTATGTCTTCATTTCATGTTCTAAATTGTGTTTTCCGCTTGTTTAAGTTGTCACATAATTTATGTCTGATTTAGCTAGGAACTAGGTATTATTTGCCACAGCATACACAATTGGAGAAGAAATGGATGGAGCAGTAATAATAATTGTTGTTGTCTTGGACGTAATTGATGAACATTCGTTCGAATTTGGTTGTGTTGATTTATATGTGCTCACTCACATATGTACACATCTTGATGATGAAGGATATACAGCGAGAATTGCAATTAAAGTGATTCTCTCACCTGCGCACTGTTCATTGTCTTCACTCGATTGAGCGTTGTCTCAAGCATTCAATCTAGCGTACATAATAGTGTCACAGCAAATTTCATTTCATATTATGATATTGTTATCATTAACATTCAATAAGAACAAATTAGCTTTGGACGAAATCTCATACCGAAATAGAAGGTCAGTTACGCAAAATTAATTGGAGCACTCCCAAGGGACCACATGAATGCTTAAAATAAAGCAGTCTAATGCTGATCGTTGTGCGCTTTCTGGTTTTATAGACTTGCGCTTTATTGCGTTGAAGAGTTGATGAATTTGCTGATTCCAAAATTTTATTTCATTTTATTTATATATTGTAGATCTATTCAAAGTAATGCGCAATTAGATGCGTATGTTGGCATCGATTTCATATGCCAGCAATGTTCGACTAGTGCAGATCAATATGAGTGCTGTGATTTTTATCGACCTTTACGACTAAAGTGTGCTCCTTGAGTTAATTTTTTCATTACATGTCGTGAATTTAAGAAAAATCTTGCTAAAAGCGGACTGCACTGTGAACTGAGCATAATTACATTGACATCTGGAGTTCTCAGTAAGCAATGATTGAGTATTGACACATTCACCATTCGAACTGTCAATTGAGACTATCATTTCTGTGAGCTCATTTTCAAATGCATTGCTTAGAGCACCTGTCTGTGGAGTACGCTCAGAAGAGAATCCCTTTAGAATCTACTAATTTAATTTTTATTGTCCACACTTTTCGGCAGGCATTAAACTGATACTGACTGAGCTCTAAAGTGATAATGGATGATCGGTAGCATTTGTGAGAATAGTTGCTTACCTTTCAATTTTCGTGCGGTGAGTTCGTTCACATTTTTTCTCATCATAAGATCCTCTCTTAATGTGATTACTCTAGATCAGTGGATAATAAGAATATTGCGCGATGACCAGGCGTAACATCGAATTTGAACGTCATTTCCATGAAACTAGAGGGGATGACGGAAGTCACCTAAAATGCAATTACTGCTAAGTGATTATTGAACTGCTAAACTTCAAGAGCCGCTAATATTGAGAACCGAAGATGAGAAAACTTTAAGCAATGTATCACTCCCGATATAGCTCTCCTAGTTGCATTAAAATCGCAGTCTTTTATCGATTCTGGCGAAAAATTCATTTTCGAATGCATCACAAGATTACAATTAAATGGCAGATTGCATTCAGCCATCCTAGTGACAATTACCGTTGACTTTAAAACAATGCGTTTGATATCCTAAATGAAAACGCATATCCAAAACGCAGCAATGAATTGTTAGTTGTTGAATAAAGCTATCTCTTGAGGCTCCATCCATTCGGTGATGTTTTTTTTCGGAACAATTTCTTTCCTTTCCGCTTAGTAATTGCAACTTTATTATACTTAAAATGCGATGTAAACCCTTCTCTATTGTAAAGTGTGAATGAAGAATTGTCGCAATAAGTTAATTATAGACATTGATAGTGTGGCGAGTGCTGGAAATATGTTGCGAATGCATAATTCATAATGACTGAATATGATGTCTGTGCGATATCATATGAGGGCCGCAGTCAACTCATTTCTAAAAGTCGATTGTCAACGAGACGAGAGCGATAGATGCAGCAATAATGATGATTATGATTGACCAAACAGTTAGTCTCAAATAGCTAGTCCCTCCTTTTCAATGAGAGATATTTAGTACTGGTCTAGATTGTGCTTAGCACGTAGCTCGTTTTGAAAGATGAGCACGATTGGCGATTTTATTTGCGTTGGATGTATGCGTAATTAATTTTATTCATTTTATTTGCTGTTTCGATTAATTTTTGTTCATCAATGAAATTGTGCCATATTATTACTTGAATTTTATTTGTTTGGAAACGTAACATATCGATGCAGTTTTGATATGCCAACGAACATGACGACTGTTTCTAGTATTAGTGAAGGTAATCCAGCTCAGTGTAGTATTTCTCGTTGAAATTAGTATATCTATAGGTGAAACAGGTATAATTTATTAGTATTTTCTGCATACTTGCGTGATACTTTTGATGAATGCATTCTGATCGTAAATTTTACGGAACTAACTATAGAAATGTAATTATGATTCTTTTGCGGGAGATAAAGATACATGGCTGTGTTGGCTCTTTGGTCTTAATCATAAGTTCGTTCGAATGCAACGGTACGGTTTAATCATCGTTCATACTCAGTTGACCGTATGCTTAAGCGGATTTTGTTTTTATGTTGCACATTGCGAATGAACTTTTTTTAATTATTGACTGTGTTGGAAAGCATTACATCGAATTTTGCGGTAGATTTACTCAAAAATATAATTTATCTCATAGAATAGTACTACTACGCAGAGGAGGAATTTATCCTTTGCACGTGATTTTTCGAAAATTCGAGACGACTGCCTTGTTCAGCAAGATGCCATCGTTAGTTTTGGAAAGTTGCGCATTTTCAAAATTGACAATCATATAATTGGTGAGTCGTCGATAAAATGCCCTCGAGGCTTATTTTATAAAGGACGTATTTAAAATACGAATGCATTTCATTCGTACGTAAAATGAAAAGAAGATGAATTCAGCAGAATTCATTTGCATGTTTTTTTTCTTCGCAGCGATGCATTTCAGGCACCAAACAACCGGATGAGATGAAATTACTAGTAGTAATACTAATTCAGAGTGTTCGGAGTATGAGCTTAGTGAATGAATGAATAAATGTGAATTCAGTTTCATCTAAATTTTAATTGAATCCAGTTCTTCAAATGAGTTATTCAACTATAAACTCGTAGCATTTCACTTTTTGAGTCTTTCAATTCGTTCCAAATAAGTGCAAAATTAGGAATTGCATGTTTTGAAATGGAATGTCGATTCAGCAAAGGAAGTAGGATTGTTCGAACAATGAATGAAATTTTATGAATATTAAGAGTTTTGATTGAATCCACGAGCGCATTCAAAACTCATTTGCAATTGGTGCAAAGAAGACTCGGCCTTGGGAATTGATAAAGATCAGTGCAGCTTATCAACACTTTCACAGACGAGAATGTCTTCACGCTGTGACTTCAGAGTTAACGCCAATAAAACACCGCTGAAGCGTGAAAGAGTCTGTATTCATACTACTGAGTCTGAAAGTTGGAATGAGCCTGAAAGTTGGAATGATTTCATACTCGAAATCATTCCAACTTTCCATCTAATAATGTCTTACTTGTATGTGCATATATGTGCCTTGATTAATCAACACCAAGATGTTTAAAAACTTTAATACACCCGCTAGAAAAAAAAAAGATGATAAATTTAACACTAGTATCATATTCGATTTCGCTCATAAATTTTTAAATCATAAACCAATTAATTCACTGTCTCCTCCGAGTTTATTGAAATCAGCGGCCTGCATGAATCACACAGCTCCTAGCGAGATGTTATTTTAATAAAGTCGAACTCATTTAAAGTGTTGTCTTCTATAGTTACGAACGTATGCATATGACTGAAGCATTAGATCTAAACAAAATACTGTAATGTGAATAGAAAATCAGCCAAGTAATGAGAGCGAGTATACTTGTATTCGATCGAGCAGGTCAGCGTGTTTCGTTTCAAAGATTGCTTATATTAGCATCGTTATTCATTGTCAGCTACGATGGTCATCCATCGTGTATCCTCAGACTCATTTAATGCGATATCAATGCGAATTCAGATTATTAATCCAAAAGCTGCATATTCAATAGACTTGTCTCGTTTTTGTCCAACCTAGTGTCATTTGTGAAAACGCTTCTGAGAATCGTACTCGTAGCTAATTCGCACTAAATTCAAATATCTTCTTTAGCACTTAAACGAAAGCACTAATCAATCCTCCGTCGACTACCTCGCTAGCAATTTGTATCCTTTGTGCACTTCATGATTGTATACTATTAACTCTTCGAGAATGTTGTAACTCTTTCCAGATGAATAATTCTAAACAAAATCATAAATGGCGGCTTTTCATTATTTCGCTTAACTGCATAAATATATTCATTACCAATTAGGACGGAAAATTATTATCGCAAGCGTTATGAATTAGGAAGATTTGTGTATGCGGTAATGTGTGTGCAGTAGCAAGAATAAGTTCTTTGAAAGCGAATTCATGACGGCATTCGTTGATTTGACCAAAACGTTTGTAATTGCGGTGAGTTTATACGCTGAAACGATGTGCTGCGAACCACCTTTTCGTTCATCATTTTCGCACAGCTAACGCCTCGTTCGGCAACTCTCTTTGTCTATTATCGAAATATCATTATTCACACCATCGCAGATGTTCATTTTTGTGCACGTGCGGTCAATTCCCGACCGTCGCATCATTGTAAGCGAATGTACCCCCTGCAAATCCATCGAAAATCTGTTCACTTATTGAGGGCACCTTAAGTGGAGTGTACGTAATGATACTCAGTGGGTGCTATTATGCTATGACATCAAAAAAACCTCATCCAATTAAAAGAATCAACCTGAAATTGCTTAATCCGGAGTGCAATCAGCATCTTATGTGTGCATAGTATATCTAGTATAATGACGATGTTTAGACACTTATGAGTTATAACGACATAGCTTATATTTTTGGATATTTGCAGTCAAATTTTCAGAACGGACTATCGCTTATCTAATAAATTATGCAATTGAACATGATATTTGATAATTAGTTAAAATGCATCGTCGTAAAACAGTTGATTCAGATTTCTGGCACATGGGCATTCGTTCATCTTTCAGTGACAAAAGCTACCGAATATATGCAATAATTTTTGATATTTTTGATTTTGTGGCGCCAAGGTGCACAAATTATGTTGCGATGGTGTTCATTTGCGTTGTTCCAATGCGATGCATTAATAATGAAGCATGCGATCTAATAATGAATTGATGATTCGCTGACACTGTCATAATAGCCATCTATTGTCATCATCATTTCTGACCATTGTCATCGAGAATTGATTTGTCCGACCCAACAGCAGAATTCATTTCAAACCTTTCGATTGCACCGCAAATGCAGAAAAAGGAATTTTCCAGTTATTCCCCACATCAGTTTGAAAAATAATGAGTTTTTAATGACGTTATTCTATCGGATCACAAGAGCGGCATAAGTACCGTAGTGAGTTAGACGTTAGTAATCCACTGAACAACGATAGTGGTAATTTTTTGTTTGCATACTGCACGGAATTTTTTTGAATTTAACAGATGAGTGGCATTTTGTTGCGCAATTGGAATTACTGCTACTATAGAATTCTGGAACTGTGAGCTCTCATGAAACATTAATTCCTTCATACGACTCATTTCCATCATTCTTTTTAGTTCCAGCGGATATTCAATGCCAATTCGTGAACTTAAACACAGCACTGAATAATTCTCAGTTATTACTTCATCATCATTATCAATAATTCTCCATTGGTAGGATATCTTCCGTGCATAATTATTAATACTAGCATTAATATAACTACAACTATTATTGTTATTGTCATTATTCATAATAACTCTTGACGGCAATAAGATTATTCGCTATTGACTGCGCCATAGAGGGTTAAGTCGTTATGAGGCATTGCATGAGTTAAGTAATTTGTCGAGTTTAACAATGAACGAAATGTTATTTGATGCCCCGCACTGACCATTAAACTCTGCTTCTTCAATTACTAATATCACAGATACGTACTCACGCAGACACTCGGTTGAGTGATCAGGAATTACTGACTGAATCTAATTATTATATGTCATCGGTTAGTGATGCAAGAGAAGGACTATCATCATGCACTGGAAGGAGGAGGTTATGTTATTAAAGCGGATAAAGACGGCAGTGGATATTGAGGATAAATAAAAGGTGGTATCGATTTACGCATGAAAGGTATTATAGTGCAGTTTGCCATTTCAGATGATTCTCTTCTCGTATTGTCATTAATTCTGGCAGCTGTAAGATCACGACTGGGACACGATACACCGCGTTTGAATGCATCGTCACAAATTGAGCATCGTCTCTTCATCATTATCCGATTAATCAATTATTCATGATATATTTCACTAACTATGTTATTCATCATAATATTTGTAACACTACCTATCATGATCGATTCAATCGAAAACACTCAAATTCGAATACAAAATCCACTGCAAGCCGGTCACTCGATCACCGTGTTTATCGCTCAAGCCAGTTTCATTCAAGTCAAGCACAACAAGCATTCAATGTGCTCGTTTAATGCCATGGGTAATGCCACATTCCCGTGTCGATGTTTTCCGTTTCCACACCCCAACTATGAACTCATAATCAATGGCGTTATCATCTTAAAAAATTTAACAGTCATTCAACCGAATATTTCCATACAATTGCCAAAAGAGCACTCGGTTGCACATCCGCTAACAGTGCACAATATACCAAAATTGTGTCCGCAGCTCAGCTACGCTCTACACCTACAGTATCGGTCAACGATCGTAATGCCACAACGAGAGCAGCAATTCAGCACAATAGAGCGATTTGTTCTTTCCAGTTCAGCTGTCACCATTCCTTGTAATAACTTCTCAGTTCCTGGATTCTACAGAGTAGTTATTACGCAAGGAGAAAATATTGTTAAGGCGAGTTCTTGTTTCATCAACAAATCTTTGCATTGCTTCCACTCCAAACCCCTACTTTTAATCGAATGAATCATATAAAATCATACACATCTGCATATTCTTACAATATGACTGATGCAAAACAACAGAACAATTAATGTTCAATCACCCCTAAGAAGATAACAATTGAAAATTCGAAAAACTTCTCACACACTTTCAAACAACACTTATCACATCTATTTGATCGCACGTTTAGACAGTGAACGAATTATGCCCCAATACAATCTTTTACTTACGATTAGTTTCAGTGCAATAATTTTCCACTTTCAAAATCCAATAACTGATTTTATAATGAACATATTTCTATTTTTTTCATTTCCGGTATATGAACTATTTAGAAATAATGCTAAAATCAAGTTCAGGAAAGTGATATCGTACGAGTAAATAAAACGAATGAAATAAAGGTGTCAATCAAAAGAGAGAGTATATTTCCACGTTGTGATACTCATCTACGGATAACGTGGACAGCCACTGCATGTCCTCTACCATTGCTTCATTTTCGAATTCGAATATTCGCCGTTCCAGAACGATCCTCTTTCGAGCGTTCGTATTACGTCGAAGATATCGCTATCGGTAATCGGTTACTGCTCATTAGCTGAATGTCCATCTGCTGTTTCACTCCCCTATTCGTTTGATTTTTCTCCATCGGAATTAAAATATTTACCTACTTTATTCCTCAATCGATTATTTCATTCACCGTTTTCATCAGTGCCAGAATCATACTGTTTTTTTTTCTTGAAGTAACATTGAGAAACAAAATTTCTCGCTGAACTCTTTGTAGATTCTAAGCAAAGATTCGTAAGGACGCGAAACAGATTAATTAGGAAATTTTTAGACCTAAATGACACAGCCGTTTATTTACCGTGTTCACAATTCGATATTATCTTCGCAAGATTCTGCTTCGAAATTGTTTCTGTTCATCGAAACACTGCCGAACTATTCGAATGGGACCGCAAATGCATTCTCACCGAAAATCGTTAGTGAATGTTCAATTTATTATGCTTATTTTAGTAAAAATTTTCAAATATTCGGCCAGCATACAACAGCAACCTATTGGTTAACGTCTGCATTTGAAGGCGTAGTAGTGATTATTGGACATTGAATTACAAGTAAGATCTATTGCGTAGATGTTTATGTATGCTCATTGATGTCGCTCTTTAATGAGCTTTAAAGTAAGCCTAACTAAGTTAGTTTGACGTTTATTTGTTGACGACGTTTATTTCAGACAAGAAATCCTTAATTAGGGTTTTGATGTTTGGATGTTGCCATCAATGTGATGACATTCTGCCAGTACAAATAGTGTTTCTAGGAAATTCATATTTTGGTTGATTCACGCAGTTTGTGAATGTTTCGATGAATGATCGACATTCGTTTTGAAATGTGTTGACGTTTTTGATGGGTGTTTGCAATTTGTGCAGTGAAACCTCTTTGATGCACACGGCATCTCAGCATCTAATCGCTAACAATTCAAACAAACAAATGCTACATCGCATATCGTATCAATCCTCAATATCGTTTCAAGTTCCGGTTCACAATCCCTAGCAAATTACATGAAGCTTGCTCATTCTTCGTAACGGCCGTGAAGCCATCCATCGCCATAATAATTGTGTCCAAGATTAGAAAGGAGAAAAGTAGTTTTTTGTAACTGAGACAAGTTAGCATCTTGAAAAGAATAGAAACAAGCTGAGTGAATATGTGACTGAAAGCATAAGGAAAATTTTGAAAGAAAACGAGAAAATGACATCTGATGAGCGTGCAAATTGTGTAGAATCATTTAGTTCAGCTTTTAATTTTATGACAGAAACATCGCTTTTATGATCAGTGATAGATGTTGCAGAATGTGTCACTAGAATGCTCGCAATTATCGAATCATTGAATGCATTCGTGTTGAAAGTAAACTTATTCATCTGTGATATCATCCTCTGATTTGTTCGCTGCATTGCATAGTGCTTTTACGGATGAATGAGCGTTTGCTAAGATGTGATTACAAAACGTTTATTTCACGATGATGCGAAACTCGTTGATTAGTGTTGATGAGAGTCTTTCGTCTTGCATGATGCATCAATCACTGATTGTAAGTGCATTCGATCGTAATCATCTCAAGTGTTTGTTTCTTAGTTCTTATTGTCATTGTTTACTCATCATTGCTTACTATTATTTACGCAGATCACTATTAGATTGTCACAATTTAATTGAATGAACCGAGACGGAATTGGCGTTGTTTCATTTAAAGATTCTGTTTTATTGCTAGGAGAATGCCATTTCAACTTTTCGATGAACCGTTCATTCAGTCACATCAGATCACCTTTCGCACAGTTGACACAACGGTGAGTGATAATCAGTTGCATGCTGAAATGTAACCGAATTTTCTGAATAGCCGGAAAGCATTATGAGAGAACTCGTTGTGACATATGTTTGGCAACAGTTTGCCGATACATGCGATGCAATTGTGTCCAAATATGACGAGTGAACATAATAAAAAGAAATGAAAGATAATTACATCGTTACCAGGTTGCATACTCTTGAATATTGCAAGCGTATATTGTTTGCGTTTAACGCTGATTGCTTTTGCCGGTTAGTGTGACATATTTTGTTTTAACGATATTGTATTGAAAGGATATTTCAGCAGTAGAATAGTTAATGAGAACATATGGATAGTAATCACGACTTATTGTTCTCGATAAACTCGCATACTTAAATCACATTTATTAGGCCATTCACAAAATTATTTACTTGTAATCACGTTTATCCTAATAAAGGAAATCCCGCAATGCTTTCTACTCGTTTCGATGGCTATACTGAAGCAGTTTGCAACAGTGAGTCAAGACGATTGACTAAAATATCCATAGCGCATTGCAGTAATAATAAAAATGCTTTTGATGATAACATTCGGACTGGGAATGATGTCATTGGTAGCGATGCGGTTTTTGAATACATTTTGAAGACAATACCTGTGCTTTGCTTAGATCCTAGATAGATGCTAACGAATTATCACCCTTTTATCTTCTACGCAACATCGTAATTTCCTGAAGAAAGTTCGCCAGCAAAATTGAAAAATATCCACTGGAATCAAATTTAATTTGAAAAATCTTTCTAATTTGTCAAATTCAACCAGTTACACTGCGTAATGGGGAGAATATACTCAACGATGATAAGGTTACCATTTACCGGGACAATTTTGTTCGCAGAGTCCGAAAAGGACCTTTTCCAAGTTATTTGCATTTTTTGCAAACAGTCATCAAGTTGCAGAATGTAGCCAAAAAACATGAATTTCACTGCCCTTTCGTTGTCTTGAAAGTTGAGAAACATGTCACTCAAATGCAATCTGACACGATAAATCTAAAAATGAGCTCTGTTTCTCCCCACCACTCACCATTCAACTACAAGGAACATTTCTCGACGTTAGCAGTGATATCCATAAGCAAAGGTTGATGTTTGCATCTAATGAGGAAATCCGCTTCTCCCACTGTTTGTGCTTCGTCTATTTCCAGCTCTGTCACACTCATCAGCCACTCTTTTCATTATTCAGTGCATGTTTCTGAGTGGGGATGACTGTTTAGTTTTCTGCGAAATAAATAAGAGAATACATAACTTTCATATCAGTAACTTGCGCGTTTAATCTGATCTCGTTAAAGAATGGCGTGTAATAGTTATCTATTCCAGATGTGGATTTTGCATATCGCATTTCACATGGGCAGTGTATTTTCAGCTTGTGTGTGGTGGAAGAGTCACCTTTTTTTCATGCAGCCAAATTCAAGCGTCTTAATCATTTTCTTCGGCAACGATTTGAAAGAAAGCTGCATGCTGGGGTGGAAAAAACTCACTTCAAGATTCTACGTACAAAATTGTCCCTTGAAATGATATTTTTATCTTATCGTTGGGGAAATTTTGCTTTTGATTATCATGGCAAATATTTTTTTTCGTTTGAACCTTTGTTTGCCGATTGAAAATGTCGATTTGAAAAATATTGCAAAGAAAATTGTGGGTCGTCTGATTGAGTTCAACACGACAGAAGTAAAACTTTGAGTATCGGATAAAATGCTTTTTTATGTGTAAAATGCATAAAAGTTCAATAAGATCAATGAGAGAGTCTCAGTGGTCAATGCACTCAATAGAATCGAAATCATCCTTTGGTGAATTTTCAGTGGGCCAAGTGGATGGAACTTGGGGTGATTGGAGTGCGTGGACAGAGTGCTCGGTGAGCTGTAATCGAGGGTTTAGAAGGCGATATCGACTGTGTGATAAGCCGGCACCACGCAGTGGAGGATCCTTTTGTGAGGGACAATTCCTAGAGACAGCTCAGTGTGTTCAAGCAGCATGTCTTGGTATGCATCTTCAGCAGTTCTTTTACGTTGCAATTACATCTAAAATTAAGACGCATTATTGTGATCGAATCGTATTTCGATTTTATTGCTCGATTTTCTGTGGATTATCGTAAAAAATTCGAATTTGCACTGATCTTCATCACCTCATTCCAATGAGAGTATAAAATCGATTCCGGTCGATCGCCGAAAATTCTTTAACTCGACGCGCTTCGTGCAGCTTTGAATTCCTGTTCAATATGTTTCAAATTAAGTGAGCTCTTTTTAAAAAGTTATGAGATTTATTCAGAACTTATAGCCCTTCTTCATGGTACCATTTACCCATCATGGTACATTTTTTCTGACTCATATCAGCAAAACGGTATGGAAATACCCCCGCTATAACCTCAGTGGAAACATATCACTAGAACACCACATCAGCTGCGGATCATGTCAGATTGAAGTGCCAAAATTGAAGAGTTTTTTGATTAGTTGCTTATAACTATTCATGGAAAATGGAAGCATTTGGATTTCAAAGTAGTATTTCCATCTAATCTCAAAGTAAAAATATGAGTTTTAGTCAGGAAAACAATTTCGGATAATTCATCATGCGAATGTGGATGCAATATTCGAGAAAACTCTGGATCGTTCTATGCAAAATCATGTAGTGATGATGCAGAATGGATATTACATCCACGAGGTGTATACTTGTTGTTGACCATAAGACGTTTATCAAAACGACTCAACGGTACACGTCTTCGAATTTTTGCTGATTCAGTGAAAAATGTTAGTTATTTTTATCATTTGAGTTTTTCCATATCGAACAGTGGCTCTGAACTTGTTCGCTTAATCCGGAACGTTGGAAATTAGTTCCGTTAAGTGAACAGAAATCCGAGTAGCACATTTGATGAACAAAACTTCTTTTTCGAGAAAACAAACGTTTTTTTTTCGAACGAATAAAAAACGAATGCAGTGATATTGAAATAAATTCTTGCCAGTTTTATGGTACATTTCATAATTATCTCCACAACACTTTTGCATTAGATCGACTTCCGCAGTGTGCTGAAAGCATCAAATGTAAGTATAGACGAGAGATCGTTTTTTGTCGCAAAATAGTGGTCTTTTTTCGTAATCACCTCAGACCAGTGGAAAAACTAGAGGTAGCTCAAGATTGCCCAAATAACCTAGATTCAAAGCAGTTCTGTACGATGTGAATTCGAAGTTAAGCTACGAAAAAGGCGGACATGTTGCGGTTTTTCTTCTGACGAGAAAAAAAATTGTTCAAAAGAGTTGAACAATATTCTTTCACCTATGACACTATAACCCGCCTGCTGCGCGATTTTTGTTACAATAAGGTCTGCATCAACGGCTGTTGAAGGTCGTGTTCGGTGGCAAATTGCTAGTTGAAGTTCATATCAAGAAAGGTTTTTTGACATATCATTTCCCATTGGAGTGAATGAAGTGTTAACAATGTGAATGAATCGCTGTTTTTAGGTGATATTGTTCGATTCGGCTAAGGTGCGCTCCAAAAGAAGTTTATTGCAACTTTCACCACGAATGCCGTTAATATTCGTGACCTCTTCGAGAAATGAAACAAATTTTGTGAGTGGAATGGAAGTGATCTATGAATGGCTTAATGGTAGGTGCTCTCTTCGACATATAGCATTTCAAGCATCGATGACTTTCCTTTACCTACCTTCCGAATGACACTTTCTACAAATGCGCATACCAATTATCTCTTGCAATAAACCGAAACTGAAACTACATGAGTCCCTAATTAAAATTAATTTATATCGAGCACTGCATTCCGTTTCGACCAGAATTGTGTAAGTAAATTTTTCATCAATTCACTTGTTTTCGAAAATTCGTTGTATTGCTTGAAACCATCAGACAAATACACTCAACGAAACATCGCAATTAGTGATGTTTCTGTTCCGCACTTTTCGCAAACTGTTCCATTCTGTTCCACTCTTCAGCTTTTCTGTTCTGTTCTGCGCACCTTTTTGAGAAACGTTCTGTTCCGTCCTTCAGCTGTTCTATTATGTTCACCACCTCGACATTTTGAAAACCGTTCCGTTCTATTCTTTTTTTGCGCCGAAAATTTTGACACTTGTCTGGTCGCGCGTCCCGTTTTTGGAACTGTTCTGTTTTATTTCTGGAAACAGAACATGAGTGAAGCAATTTGACTGGATTAGAAACATCACCGATCGTAATAATTGCAAAAAAAGATTGTTTACGGCATCATTCGGGATTGGTTTATGATGGAAATGTGTTCACAATTTGTTTGAATGAAATTATTTTAAGAGACAAAAGAAACGGAAAGTCCCTTGGTGGAAGAAGTGAAGTGGAACGAATGTGGTCCATTTTGTGATATGAGGATTGTAGTCGGTATGATTGCGATTGCGCTTACTTTATTCGTAATACTTCCGTCGATTGCATGTGCTAAATTGACATTAATGCGAACAAACCAAAAATCTCACACACCAATCGACATACCTCTTATGCATCAAAGGTTCGAGAGTTTATTTTTTACGTAGCATCTTTCAATCACAATTAGAAATTCATAACTGCTGGCCAAATTCAAGAATTTATAACTTTGTATTCAATCAAAATTCGCTTCTCGTTTTGTTCATTGCTCAAATTTTGACCTGCATAAATTCCGGAAATCGGTGAAGTTTGTGCCTTGAAAGACTCTCCAAAGTTTGTGGTATTTTATTTATTTATTTATTTATTTATTTATTTAATCAGCAAATCAAACTCATTACGAGTTTATGCCTCTCTGTTATTACCAATATCACTAATATCACATTCTTCCTTCCTTGGCATTCTTCTTTCCGCGCAGCTAACGATAATAGCGTTTGGAATCATCTGTCTTCATGAAATCCGAACTTGAATTATTGATTTGGCAAACACAGAGGTTTTGGGCTACTCTCCCATATGCCCATTTATTTCTAGGGAGAGGGACTCAGAAGGAGCCCGAAAATACATTCCGATTGATCGATTGAACACTTGTCCAACGATCGTTCAGAGTAGTTGTTTGGAACAGCCATCAGTAGTGAATCAGTAATCTTTCGTTATCAGTGATGAACAATTAATGTAACCGAGTAGATCCGTAGCAATCGGATATCAAGCACGAATAGTTTGGACGTTGTTGAATGGGGCATTTAATTGAGTGATACTATTGTACGTTGGTGTTTTTTGTTTAGTTTGTTTTTAGTATAAGGTTCTATTTTTTGTACATGAAAGTAGGTGAGAACCGAGTTCAACGCATTTATGTGTGTAAAGCAGTGAGGATGGATGTTGACGTAAAATAGTTATGAAATGGCTAAAATGTACTTAATAGTATACACTTATCTGCAGACACTCACTGGAGTGGATGAGAGATAGAGAGAGGGTGTTGTGCAAGGTACGAGGACATTCTGACTACTTTTGTAGGGGGTGCGAGGACGTCTTGAAATTTTGCTAGGTGGTGCGGGAGGAGAAATGGTTCAGAACCACTTGAAACTATGCTGGTTTATCCATGAAAATCACACAACATTTGTTCAAAGCCGCAAACATTTCATGACAATCCATCGAGATTACCAAAAAAAAAACTGCTTAAGGAAGGTGTTTTCTTGAATGGGAAAGGATACAATTCAAATTCATGTTGTGAAATATTTCTTTGCTTTTTTCATATGGCAACAAATTCAACAAATTATGCCAACAGATTTCTTCCCCCTTCGAGCAGGATCAACGGTTGTAGTGACTTTTTCATTCCACACTTTTGGCGACCTTTTCTGTTCTATTTGATTCCACCATGCTCAGATATTCGGGTCTGTTCTGTTCCATATTCTCATTCTTCGAAGCACTTCTTTTCGTGCACTGCAAATAGTTGACGTCGATCAATAATAAATCGTCGAACCAAGATGAAAGTTATCGGCAGTGATCGCTGATATTACTATTTAATTTCGGCCTGACATCGGTTGAACTAATCGACAAGGAATAATAGGACTAAATTACGCAAAAAGCAATGATGAAACCAAAACATCAAATTAGGATCATTTTGATGTCATGCGAATGAATGCAATTTGCATCATTCGATGTATTTCGAGATTTCAAAAAAAAAAAGATGATTTAAAAACAGTAATGATAGTTGTTACTGCAATAAAACGAATAATAATAGGAACACTAATGGCAATAATATTAGTATTAATAATGATAATAATACCAATAATAGTACCAATAAAAGCAACAACAGTAGCAATTACATCGGGCTGCTCGAATAGCGAATGCATGTTGAAAAACGTTGAATTTCACATCAAATATCTTCTGTTCCGTTCTCCACTTTCAACTGTTTCGTTCCGTTACTTTGCGCCCTCATTTTGCAGTGTCGTTCCGTTCTGTTCCGTTCCTGCGCCCCAAAATTTCAAAACTCTTCCGTTGCGCATTTCAAACTGCTCCGTTCCCACGTCCCGAATTAGGAAAACATTCCGTTCTTTACAGCTTAACTGAAACGCGATTGCTATTGGTCATTAGAATGAAACTGACCCATAAAGTGACAGCTGAATTAGGATATTATTGGTATTATTCAATTAGTTACGAAGATTACAGACTTGATTGTGAAATGCTACGATCGGGCAACACTGAATGCACGGTGATTGCGGTCGACAAATATGTCTCGAAGCGATCCATTGGAATTCAGCTTTCGGTAGCATCAACACCGAGGATACCTCGGAACGGTACTTATTCATCAATTGATCTTTCCAAAATTGATTAGATACCGCTGACATTCGAGATGATCTAGAGTAGTAGGACGGTTCAAACGTTCGTCCCAATGATGAAGTGAGGGAATTCTGATTCTTTTGAAAGATGTTATCGCGCATTCATGAAATAATGATGAGCAAATATTTGCATTCACCTCGTTATCTCATTCGTTCCTCTGAATAATTCAATCGGGGACTGTAATCCACCACCGACATTCCGTCATCGTGATACTTTTGTTGAAATTCACATCTTTGTAATCAACCACTGTTTTGACCGAGATTTCTTCGAGTAGAAGCAGAAAGAATTTTTTGATATTACCGATGAACGAGCAGTGTGTAAAAGTTTCCAGCCAAAAGTACTCTGTGAAGATGTTTGCGCAATAATCGCAAACATCTTCACAGAGTAATGCATAACTCCGATCGATTTCAGAGTCGAAAAGTTAGAGTTGCGAAATCCCATCGAATCCCCTGCTAACTAAGAATATTTTAAGGTGAATCTTCATCGCGAGCAACGAATTCACCTCATCGAACACTACGTGCCGGTCATTCATCGATGTCATTCGCTACTGAACCAGATCTCGAGTATGATTACTACGATGCTACTGTACCAGGATCGTTGTTTGCACCAATCAATTTCCAATCAGAAATCGATATCGATCAAATTATTGGCTCATCGGATATCGGCGACAACTGTGACGCACCAAAACAAGACGTTCATACACAAATTGACTTACCTTAGCATTCATCATGTTTATTGCTTCTTAAAACATCGAAAATCAGTTTTGCGTCGAAAAACATCTAAAACAAAACTATATGTGAATATCGCATTCAAGTGTCTCTAAATGAATCTGACTATTCCTAGTGATTTGAATAAGTGTGATTGTGGATTCGAATGTGCTGCGATTGCTCTCTTCCTACAGTTAGTGTGCTGTTGAATTCGAATTATGTTCTGCACACCTTGTTTACACTGAGGTTGAAAACATATTGGGACTGCTCAGAAAACGTTAACAAATCCTCATAGTGAGAAAGCTCAGAAATAAGTTGATTAAAAAAAGAAACAGAGAATTAATTTCATATCGTCAAATTGATTGAGATTGCGATGCAAATACTTCATAATACCAAAAAGCTGATTAACAACATGTAAGACGATTCTTGTCCACGGATAAAATTTATTACTTTTCGACTGACAGCACGGTTCTGAATGAGCAGTTCGTTTTTTTTCGCTTCGCCTTTCGTTTCCGAATCATGGTACGAGGGCATTTCTCACTGTGCTGATGACATTTATCAGTCGAGTATTGGAACTGTTTTTGTTGAACTGCTTCTTTAAATTACTTTCAGATTGACCTTCTTGATTTATTGATTTGGATTCATTTGTTCCTGTCAACGATCGTTATTAAGTCATGATATCGGACTGGCTCGAATCTAGTCTGATCAGCACATTATTCTTCGCGGAATTGAATTTTTGTTTCAGACCAAATTTTCATGCTGATTCCAAGTATTTAATCTGTACCTAAGTATTAATGCTTGTTTTGATATGTTCGTTCTTTTTCGTTCGCAAACGTGAATATGTAACAATGTTGAACAAAAATTCAGCTGAATTCTTAGTGAATTAAAGGAGAAAAATGCAAAAGAATTGATCGCATGATTGCAATCAGCATACGAAGCTGATCAAGAATCATTAAGAAATCAAACTCTGCTGATAAGCGATATGACTGCAGCGAGATACCTGTCCGAGAACGTAACTCCGGAATGTACAAAAAAACAGTGAAGTGGATCGCACGTTTGGAATAAGCGCTGAGAATTGATCTGGAAATGAGTGCCATTATTTTGATTTTATCAGCGTAAAGTTATTAATAATTCGTTAAAAAATTGTCCAGATAAGCATCAAACCATCAGTCCTTAGAGTCAGTAATGTTCGTTCTGCTGCATTTTGTGTGTGAATCATTTCCAGCTCTTCAGTCTCTGATCATTCTAAGCACGTGTTCATGTTTGTAATTGAATCATTTGGAATAATTTTAGTATTAAATTTCATAATAGTTTCATTCCCATTGCACGTTCAAATAATTTCATTACTTTGGGCTTAGTTCTTTCGTTGTTCGGACAAACACTTAATTGGGATATCGCTCCGCTCACACTTTTAACGTTTTTGGATTGTAAGACTAATCTTATCACAATGCTCTTTGCTTTCTTATCAATATAATTGAATTTCGTTCTCTTTTGCGTGCCATTCGAATACTCTATGTGTACAAAGTTGTCATCGATATTGAATTCATCAAATGCGGGTTTTATTCCTTATCATTAATGTGTTTATGGATCAGTTTATACTGTTGAAATCTAACAATTACGTTATAATATGTGAGTACGTTTTTGCGAGTAAATAAATTCTCATGACTACACATGTGTATTGTAGTTGGTTTTGATGAAATATGAATTTCAAGTATTATTTCATTGAGTCTATAATAGGAAAACCTTAATATATACGTGCATGTGTATAGGTGTATTATAAAATACGTCTGTATACTTAAGTAAAATAACCAGCCATTTCGCTCGTTTCTTTTCACATTACTGCTTAACGCGGTGTGCGACGACCATTCAGACTCTTGTAATAGTTCTTCAATTTGTACCACATTAATCATCATTTGCACTAATTGGTTGGAAATTTGGTTGTATTTTCTTCAGCGATTGTATTAACAAATTTTCAAGGATAATTATTTTGTTCGTTTTTTTGGATTAGCATTCAAATGGAATCCATTTGCAATTGATCAAAGTGTCATTTTTTCAACGACTGCGTCCACTGATTTTGTTTATGCATCTGAGCCTTCTCTAGTTATTATTCTATGATACAATCCAATCCTTCGCACACAACTAAACAGCGTTCCCTCTCTGATCCGCTGCGGATTCCGGCGCACATCTCCGAATTCATAAAACAATGGAGCGGTAATGGTTTTCTATTTATTAATTCATTCTTTATCCACCATCATTGTTACTGTTATGATTGTTGATTTGTTTTGTATATTACTCGTATTCAGTGCTGGGCTTGGTACTTCAAAAAGGTAGCTCCGTTAATAATTATGACTAAATAATATCCTAATGAAGAGCCACATCATCGATTTCCCAAAATAATACAGATGAAATCGATTCCGATG
The DNA here is from genome assembly GCA_035041965.1 of Anisakis pegreffii. Classification (NCBI taxonomy): domain Eukaryota; kingdom Metazoa; phylum Nematoda; class Chromadorea; order Rhabditida; family Anisakidae; genus Anisakis; species Anisakis pegreffii. The sequence goes on from JAPYMA010000408.1 coordinate 83,142, forward strand.
AGGCTAGCACTAACTAATGTGAGCATTGTACAACATTTCATGCTTGTTTATGTGCGAGGGAAATTATGAAAAAGAAAGTGAAGTTGGCAGTAAATTACAGCATCCTAGATGACTGCCGTAGGCAACAATCAAAGTTATCAAGAGTTAATAGTGAGACGATCAAATTCCCTTACCTGTTCGGAATCTCCTTACCCACTCATTTCTTCTTCGCATGGTTAATTATCACAGTATGATCAGTAGAAAGTATCATCTCTATGGATCATGCGATAAAATTCAGTAATTTTTCATTTAAGATGTACATTCAAATAATGAGGTGACGGGGTTCGGCAAAACACCAGTGCAGTCAAATGAAAACACAGGAAAATCGACTGATCTCCTGCAAACGTTCCCTGAAGATCCCTGAAGTCAGAAACCGGGACTTCGGGAAAAAACATCTGAATCACATGGTTTAGTTAAGCCAGTTGCTCTCAACCTTATTTTTTCGCCAATACTACTCATAAAAAGAGCTAAAATGTCCTCATAACATGCATTCTCTGCTTCCTGGAATACTATCTCACACCCCTTGGAGGTGCAAGCACCCCTGGTTGAGAAACCTTAATTAAGTCAGCATATAAATCACTGAAGGAAAGTAACAATCTTAAAGATCCCATGAAGTTTTCCGACAGCAGATGAAACCAAGAAATTATCATGTCGTTGGCAACAATCAGAGTTACCGTAACTTGAATATGGAAATCAAAGTGTTCCCGTAGTAGAACAACTGATTTCAAATCTACTTTCCAAGTCTGCAGAACAAGCGGATACATACTGGTATTTACATACACTACATTGGTATATTAGTTCAGATGCGTTCGAACCAATATAGCAATATATTGTATGTCTGTACGCTTCTCAGTGATCTTGAAATTGGTTCCGAATCTTGAAATTGTTGCTGAACGGATCTTGAAATTCTCTAGGTAATGGTTCCGCAAGGCATCATTGAAGTTTTGTGAGACTGGGATTACAAATGAATTACCTGTACTTGATCATGTTTCAAGATTATTCTATTTATACCGAAACTGATGCTAATCCAAATTAATTATACATGCGAAAACCGTGGGCATACCAAAACTATAGAAGGGAGAGTATGTGCAAGGGTACTCTTAGTCACTGTTTGATCGTCCTCTTTCCACCAGAACTCATGATCAAGATTGATTTTTTAAAATCAGATTCGAAATCAGTAGGCCGCTTTCCACCAGACAATATTAATATGCTCTGTCTCAAAACACTGGCAAGTCCTTGAACCATATTTTGGTAAATTGAATCGGATTTCCCGTCCACAGAAATAGGTACATTGCACAAGAGTTGAGTATCTTGTTGTTAGAAAAAGTAGGGTTTGTCTCGCGGACGAGAAGTGCGAAGTCTGAAAAGAAAATAGCTCGCTAATGAAAGAGAACAGTGCAAGTCATCGCTACTTGAGCTTGCCAAAAAAGTTATTGTGGCACAAGTTATTGCTACAAATTTCCACTACATCAAAGAAATAGCGAGCTATCGCACTAATGAAAAAAGTAACTCCACTTTAATAGCGGAATAGCAAATAGTGCACCATTGCCCACCACTGCACACCTGATATGAGATGATTTTGCACAAGGAAGAGCTGTTTGCCATAGTATTGTCAACCAAGTTGGAGGTTTAGAGTACTAACAGCTTGAATTACAGATGGAGATGCTGGCAGTGACCGTAGTTCAGTGGATGAGGGAACTGAGACGGATCGTAAATTGATTGAGATCAGTTTACTGGCGCAGAGAGATCCGTACATTTTGTTGTCGTCGAAATCTTTCATGAATGGTGGGAATTGGAGGACCGAGTATGAGAGGCGAATGTTTAGAAATCGAAAATTATCAATAGTAAATTGGTTGCATGATCCGCTTTCACCGGTTCACCAGAAATCAGTTCAACAATGTTCGTTGTCGTTGTTTATTCTCATGCACTTCTGGAATATTTTGAAATATTACGCACCATTTAATACGATTAAAGTGTTCGATTGCAAAACTCTATCAACATTTTCAGTCCATTTGGAATAGTGAAAGATGATGAAGAGTTCAATCCTAATTGATTCTAATGTCAAATGATGCTAGTGCCGAAATGAGTTCACGATATGAAGCAGGTAGATGCTGTTTTGGTGTTTCTATGGCAAGAACGCTGTCCCCTCACAACAGACCCAAATACTGAAGCACTGAAAGATTTCTCGAGCAATTCCCATTGAATTTTCTAATAACCGGGTGGTAATCGTTGCAGCTAAAAAGAATGGTGACCTCTGACTCGGGAATTCAAATTTACTTCAGAAATCAGTTCCGTTTTCTGGAAGAGTTTCAATTGGGAACACATGAACTAAAATTTTTTACTGATTGATTATTAAAAATAAAAATTTTTGTTTCAGTTTAAATCTTCTAAAATTTACGCAACTCCCGAAGACACTGCAACATGAATTTTGGTCGAGGAATTTTTCAATTTCGTCGCCAGCATCATTTGAAATTGCAAATTTTTAAATTATGTTCGATCTCTCGATTGGGAGCTTGTGAAAAGTAAAAGTAATGATGAAAACGCATTGAGTGGTGTCATATTTCAATTTTACACTCCATGACATAACCATAATTAGTAAGCAAACCAGATGAAACGAAACAGAAATGTGATACATATCCGCATCATTGATCAAGAGTCGAATCTGTCAACCCGCTATTATAACACTGCATCGTTTGCATTAAAATTTTCATCTAAACCGACAGAAAGCAAAACTGAAATTCGCTTGTCAAAGAAATGACAGAGAACTATAATCATATGGTTTATAAAGACGGGCTATTGTTGACAGACGGACCATCAACACTGAATCCATTACGAGTGCGATCTTTCTCAGAAACGAATCTGAACAACGTGATACCCAATTTCAAAATACCTCAGAAGCCGTTGCGTATTCAAACAAAAAGACGTTGCAAAACTGTTTCATTCCATGACGAAGGCGTTACCGATGAAAACAAATGCGATGAAGGCAAAGTTGGTCGTTATATTCATTTTTCTCACAAATGATCAGTTCCCTTCTTTGGAGTAATTTTTCATTGAAATCGCAGCGCAAACATGGATCACTTCAAAGCTATCGCTAGAAATCAATTGCAACAATAAAATGAGCCGGAATTTCGAAATGACCATTATGCTATTCTTGAACAATGCAAGTAATGTCGCTATCACATCTCCATTGTTTCATCAGATGAGCATAAACATAACGAATGTTTGTTCCGTAAATTTGCTACATGTCAGTATATTTGAATAATATTGCGAAAGGATACTGCTCAACCGCTCCCAACCCACGTTTCGTAAAACTGTACGTGACGCTAGATGTCATCAAATGCCAAACAAATCCGCGGTTGATAATGTCGACTGATTTACCTGATTCAATTTTAGGTAACAAAACCACGGAGATCGATACTAGTTCAGCGTAGGCGAAGTGAACCATTACCGCTGACCCATATGGACTACCCGACGTTCAGTGCTTGGCGACGAGGTAGCAACATAAGAAATGAAATCATAAAGATACAGGTTGACCATTGATTGTTTTTGCAATAAGCAATGAACATGTATTATATTATATTTCGTTATATCGGTTTTGTTCGGTTGGCCTGCTCGCCTAGCCAGCGGGGTGGCGTAAATTGAGGAGGCTAAAACAATGCGCACGGAATCGCGAGCATTGTGGCCAGCAACGTTATAAACGTTTGATAGCCTGGCCGATCCAGGTAATATCATATTATATTATACTATATTGTATTATATTATATTATATTATATTTTTATTATATTATATTGTATTACATTAAATTATATTATACTCCACTGCAAAATGAGAATAGGTACCATTTTCGATCGCCTAAACGTCCCCGTCATCATCTTTAGTTGTAAAGAACTCATTGTCATTTTCATAATTCAAACTGTCCATGCAAAAGAAATGAGCTTCCGATGCGTAAAAACAACGAAATGCGATTAATAGACCACAGCTATCTACTTAGCGTCATAAAAAGTACCAAAAGCATCTTCATTGTAGAAGAAAATGGAACGTAAAAAGCAAGATCAACAAATGGTAGCAAACATCGAAAGGTGGATAATGGATTCATTGAGACGCGCGTTTTGTTGTTCCTCGAAACGTAACGAACAAGCATTGAGTGTGTGAAGCGATAGCGATAAAGAAGCGATAGTGATGTTCATATCTTCATTAATATTTTATCTACGTTTCTACTATACAATTCTGCACAAAATAATTGATGAAATGTTGTTGACAAAAAATGTTCCAGTAAAATAAAGGGTCAAGTTTGATTTGTTTCGAACCATCATGTAAATCTAGAAATCTTTTGACACGGAGAGAGCAATTTGAACAAGAGCTGAGGGTGAACTACAGCCGGCAAATTTCTGCGCCGCTCTCAGTGCGCTATGCGGCTATTTTGGATCACTGCCGACAGCGATCCAAAATACTACATTAGATTTAACGTAGTTTGTAAATTACTGGAGAACGTGAGTGGTTACTAAGCACTGAACTTAACTAAGTGGTATTGATAGTGTTTCTACTGGCTGCTGGGTGGAATGAACTGGGGTTTCAAAGGCTCCTTCTAAAGAAAATGATGAAGTGACGTTTAGCTTGAGCAATTTACCATTTTAATTGCCATCGTTCTCACATGGTTACGTTCACGAATCTCCTCACTCAGTTTTTAGTTGATCGATGGAAGAAGGAGCATGCATGTACATTCAGAAGCGCTGACTAAACACTGTTGAAGATTTCGAAACGAAGCCTGACTCATGGCTGCCGGAAGGAAATGCAAAAGGTTTTTTTCGAAGCCACATGCTTTCCACAGAAGAAAAAAACTGAACATGAGTCAGATACAGCAACCTTTTCTGTACAAATCACTCATTTTAAAACAATGGTGCTCACTCTGGCTTGCTGATCTCATCGTACCATTTACCTTAACATGCATTACACGTCATATTATAAATGCTGTACCCGTTGTATTGCTTTGCCGTTCCTTTTCTACGCTAAATGACATGCTGAATGTCTTTCATAAATTCTGTCTCCTTTCGAGGGAATCTATAATCTTATTTGAGAATCATTGTTTTTTGTCATATCGCCATGTTTTTCGAACGAATCTAATTAATTCCTAGAGGTTTGTTTTCTATGCCTAACATAGGGTATGTGTGACGGATGAGCTTCCCAAGAAACACTCCTCAATTCATGATCACTCATTTCAGTTACACTTTGCTGAATCGCTAACAACGCTTTGCATTAGCAAATTTTCAAAATGCCTTTTCACATCGACATTTCTACGAGCCTTTAAATTTCAAATTCTTAGTCCCCAACTGCGATGTAAACAATCGCGTTTAGTGTAGAACCTATACTGCACTTGAATTCACTTAGACCTATCGGCACAAAACTGCAACAGTTGCCGCCATGACAATCCTAAACTCATCGAATGCGACGAATACTGACAACTCGTTGATCCTTTCAGGCGATTTCGGTGTAATGTGTGGTAACACGTGGAGAAACATTTATACAGCTGTTGCGCCACGCACCATTGATATTCTCAAATTTATTCCAATATCAGCAAAGTTTTGAGTTTATTTTCAGGCAAGAGCATTGAACTTGAGCCTGAGCCTAGCATGTAACATCGAATTGTATCCAGGGGCTTTGTCCGGAGTCCCTATACACTTTTAGATTCTACCTCGTTCATGGAACGCCAACAAATCATGCCTAGCAATGTTTCCCTTCATTACGCCTGGCGTGACAGCATCAGAAACACGATAGTGATCAACGAGAGGATGGACACGGTGATAAACGCACGAAAACACAGAACAATCACATAAACAACGAGGCGAAGTAATTACATAGACAACAACAGCAAGGGTATAATCAAATAAATATTCAAACAAGCACGGGACTTCAATACCCATATCCAATCGAACAATCGGAAACAGGATAACACGAACAAATTCTAAAAGAATATCTTGAAAACCAAACCGATTAAAGCCAGTTGGAATCATTTCTGTTCGATTCAAAAGTAACTTGAGGTCAAGTCAAGCTAATGCTAAGTGAAGCTTGACTCAGTTCTTGCTGCCTCTACAAAATATAAGAACAATCCAAGGAATGCTACAACACCTGGCTTTTAGTTGCTTAAGTTATCAACTGGGTGATCAAATGATAAAGTTTGAGAAAATTTCATGATGTTACCCCGAAAACTCTACTTAAAAAACACTTTTTATAACTTACACATCAGCTCATTCCAACCCTATGAAGACGCTGTGCTAGCAACAGAGAGATAATTACAACCTCTGTACACATATCAAACCACAGTCATCCAATTCAACCCTAGCCCGTAATATAAGCTCTCAAAACTGGTCAGTTATTAGAAATAAAGGCGATGACTTATCAAGTACCTTATTAGCACTTATGACAGACAATAAATGCACTGGCAAGGTTAGCATCATAGAAGTGTATGAATGCCGTCATGACACTAGCTAATAGATAAGCTTCGGCGAGTAACCACAAACACCTGAGAGATTTCTCCTCATAGCACATTTGATAACATTGGAACTTTATTCCAGCTGTTATCAAACAGCACTACAACGAAGACGTTCTTCGAGTCACCAGTCAGCAACTCGACTCTGCAGAATGAGTGGTCCAGGCGAACTTTCCAGACCTACCGCTAACTTCATAAGGCGATTCATACCCTACGTTCATGAAAGTCAGTTTTATAGGGATATTTTTCTTCTTTTGATATGCCAGTGAAGCTATCAAAACAAAACTGATGAACCCATAATGCCTCTCCCCTCATATGAATGGATTTCTGAAAGTTATCAGGTACCTTATTAGCACTAATTACAGACAATAACTGCACTGGCAAGGGAAATAAGGATTGCATCATAGAAGTGTATGAATGCCATCATGACACTAGCTAATAGATAAGCTTCGGCGAGTAACCACAAACACCTGAGAGATATCGTCCTCATAACACATTTGATAACATTGGAACTTTATTCCAGCTGTTATCAAACAGCACTACGAGGAAGACGAGTCACCATTCAGCAACTCGACTCTACAGGTGAGCGGTCCAGGCGAACTTTCCAGACCTACCGCTAACTTCATGAGGCGATTCATACCCTACGTTCGTGAAACTCAGTTTTATAGGGATATTTCTCTTCCTTTCATATGCCAGTGAAGCTATCAAAACAGAACTGAAGAACCTATAATACCTCTCCTCTCATTTGAATTGATTTCTCAAAGTTATCAAGTACCTTATTAGCACTAATGACAGACAATAACTGCACTGGCAAGGGAAATAAGGATTGCATCATAGAAGTGTATGAATGCCACCATGACACTAGCTAATAGATAAGCTTCGGCGAGTAACCACAAACACCTGAGAGATTTCTCCTCATAACACATTTGATAACATTGGAACTTTATTCCAGCTGTTATCAAACAGCACTACAAAGAAGACGATCTTCGAGTCACCAGTCAACAACTCGACTCTTCGGGTGAGTGGTCCAGGCGAACTTTTCAGACCTACCGCTAACTTCACAAGGCGATTCATACCCTACGTTCGTGAAAACTCATTTTTCGAGGGATAGTTTTCTTATTATCATATGCCAGTGCAGCTATTATCAACACCAGTCACGGCTCCTCCCGCAACTAACTAAGTATTCTCTCATGTGGTACCTCTATCTCTAAGAAGCGATGAGTTCCGAGAGCTTGTTTCTCAACCATGACTATACTAGGTTACTGTGTCAGGTTGTTATAACTAAACATCCTCTGAATCGCATGCTAATGTGCCTCACAGTCAGGTTGAAGTAACATTTCATTAAGTCAAGTCAAAGCTTAGTCAATACATGTCTACGTCAACTGGAACCTATGTAAGAAGCTGAAAGCCAGGTTTAAGCCGAGGCCAGTCAATCTCGAACTTTTAATGCTAAGTCAAATATCAAGCTAAGTCAAGCTACTGTCAAGCTAAGTCAAATCAATTCTATGCCAACTATCAGCAAATGTGCTAGTCTCGTACCTATGCTAGAGTCCAACATGTATTCACGTAATAGAGTCCAGATTGGGGAGGAGGAGAGGGGAACGTTGGGGTGCACAAACTGAAAAAAAATTTCAATCAGGTGGGATGGGCCATATCTATAGCCAGTCCAAGTCCCTACCTCTGGTTCCAGAGTTAAGCGGGTCATCACGTGCCGCATCCCTCCTTCGCCCTACCCACATCTCTTATAAAAAATTCATGATGTTGACAACAATGTTAATATACAAAATGAACAAATAATAAATTTGTGGTATAAATAAACTCATAATAAATTACACATACACATTAATACATATACAATACATTATACATTATAATAAATTAATAAAATTAATATATAAAAATTCCATCCTAAAGGGTAGCTATTCGTGAACACCCTTGAAAATTGGTTGATAACACTAGTCTATCGCCCGCTAAACTTCTTAGCCCATGACAATACAGTGGCAGTTACAATAATAACGATACAACAATAGCGCAAATAATATTAACAAGTGAATTAAAATCACTAAAAAATCCCCCCAGTTAAAACATACGAAGCATCATTATCATCTTCAGAAACATATTCCGATCTACAATAATAAGTTTTATAACATTGAACAATGCCACATCAATAATTACCACTGTATTGTCATCTCATTTCAACAAGTCAGTTTCAAATAAAGTATCATTCACAAGTACTTAACTACATATACAAACATTCACAATATTATTCAAACATTCTTAGATTCACAATTCACAATACAAACATTTACAATTCCAATTCACAATATTAATAAATGAATTAAAGAATAAAAGAATAAAGCATGCAAAAAAGTGGTCACCGACCACGACTTAATTTTATTCTCGGTCACTAACAATAAATTCTGATAGAAATGAAAATTAATAATGAAAAATGAGGAGTTGTTCAACTCCAGATTATTCATTCAAATTCTAATGAAAAGTAAATAAAGTTCAAACTCCTAACATTGCGCTTCCACGCGCTATCGTATCATATTAATCGCTTCTTGTCATATGATTGCTGTGATTTCGATGTTGATTTTGATATTTGATATTTTCAGTTTGATATTGTTGCTTCCTTGACGTGATAAATGTTGCGAGTTCTGATACATATTGTTGTTGCTAACATCTTGATTGTCGAGCATCGTCGTCCACAACCATCCATCGAAAACGAGAGGTAAGGTTGGAATCATTGGCAGCATCAAGTTTATAGCGGCTAGAATTGGATGACGGTTTAATGCTGACAAGATATATCAATTTAAGACATGTGTCGCATTGCTACAGTACCAGAAATACCAACATCTTTGTTGTGTTATCACACTACTGTTTTATAGACTATATCAACACATCTAATAGAAAGCATTCACACCACCATACTCACTGAATATACCGTCAATTCATTTTAGATCAAGAGGAATTAATAAGACCGATTGACAATCAAGTCATTAAAAACCATTAATTAACAAATTACATCACCACACAAATAATTCAATTCCTCACCTTCCATTTGAGTTGTTCAACGCTGACAGCATCTTTGAAGCTGTCACAGTTTGTTCGATCATCTCCAGAACTGCGCATATCTGGAACAGTATTAAATAATTAATTGGCAGATTTCATCAAGTTCACTTCCGAACAATCAGAGCAATTCAATGCGACTGTCACGATTCTCACAATATTAATAAATTACCACTAATAACGAACAAACTAAAATCATGAATAACTAATGCAAGCACCTATCACGCACCATCACTCCACTGCAAAAAACATTCATGACAGAAGTAAATGAATATCGATGTTATGAGTAAGGAAGTCACAATGACATGATCTGTGGTGATCAATTGGTGTGGTACCATCAACAGATCGATAAAATTCAAATAGTGCACATTTATGATCACATTTATTATCAGAACGACAAACTATGTACTTATTATTTTGTCATACAACTAGTCCGTAAATTCCAATATTAATGAAAAAAGAATTGATATTTCGTCGGAATCACTTCCCAGCTGTTTCATTTGAGCATGCAGGTGAAATTTGGGGGTACACTAACTCCTAGATTACCGAGGGAAAATGGAACTACATCAAAATTTATGGGAATAAATCAAATGAGTAGAACTTTGAAAAAAATCAAAAATTCATACGAGTCAAATGTATCAAGTGAAAGCAATCGTGCTAATAGAATTGAAAGTGATTTAAGTCATCTTGGTGGCTAAAAATTGATGGACAGGTGGGGTGTTTGCTTTCATCATCAAGCCGAAAATTGTCGAAATAGCGTTGCGATGGCTAGTGAGAAAGAAAATAGAATGGGAATATAGAAGAAAGTAGAGATGCAGAGGTCTCAAGAATCTCCAGTGTCATGCTTCAGATGCGAGCGTGCGTAGGTGTACACGTGCGTGTCTAAAGCATTGTAAGTATGTAACATCGTCTGACGTTTTTTGACAGACTGCATCCAAAAGCCTATTGCGAAATTCCGACGTACTGAGTAAACATCACCATAAAAAGTTTTGATCTCTGATCAGCTATTTGACATTGTGTCATTAAAACTGTTTCATCAAAAGGAAGTTCGGACTTGGAACTTTTGCTTTTGCTGGAAACTAGAGGAAAAGGATTTATCAGGAACGGTACCTGATTGTTTGTGTAAGGAGCTCTTCATTGATATAGCTTGCATCGTTCCCTATGCTAGTGAAACACTGTACTTCGAACTGTATGCATATAGTTATAGCAATCGTTTGCGCTACACATGCTTCATATGATGAGTGTGATCATGAAATGAACAACTTTCTAATCTTTATCCAGTCCGGCGGCATGGAGCCTGCAGTTGCTACAGTTCCTTAAGGAATGTCTTAACTGCATTCACTATATCCGTCGGATGAAAAAATTTCGGAATTCTGTATCCTTGCCATGGGCTGCATCCATATGGTTCTTTTGCACTGACTCAATATTCATTATTCTCTTATTGTTAACATTATTCTCAATACTCACTGGCTTATTATTAAAGACATCCATTATTCTTAACGACGAGATGCTAGGGTGCAGACAACCTAGCAACTATGGTGGCATAACGCCTACCAATGGAACAGCTGTGGCGATCACATGAAACCGTTGATTCAGAATTTCCGAAAATAAACTGCTCTCCTTGAGAGATGAATCAGTCCGTCAGCCCGATTCCGAATAACAAAAGTTGGGTGTGAATTTAATTATCACGGGATGGCTGATCTGTTGTGTTGGGGAAATAGGTAATCTTGCATTTAAGGTCAGTAAAATCAAAACAGCATTTCGTTCGTTCACATTCGCAGTTGGTAAGCCTAAGCTCAAGCCTAAGCCTAGGCTTAAGCCTAAGCCTAAGCCTAAGCCTAAGCCTGAGCCTAAGCCTAAGCCTAACTACACCACACACTTAACTGCAAATGTGAACGAATGAAATGCTGTTTTGAGTTTACTGACCTTAAATGCAAGATTACCGGGAAATATTGTATTTAAGGTCATTCCACAATCTTTTGACTGATAACTTGCAGATGTGTTTACATTGAATATGGCGATTAAGCATGTGTTTCGTTTTGCGTTTCTCTCGTAACTTTGTCATTTGAGTTAATTTCAGGTGATGAATAAAGATTGCTTGGGCCCAAATGTAGAGCGAAGGAGAATTTTGAGTGGAGAATTGAGGCAAAGCCTATCCAACATCGTCAACGCAGTTGTTCTAGATGATACTGGAGAATGGAAATTAAATTTGGTCGAACAAATCTTTCAGTTATTGCAACCATCGTTCGATTCAGTCATCAACCATTCAGTTCCTGCAACCGCAACAGTAAAGAGTGAAGAGCACAACTCGGGTAAACCGAAGTTTGAGCTCGGTCTTTCCGATTCTTCAAGCGATCTAACGTTTTGCAAGCCTATGGGTGAGATGTCTTTTCACTCGCTCAAATCGACAGTGTCGATTACGTCGTTTTAGAGCTAGCAATTTATTTTAGCATAACGCAAAAAGAATTCGTGAATTCAACGAATTTATATCCCTAAATGCCAAATGCCCTAGTCAAGTGTGATCACTGCACTCACACTTTCATTAACCTTTAAGTTGCTTTCAATTGCTTAGACTCATCAGTGTTTGATGAATTAATAGCACTTTCTCCTTCTCAAACAAGCCGCCAACGTTCGATGATAATTTTGGTCAAATCGATAGTACATCATACTTTTAGTCTTCTTGATATGTTTAGTGAAGGCGGAGCTTAACTAATGAAAATTATTGACTATAACTGATTAGTAGCAATATCATCTTTTTTGTTCAGGCTCTTCTTCCCACTTTGAACAAGGAGTATCCAGTGATGTCGCTGTCCAAGTGGATCTCGCGAATTTGGGTTCGTTACCGGTGTACGACCCATCCAATGATAAACCGGATGCTGTTACGCTGAACACTCTTATAACGAGACTGAAAACAACCGGTATTGCATGGCAAGATTTCGCTAACATGAAAGACAAGTTAGTTTCGTTGTTCCATATATCTCTTTCATTTTCTATTGGAATCATAGTTTATCAACATCTCAAATGGTGTGTGGTGATCGGTCCATAAACTCCGAAAACGAGTACATGAACAGTTATCTCTCCTATGTTTGTCTCTTCTATGTCATGTCACCACAACCTTTCCAATAGTCCGTCGCTGTTTTATTTTCAAAATTGCGAATGTTGTTTGCTTATCAAATCGCATTCATTATTCACATGGATCTTCGCAATGACAACGTATTTTCATAGTAACGTCAAATTTGAAGGTATTGTTTTAGCCTCCGTTCAGGTAAAATCCTCGTAGTTATTGCACATGACAGAGTAACGTTCCAGTTTCGTTGAGCACATTTTGACGATATGTTGCACATGTAAATGATAAATTAATTGCATAGACCAATTTCTTCCTCGATTTATAGGGAGATAGTTGAATTGTTGAATATGGGATATATGAAACAACGAGAATTGGAAAGTAAATTGGGTTCGGATCTGGTGCGAGCCGTTTCTTTGCGTCGTATGCATATCTCATCAAGTTCGAATATTGCTCTCAATGAACTACCTTTCAAACAGTTCGACTATTCAGTTGTCAGTTTCATTCCATTTTGTATTAAATCATTTGTTTCTTTTTCTGCAGTTCTTATCGGTTAAATGCCAGTTTAAGCACTTGTTTGTAACCACATTGCATCGATGAACTTACTTTATGAATCCATACAGAGTTAATGCTTACGATTAGTAATCTAGGTGAATGCATATTACTGGATAATTTTAAGGTATCGGGTGCATGTTGTGAGAATGTGATTGGTTACGTACCTATACCAACTGGTGTTGCTGGTCCTCTGGTAGTAAATGGACGCCGATATTTGATTCCGCTGGCAACCACTGAAGGTGCTCTTGTTGCTAGCACGAATCGTGGATGCAGGGCAATTACGGTTGGTTGCTTCACTGCTTAAATTGCTCGTTTATTTCAAATTGGTTTCATTGTTCTCTTCTTTTTTGAAATATTCAGCTGATTCGATAGGATTCATCGAAAAATCAATGTGTTAATTAAAGGAATCTGGTGGCGTAACAGCTCGTGTGTATAAAGATGCAATGACACGTGCACCTGTTGTGCAACTGGAAAATGCGATTAAAGCACTGTAAGCCTATCTGCGTAATCATCATATCTTCTTTCATTTGATCATTAGGATCTCTTATTGCAATTCTTATATTCAAAACATTTATCGAGATAATATGAATCGGCTAACGACAATTCGGTGTAATCCCAAGTTTATACACATTGCGCTCATAACTAAAAAGAGCACATCGCATCTCAGTTGATTGTATAATTTCATTTGCAGAGAACTGAAAGAATGGCTCGAAGATGCATCGAATTTCGCAGAATTGAAGAAAGTGTTCGATGCAACAAGCAAGTGAGCAATTATCGCTTCAGCCAGTTGTCTTGTTCCTATCCGATACAACATTCGTTCCATTATTCCTTATCGCACATCAGAGTCATCGTTTTGACTTGTTTAGCGATACCCCGTAGTCCTTATATGTTTTCTGTAATCATTGCAGTTCATGCTGCTAAGTTACTTTGCTAGTTTTAAGTTGACTTTTATGACTTTTAAGGTTACTTTTAAGGTGACTTCCAGCATTCGAACTCTGTTTTTTATCGTTTCGTTTCAGCTATGCACGACTGCAGAGGTTAGATGCAGACCCGAATGGTCGTCTTTTGTATATTCGCTTCGAAGCGAAAACCGGTGATGCGATGGGGATGAATATGGTGTCGAAGTGAGTAATCGTTAATTCGTGTGGCGCAATTTAGCTGTGTTCAGAGAGAATTATTTCGGATTGAGCACATCATCGATCAAATCCTTAATTTTATATGATTTTTAAGATGCAAGCAGTAGTTTACATCTCGAATTTAATATAATTGCTAGATTTTTGCTAGTTTTTTCTTACAAGTGTTTTCTTGTTAGTGTGAATTGTTAGTTTTTCCTGCGATTTACAGAGGTGTGAGTGCAGTCATGACGAGCATCAAGCAACGATTCCCTTCAGTGAAATTGATCTCGTTATCTGGCAACTACTGTGTCGATAAGAAAGCTTGTGCTCTGAATTGGTTTGGTTCCATTTCATTTCTTACAATTTGAACTGAATTTTATCTGTTTACTGCACATAAATATGTATATTTTACATTATTATTTTGTCGTTTTCCTTTGTGAAATGATTTTGAGTACATTAATTTGTGGAAATACACCAGTGATTTTAGTGATTTGTTTGATCGCTGTTAGTTTAACATCATTGAATATCGCAAATCCTGACACAGTATTTTTTAAACTGCATATCGATGTTGCAATGAATTTGTAGAATTTCAGTGCACATTCACTATTTAATGCTTTGTTCTGTCGTTGCTATTGCTCCGCACGATTGACGTAAGAATCGCGTATGTGATGAATAATAGTAAAGTGGTTGAAGGATAAAAGGACGCGGCAAATCGCTTGTGTCGGAGGCCGTAATACCGTCTGCAGTTGTTCGGAATATACTGAAAACAGACGTGGATTCGATGTGCCGATTAGCAGAAAGTAAATTGTTGATTGGTTCATCAATGGCTGGCACTATTGGCGGATGGAACGCACATGCTGCAAATATCGTTGCTGCTATCTTTATCGCCACAGGACAGGTCGTCATTCTCAAATTTAGTTCCACAGCATTCATAAATTTTCTCTGTTCATTTCGTTGATTATTCAGTGTTGTATGCACCTTGATGTAATCTACGACCGATAAATTCATCGGATTTTCAATATTTTCCATCGTCTTTTCGAGTGTATGAATCCAATTTTGATTGTTTTTATTCTGCCCACAAATGTATTCTCAAAAATTTTTAAGTATATGCTGAACTGAAAGTTTAAATCAGTGATTGTGTAATACTAACTATAAGTTGGTCATTAGTGTTTTATCTTTGATGGTGTTTCCAGGACGCAGCGCAGGTTGTTTCAAGTAGTATGTGCATGACAACATTTGAGAAAACTTCATTGGGTGATTTGTATATCTCGTGTAATATGCGATGTCTGGAAGTAGGTACTGTGGGTGGTGGCACCATTCTCCCTGCTCAGAAAGCTTGTCTTAAGGTTACATTATTTTCAGTTACGATTTTTGTGATCATTGATCACTAACTTGTATTGAACATTCAAGTTATAAGATTTTGTTGGAGATGCTTTAAGTTATTTCAGTTTCGTTCATTTAAAGTAGATGAGAGAGTAGTTGAAGTGAACTTAATTGAGCATTAATCACCGTTGTAAACATTAACAATGAGACTTGTAAAATTTACAGATGCTTGGATGTGCAGGTGCGAATAGGCAAAGTGCAGGTGATAACTCGAAACGTTTGGCTGAAATTATTTGCGGTGCTGTGATGGCTGGTGAATTATCGCTGATGGCTGCTCAGTGTTCTGATGATCTCATCAAAAGTCATCTCAAATTGAACAGGTATATCATCTCATGATTTTGATTTTTGTTTTGTTTTTTTTTGGTGGGGGGGGGGGGCAGGGAGGTTTGCTTGTTCGCTATTGTTTTCCATTTGTTCATATGCTGATGGAAGTCTTACAATTGGATATTTTGTTTATCGAATGAGTGGTGATGGCAGTTTCTTGTGATTGTTATTCAGAGGTGTTGTTCTTTTGATGAATTAAGTTATTTCACAACCTCATTCAAGTCATCTTTCCACACTTTGACAATAATTGTATCATAGTACAGTTGGCTTTGGCTTTCAGTTCAGTTTTTTTCTGTAACACTTAGCGGAATATGATTATCTTCAGGTCATCGCGTGTTTTGCAAAAAGTCGATATTTCACCGAAGTCCTTAGTACCACCCGCGCGGCAGCGGTGTTGTTCGGATGAAGCTGAAGCCGCCATTAAACTGCCTTCACCAGAAAAAACATTTGAAGTTTCGGTACGCGATAAATCGAATCCGAAGAAAAAAGTTCAAATTGAAGCAACTTGCTCGAATTTACTTTAGATCTATTGATGAACTGTTATGTGTCTGCATTCTGAACGTGAATGTATTCGTGTAATGATGTTTGTGATTATTCGTTACCTTGCCGGCCGTTTTATCTGAAGTTTTCCTGGATGATATTGTTTTAAATGAATATTGATTATATCACTTCAGAAAAACATTATTGATTCACTCCATTATTTCATTAACTTCATTTATTTAATTGTCAGTACTCATTACGAAAAGTTTCTTCAACTGCGCCACAAGTATCGTTGATTACCATTTTCTGCGTCCACATGTGAACATTCAGATCGCAAATTGGATCCGTGCATCTTGTCCTTGGCTTTGCCCTATGTTTGGTTATTGTTGTTTCTAAATTTTCCCTCACGCGCTGTCTTCCTTGACCACCTGAACACCATCAATTTGTTCGTTTTGATTCAGTGTATGGTGTTATTAGACGCTACGAGGTGTTTTTCTTTAGCGTAACCCTCAGATTAGAGATAATTCAACGTGATTCCATTCCGTTTAGTTGTACATTTTGTGAATGTTCTTACGAAATTGTTTACAGTGTCTTGTTACTTGTGTCATTAAACGTTAACTCTTCCGTAGTATTTGTTAATAGCAGAAACTATGGCACGAGCATGATTTTGTGGTGTAATATCGTATTGAAATGGTTCAGTGAAGCAGTGGTTGTTTTATGAAAACCCTCAAAGTAGCTGTTTTGCATCCATTCGTTGTTTATGTAAATTATCTCATGGCACAAGATTGTGGATCTGTTTTTGTCTTTCGCTCTTTTGAGCAGTGATAAAGAAAGAATATCATTGTTAGTTTCCTTGTTCTATACGCATTTCATCATTTCACAATTCTATTATAATTTTACACATTTTTGGTAATTAGGTGATTCGTGATCGCAGAGTATAACACATGGATGCTATTCTGTTTTTAATTTTTTGTTCATTCATTTCTGATTGTGATTCTAGTTAGTTTTGTTTTACTATTTATATTGATGATGATCTTGGTGTTACTGTGCACTAATTCTCATTGTGCATTGTGTACTCAATAACTGCCAGAATTTATCCAAATATTATTAATCCTTCCATTTCTAGTGCTTCAAAGCAGCCAGCGGAAACGCAAATGGACAGTAGATATGAGTTGAACAACTGAATTGATGGTGAAGGGATGATATATGTGAGAAATCGAACAATTTAATACATATTTAGTAAGAAACGACGTGAAAGAGTTTGTTTGCTTGTTACCTAACAATAAGCTTCGTTTGGTAGTCGTTTTTGTGCATTTTCATCCATTCACTCGTTTTCTTACAAGATGCATTCATTTCAGTTGGAGAGAAATAAAGAATACTAATATTTTTGTTTTTTCGTCTTCCTCGTACTTTTACTAATAAATACTTATTTTTATTGTTTTTTCGTCTGATTGTTGCATTTTGAAGTTTTCCATCATCTCATAACATGTGTAGAATTGAATGTGCTCTTTTTGATGGATATCATGTCAACATGTGTTCTTTAATTCAAATAAGATTCAGCAAAGAGCCAATTCTAGTGATCTTGTCAAGCGTCCTATACAGCCACTTATAATACTATATGAAATTTTTTATTTTCATTAAATATGCAGCAATTCATTCGTAAATTCATAAGCAGTACATGCCAGGGGTAATAATAAGCGAAATAATCTCAACGAACAACAACCTTATTGCATCTCGTTTAAATGGCGCAACAAAAATGCATGTACTTAGAAGTTATCATCTAAAGTTACACTGGATTTCTATCACTGATGAGCGAAGAATATGAAATTGGATATTGAGCATGACATGGAATAGAGATCGATCGAGTTGTTCTGATATAAAACTCCAGCAGTTATTAGAAAATGAATATAGTGAAAGCGAATACATGAGAATATCGCAGTTGCGTTCAAGAATAATGTAGGATGATTCATTGTCTCTTGGTTGAGATCGGTCACATTCAACCGGTTTTAACCGGAAAATGACCGTATGCAACAGCATCACCGTATGCCGGTGGTGCCCTTCGATGGTATGTGTGCCTTAGAGGTGGTAGTTGACGAACAGCTGGTACAGTTGGTGCATTCGCTTGTATGGCTGCTGGACGTGCATCACTCAGTGATATTGTCGGAGGCCCGAGAGGTCGAGTTGTCGAAACCGAGAATCCGGTTTCTGCGGAACGTTTTACAAACTGACAACATCTTAACTGACACACCTGAAACAGAGCACAAATTCACTCTTCTATTGCACATGAAGTGATGCGCATGAAAAATACATCGTTAGACGTTTGAACACAAACAAATCATCTCTTTCCTGCAATTTTACAATCATTCCAATATAGTCTCTCAATCCTTCTTGAAAGTATTCGTGGAATCGGTGTCATTACTTCACTGTATGACTATCCTATCCCTAATCCGGTCTAGGCACAACCATCGCTATAATGGACGTGATAAAAGCCTAATTAAACACATGAGAATATTGCATTTGCGTCAATTAATAATGTGAAGTCATCGTCTTACACGGGCTCTTCATTGATATTGGCTACATTCAACCGATTTTAACGAGGAAATCACCGTATGCAACGGCATTATGATCGATATCATAATTAGATTGCGCTAAATCAGTTTCATGTCGAAGTAGTCCGTACAAAATGAAAAGTGATGGTACGAAGAGAAATGCAACAAACCATGATATAAATCCAAAACAAAATGAAGAATGAGGTCATTGATGCGATCACAATGAAGTATATACCAGTTGAATGCGTTTCTTTGTAACGTAAATATATGAACGATGCTATCAAAAATATAATCACCAATGATAAAAGTAGCAAGAGGCACAATAATCTGCAATCGAGACTTCATCAGCGTTCACAGAAGCATATGCGGAAGGCAGGCAATAGATTTGATGAGCCCGCTTCGTTCCAGATTTTTTTTCATTCGCATACCAAAATTATGGCTAGCTGTTTTGTAGTGAACAGAGAGAAGTCAGTAGTAGCAACTGAGATGAGCATTACTTGGTGGATAACAACTAAGAGGAGCATTAGCTTGAGGCACTGGCTGTTATTATAGATTTTACTTTCGCTGGAACGAACTAAGGAAGGAAAATATTATTGGGAAAATCAATTTCGTTCTGCAGTAATCGGTAAGTAATTGTGATATTTTGATCGTTTGCCTATAACTGAATGGGTCAAAAATACGTGAATGAAAAGTCATAAAATTTTAATGAATATTTTACAAAAGCTTTGCTTTCAAATATGAACATTGGCATGCCACAAGAACACAAACTATTATTTTGCATCTGCTCAGAGCATGAATTTGTTTCATTTGAGGAATTTTCACAAACGATTTTGTAGATACATCTCTCACAAATTGCTTATCGAAGCATTACTCCATTCACTGGTTCATTCAACATAGTTCAAGTATGGAAATATCACATCGTGATTATGATTGATGTTCGAAACTTTCGATTTCTTTTTAAAAAATTGTTCGAATTGGAACGACGTTGAGAAATCGGTTTCTCCTCGAAAATTTGCACAGGAAATTTTCTTTACGAACTGACCTGAATATCATGTGTGGTATGAAGAGTTTCCATTTTATATTTTTCATTCCATAAAACGTTAAGTTAACCGTAAATATCTGCAATACAGACCATACCAACCAGAGTACGTTCAGCTCACATGCCACAAATTTAAGTTTGTCAAAGTTTCTGCAAATAACACTTTTCAACTGATAAACACTTCCGCTGAATCACTATGAATGCAATAACTTTACCTGAAACTAATGCATTGCTGCGTGTAATTTCGTCATTCAGTGACCCGACTGAGGGTCTATTCATTCACTGCTATGTTTACCGATGATTGCCGATGAATTCAAAGAGTTGCTTGTTCGCATTGCGTGGATATCAACGGTTTTTGCTGATATCTTATGATGATGACAAGTTTCGTTGGTAAATAAAAGTGCACAATGAAGAGCCTCGACAACTAAACATAGTTGTTCATGTGGAACAACTATGTTTAGTTGTCGAGGCTAACATGCACTTGCCCATTATAATTTCACAAATTACGCGTTATTTTATGTGATTGTTTAAGAGTACATTCGTGCGTCACTACAACCACTAAAAGTACATTTGAAAGTACACTACAGCCACTAAAAGCTGAGTGGATCTGATGTCGAATCAGTTTTTTATGTTTGTGCGAATCCGAACTTCAATACAACGTTTCAATGTTTTGAAATAAGCCGAGGAAATAGATCGATTGATCAGTGCTTGATCTCAACAGAAATCAAAACTGAATTGAGGCTTATCACTGGAACAATAACTACAAACTGGCTGAGCGATCGCAAACTTTTGCTTTACATCGTAAGCGAATGATTGGATTTGAGACCACATTTGCAATCTGTGTTCTAAATGTCCTCTGAGGAGTGAGCGCGCGACTCTACAGCAAAATATGAACTGGCACTTACTTTTCGAGCGTTTCAAGAGTATTTGCAGCTTGTGAGTCTTGAGAAAGCTGTGTACTCGAAGAGCTGTTGTTTGTCAGACTTTCACTGCCACACATTTTCGAGTTGATATCTGGTAATACTGAAAATTCAACAACGCTTCATGTGCGAACAGTTCACTAGAACACAGTTCACTCAAGCATGCAAAATTTTCAGTTGTATTTAAAACGATAAAGGGAAAGTGTCCATATCATGGTTCGTATCATTTAGCAATCATGTGAATGAGCAACGGAACGTTTTGACACTACCAGAAAGAGCGAATTTCATCAATCATCACATCAAATTTCGAGGTAAAAAGCCGGCATCATTATTGCTATCACATAGTTGCGAATTGAGAGAAAATAAACGGTCAATGGGGACGGGGAATACTAAAATTGAACAAACCTGCGACAAGCATAAAACAAATAGTGAATATTTCGAGAATACCGAAAATTATCGTAAATGTCTTCACATGACAACAACATGCATGATACTTTCTGTCATTTGGATTGAAATTATGTGCCGTTATATTCATCTGTAAACAATATTGTTGAGAGCGAATACTCGCTAATGACAGGAAAAATCACGCGATTTCATTGATAATAGAAATTTGACAAGTTGCTCAAAGTTCATCGATAAGACGGCTGTCTGATGTTGGTCTGAAATGAGCATTTCATTCGGTAAATACCAATAGATTAGATTGGAGCGCTACGAATGAATTGATTCGACAATAAGCAGGTAATATCGTTCGCTGAAGAATGTCACGCAGTTGTTGCATGTGTTGAATGTCGAATCATGACATTACTGAACTCTAACTGGCAGATTGCGCTGCATCACTAAGCGGTTTTGAGCCACGCATTTGCTGGCATTTGAACCACGCATTTGCTGGCACTCCACATTCGAACCAATTTATATTTGCAGATGCAGAAGGAAAGGGAGCCTGAACGAGGTATTAAGCTCATCTGTGAATCTTCACACAAGTGTGAGTCTAACAATTAACATATGATAACGGAAATTCATCTACATGGATTGTTTCCTTGTGTGCTTACGATTAGTTATGACAACCTAACTGCATAGACTTATACATTTTCAGATTTGAAAAGCAATCAAATGGAGATAAATTCGTTTTCAATCATTTCATCTGAAAAACGTTTCCATTAGACATGCGAAAGCCTAGAGAACTCGCAGAGATATGTTACTGAGTGTTTTCGGTTTCCGAAGAAACGGTAATGATAGTTATATGCGCTTACATTGCTTCTAAGTAACGCAACTGTTTTGATGGAACAATAAGCCTTTCATCGAATGTCAGTGCGTTTCATACGAGATAATTCACTTTAATATTGTATATAAGCCTTCAATGAACTTCAACGGATAACATGGAAATCAAATGAAACAATAATTTCGCGATTTGGAACTATCGAGCAATTAAACGAAAAGAAAACAGACTTATACACTGAGCTGGATATATTCGTCGAATAATTGGTTAAGTCATCGAGGAGTTATTGAGGAATATGAATTGGTGTTCGATCAGTAAAGTTTCTAATTGCGTGATAAGAGCAAGAGGTACGAAAATTGAATTGAGGTGATTAAAACATAGAGGATTCGTGGAATATAATCAAACGAGAAGATGGAAAATATTAGAATGGGGAAAGAAAATAATCAAAATGTTATGCCTTAAAAATAATTTCTTTTTTTTCTCAACGTTAATTTTATTAATTCACATAAATTATTCTCAAAAGCTTTTTTAGAACTAACAAATGACGAACTTGATTCATTACGAATTGCTATTACGTTATCCTTTCCATGTTTTTTTGCTAACTTGGCGCTGAACAAAGCAACACACAAAAGAAATTATGCTCGAGAGAACACACCGATTGAATCGGTTCGTGATCAAGAACTTGACGAGAAAACCATTCATTCAGTTTTTTTACAATGTTATGCATTTATGAATTTCTGCGAAACCGCCAAGGTGGTAGTATAGGAACAATGACTTCATCGAGGATTTTAGCATGGAATAATGAAACGTTGTTGACATCGACATGGTACCATTTCAGAGTTGTTCATTTCAATCGTACTCCTCATAAAATTACTTCGGTAATAGTTTATAATGAATGACTGGTAAGGAATTGCACATCTATCCTCAACATTTATCCTCTCGAAATACATTCGATATAGACTGGAACTTGACCTGATAGTGAGATCAATTTATCAGTTACGATAAACATTATCTGCAAAACTCTGAGGTTAAGAGAGGGAAGAGTCTGCGATCGTAAGCCACAATTGAGCTTTGAACATACTCGTGGGCCACTCACGAAATTAATCGAAAAAGTGGTCATTACATCGGAACGATGGAAATGAAGAAACTGAAAAATTCTCTCACTGTTAACAAAAATACTCTGGAAATTCCGCAACCATTATAACACGTTAATTCTAGGTGTTGATACAGAGTGACCAGCCTTCAACCCAAGAAGCAATCAGATGATCAATACCGAATCCCTATCGACGACTGCTCTTCAATATTTCGACAGCAAGATAAAAATTAGAACATTCATATGATCATTGATTACAAATGAGAAAAATCCGTTCCCATAAAACTGGTAAGAAACTTATCACTTGTGTTTGATACGAGAACAATCTCTTCTCTACCCGTTCTTGCGAAGACGGTGAAAGGCCGTTTCTACTTTCCTAATGGTCTTCCCGTGAGAAGAAAATTACCTAGCAAACCTTTGAATGGGGACGCCTTGAATGGCGATCCTCACTTTCGTCAGCTCTAGTGATCTAAAGCAATGGAAGCAAATCCGAGGTCTCAGGCAGATTTGCCTTTAGTATCAAAGCGCTGAACAATGCCTCTAGGGTAAAATAAGCAAAGTTCTAAAGACAGTCTTTCAGAACAGGTTGTATCATCGTTGCTATGCATCAGGATTCCTTATTTTTAATGTTTTTTTATGGATGGTATAAAACGGCAATGTTCTGAGTGAGCAAAACAAGTCTATTCTCAGATCGAACTAGAATGGATCATTGATAAATGATTAGAACATTATTTACGTTAATGCGTTCGAATCACTACAGGAATTCCTTGGGGACACTCAATTGAATGACTGAACATGTGAATTGAGACATTCGAATTCATGAGAGTATATCGCTGAATGTATTGTCTCTAATTTCAAAGCACTGAAACTGCTTGCAATGTAAACAATTCGACGATCCGATCACGCAAGGGAATACTTGAAGGGTCATTACGTTGTTGGCAATTAAGAATGGCTCATTAGAAGCAGGAAAAAAATTGAAATTGTTCAACTTTCTCAAATTTTCATGAAAATTTTGAATCCTTCAAAACCCATGGGATAAATGCTTTCAATATTCCCATCTCAGCTGTCATTATTTGTCACTATTTCCATCTCGTGACACAACTTCCTTCTCAGTAGTCCATTACACATGTTTATGTGCCGCAATTGCTAACAATAATCGCACAGTGATCAGGTTTCGCCACAGTACTAATATTACCAGCGGTGAAGGTGGTTGGAGCAATCGTTTCAACGAAAAACACTATAGCACTATAGAGGTTACCATATTCAAGCTGCCGGTACTCTAAGATTTGCCCAGTAACATATCACTTTCTCTACACCATTCGATTCCTCAGAACCTCTAGATTCAGAATATCATATATTTGCTGAGCAATTGTGCTTACATTAGGAGATAGAGCTATTTTCTTAAAGCTATCTCAACTGGCGCAGTGGCGCTCATTCATATACATTGTATCCACTACACTGTATTATCACTACGAAACTGGGTACTGGGATATTACAAACTACTCATACACTCGATTTTGCTCAGCAGCCTCACGATATCTTGCTACCATCGATTCGTCAACAATGATCAACCAATCGCAAGCCTTCAGAAGAACCTGCCCACTGAAATCTTCCCAAACAATTTACCGTCCCAAAAATCATACACTCAAGCTCCTTAGCCGCAAATCTCATTCCATTCCTTCATACTCAATTGAAAAATGAAATAGTTAAAGTTTCTATTTTCAGACCATAGATGAACGGTTCGGATTGATTCTATCAATAGCAATCTAGTGAACTGTTCAAAATTTCGTCGAGATCTGAACTTAGACGATCCGAGCATGAAAATGATAGTGAAGTACTTTATTCAACAAAACAGAAACAAAAACGAACAATCAATCGTCGGAGAGTATATGGATCTATGTGGATATGAGTTTGTACCGCGATATGATCCAATTAAAAAATGTTACGCGTTCAAGGGGGCGTTATTATTAACGAATTTCTGAATTGTCATGGTAACATGCATTAATTGACTGAACGCAATACTGAATGAACGCTATACTCATTGTTATCATGTCAGCTTGTATTCACCTAATTTCTATTGTAAATTATCATGTTCATAGTAAACATTCTGTCTCAGATTGCAACCGGATCGTGATTTACACATCATCTATCATCACTCCATGTTCGATTAACTTGGCTGAATAATGCGATCTACATCCAACGCTCACAGGTGTGACTTGCTTTTGAGGCCGTCCTCAATTCATTTTCAATAAAAGTTGCAGCCCCAAAACTTTTGATTGTTGAATGCGTGAACAATAATGAAATCTTACGTAGAAAAACTGAGGTAGTCGGCAAGTCTACTGCTGCACTTCCCAAAAAATTGCTTACAACCGGCAAAAGGTATCAGATTAGTTATTCGTAACAAAATTCCAGACTTTTTGCTCTATTGATGATCTCTGCTCTAATTTGTGCCGGGCCCCAAGATAAACGAATCGAAATGAGCACAACGTAAACTGACTATGTGATTAACAATATCTTGTAATTGTGGCAACAATACCTATTGTCAGAAGCAATCATGTTCTATTCAAACAATCTGAATTGTTTCGAACTCATTTCAAGGTAATACACCACAATCAATATCGCACGTGCAACAATTCAACTGTAATTCAAAAAAAGCAGCTGATTGAATTGTCTGAATTTCCTCTGTTTCTCACATCGGAAATCCTTTTTCCAAACATGATAACTTATTTTACATATTTATTCGTCTGCTGTCTCCTTGTTCATCTCTTATAACACCAGCTTTTGAATACAGTAAGCTGAACACTCGGAAATTCTCACTTGGTTTCAGTGCATTTCGCTCTATTTTACCACATTTGTAGATGATATAATTTATCACATTTTTATTGCGATACTAAAAATGCATCGAGGATGCAATCAGCTTCTTTCAGTACAATGAATGAAGTTCGAATCACGGATTAACATTTAAGTGATGCTCAATTGCTGGTCATACATATGATTACAACAAGGTGAACAGTGCTTATTTAAATTAATTACTTTCAACGAAACACAACTGAGCGATTCAAGTTGAATTGCATCTATAGTTATTTCGACAAAATGCATGAGCGGGCTGTTGTGTGATGCATGCACCATTAAGAATTATTTAACTCTTAATTTGACTTCGGAATTTGTCTCTGAATGAATCGAAATCCACTAATAACGAAGCTGCAACAACTGAATTTAGTTTTCCGAAGTTTTTCTTTTTGACGTACATCACAAAATTAGTTCACTCACTATGGGAACAGCTATCCTCCCAGTACAGTGTTGATGGTTTTTCGAACTCTTGATTCGAAAACAAAAACAAAAAAAAACGCTCAATCATTCTAAAGAACGCTTTTTCAACACTTTTTCGGGCTCATCCACCTAAAAGCTCAAATGATGAAAAATTCATTTGTTCGAAATTAAGTTGTGGTAAATAAATGACAGTCCCTGAGAAATATGACTGAAAACATAGTTCTGAGTAATTGCTCATTAAAATACGATTTGTTGATCGTGACACTCTTAGTATGTGAAACTTGTTGTTGTTCCTTTCCGCCACTGGCAATTGAATTGTTTCAGTTGTGACAAGTTTATTACATATTTGTATTCGCATTGGTAAACATTCGTGTGAGAACCACTGAAGCTGTGGGCACATTTGAATGGGTTCGTTTAGTGGATGATAGTATCGTTCGGAAATCGAGTGAAACTATCGGAAGAAAGCGACGTTTGAATCGATGTGATAAGAAGATATTATGTGGAGATCGTTTAGGGGTCAGTCGCAAACGCTTGAATGAATGGAAGCATCTCAAATACATTTCTTTCTATCAATACTGACATCAAGGCTGTTCATAGTTGATCAACAAACTTTTCAAATGAGCCAGTTCATCGACGCAGCGATTTTCAGCCACGGAAAGGATGAAACTGTTGTTCTTCCATTAATTTCAACTAATCACTCAACTGTCGACAAATGGAACACATAAGCACAGCAATCCAACAAATATGGTTCGATGTTTCAAAGTGTGCTGGATGGGACAAATTCATTTGTCTTGAAAGAATGTTATTGCTGACTGAACTGTTAATAGAATGAACTCAATACAGCAGTAATCGAATTGAGCAATTATCACAAGGACAGCTGATTGAATTTTACAATTCATTCATTAATAATGAGCATACTCGACTGACTGGAATAGCTATCTACCCAAGTTGTTGTATTTGAACAGGTGCACGAAGACAGAGGTTCACTGGAATGACTGAAAAGCAAACTTCACCTGCAAATCACAAGCTAATGGAATTAACATCTCTTCATTCTCTGATTGCCTGAATTGAACATATCAAAAGAAATTTGCAGAGTGAATACATCGAACGTTCATCACCTAATCATTTCTTTCTTATTAATGATGCTATTCATTCGTAAAACCAATTCGGTCATGCATCTCACATCAGTATGGCTCGTTTATGGTTTATTGAAAAAAATCCTATAGTCAAACGATCGGAATCATCAGCGAACAAAACTCTCGACAAAATCGATGAAATCAACACATGTTTTTTACATCGTATGCATCGTTGAATAAATCAACGCCAAAATTTCGAAACAACAAAAGTAAATGCACGATTCTGTAATCCAGCAACACTTATGTTTTTTGAAATTCGCTGTTTTCGATGCGAAATTCTTCTCATTTATTTTCCGAACAAATAATGTACCACCCAGAATGAAATTAATGAATTTGAGTAGCAACACAGCTGAAGTTGACAGTGACTGACCGCCAATGAAGTGACGAGCTGTCATATATAATCACTCGAAAACTGCGTATTATCATGACACCATTCTTTGTATTTCGATTCCATTGCACTGAAATATAATTAGCCATTTTAGTGCGATTGTTGATGGTGATATCACTTTCAAAATCTATTCATCATAATTACACAGTCACTAAAGTGCTCTGTTGGACTGCATCTGAGAATCGATGACGTTGACTTATATCATAATCGAAGAAAACGATTACCAGTTGCGATATTTTCAATTTTTGTTTCATTATGATTTTTTCCGATATTATTCTAAGTACTTAAGGTTTTTGATCGCTGGTAAGTCTATTAGTTTTATATTGTCTATATGGTTATGATCCACAAACTATTTCAATTAATGTTAATGTTATTGATCAAATATTCATATTAACGTTCCTTTCATGCTTCATTCTATTACAAATGAACCTAGCAATACAGTATCGTTATTGGCATTACCGTTAACGGGAGAACGAAACACGCATTGAATTCTGGTGCAGTGAAACTATTCAATTGATGAATTATTTCAAACGAATCACTGTGTATTGTTCATAATGTCACTCAGACACAATCAGCAATTAATTCATACACATTCGTTCCATGGATTCTATCAAAACGATCTAAAAGTTCTACAACTCCTCAAGCATTACCTTATATTGTAACAGCTTTCCTCATTGACTGATTTTGCAGAATGTTCATCACGCCAAAACTTATCGAAACCAAGTGGTGGAGGTGTGTGATTCTCCTCACTGACGACCGCCAATGCAATCTGAATTTCTCTCCATCCTTAGACTACAGCTAATAATGCTACTTCAATATCAAACTCCCAACCTCCACCCCGTCCACCTTCATAAATATATTGAGATTCCACATTTTTTCATGCAATTTTGTCAATCGACTATATGGATCGTTTGAAAAGCGTAGAAAAGTGTCGAATTTCACCGACTGGAAAATGACAACAAAAATTGACTCATTAAAGAAAAGGTCACTGGAAAGGTTACTTTCGGGCAAAGCATTCTCTGGCAATATTTCAGGACATGATCGATCTTTTGTCGACATACTCCCACGTAACCCCGTGACATTCCGAGCTTTCAACATTTCTAGGCTCTTGACCATTCGGTCACTGTTCATAAAACGTTCAAGCATAATCGCAAAAATGAGTGTCAGCAGCAGCAGGCCAGTGAATTGTGAGGGATAGTGAAAAATCTAACGTTTGAAGTAATCTCAAACGATTGACGGTTCGAGGAATGTGGGTTTTACATGGGAAAAAATCGTGCGGTCACAATTGCGCTCACTGATTATGAAGCGAATGAATAAATGATGCATTTTATTTCGTCAAGTTCCCGCACAAGGAGCGGTCATTTGGAAATGATCTGAATTCGAATGATCTGATTAAATCATCACTAACGTTTGAATGTATTCGAATCACGCGAGGCATTCACTTGAGGACATTCAATTAAATGAGCGAATAAGTGAATTGAGGTACTCGAATGTATTTTGAATTCATAAGAGCGTCTCGCTGAATGCGATGTAAACAACTCGGTGATCCGATCACGAAGTAAGGAAGATTTCAAGAATGGTTGGTTTGAAGCAGTAGGGACAGATGAAGTTGCTCTTTTTTTCATTTGCATGAAATTTCGAAAGGAATTGCAAAAAGAAACCTTCAGATTTCGTTGCATGAATGCGTACGCATCAAAGTCATCATCGTCTTCACCGAATGGGTTCAACAGTGCTTCGGCGACCTTAATAATTTGATAAAGTTAATAATTTGCGTAAGCTTCATAATTTGATATCCTTCAATAATTTTTGAAGAAGTTAACTCATAGTATCAAAAGACGATTTCTATGTTCAGAAGCTGATTGAAGCAAAAACAAACAAATGTTTCAAAAGACAGTCGTCAATAGCAACCAGTTATGAGCTCATTGATGAGATGCTGAAACAAGAGTTAACTTCATTGTGCTTGTGCATTAGATTACATGATTAAGCAACGAACTTGGTCATTGTTCTGTTTTAGGGTCTGAAGTGCGACCCTTCTGAACGGGCTCTTGCAAACGAGGTTTAGTAGGCAACTCATCTTCCATGTGGAACAGGTATATTCGCGAAAACTGATAGTGATTTGACGAATGATTTTCATGCGGAATTTTTGTGAGGTACGATTTCACTTAAGTGATACCCATTCTAGTAGGTTGAAATGGCATTCGTGAAGTTAGCGTCGAAGTATGTCAAGTTAAGAGAACGAGCGATCACTTCAGTAAGAAATAATCCTTCAAAGGTTATTTTAATGGAAACGATAATGAACAATTCATCATTCGGAAAAAAATGCAGCTGTACGAGTTTCAAAGCAAAGTTAGTCCTTTTTTTGTAGAATACGTAAAGTCAAAAAGTTCTATGAAGTACAGACCAGTGGTCGCCACGCTCAGGTGTTCCATTACCCCATGCGATGGTCTGGTAGTCCGTCATTGCCTCTCCCCCTTCCCACTACAATGGGTAATTTCCATGCATAACATCAGAACTAAGAGCCTCTCCATTACCCCAGTGACACCACTAAATTACCCAATAATGGGTAATTTTATTCCTAGGAGGATCCATAGGATAGGCCAGTGGTTCTTACGTTCGGGTACTCCATTACCCTTTTTGATGATCTGGCAGGCTGCCGTTACCCATCCCCCCCCTCTGATACAAGACTTACTATTTCTACGTACGATTGAGATGGATTCTCATTCTTTTCAGACTTGTTGTATTTACTCTCATAGCTATTACATGCGAATACCGTTCTCTTCATGTCTTTTCCTCATTCACTTGGTCTCATTTCACTTCACAGTTCCAATCAATTTCTCATTCTGTAGCATATACTATTTACTAGATGCGTTGACGAATTTTGACAGCCAGAATCAACAATACAGCAATCAAATACTATTGCTCAATAAAGTTCGATAGTCAAACGATCCATAACAGAGTGTGTTTGATAGAATGAGAATTTGCCTTTGATTGTTGAGTGAAATGAATGAGAAATTAGCAGAAGAGAACACTTCTGGTGATAAAAGTTATAAAAGCGGTTGTTAAAACGAATGGAAACCCTGTTAGGTCCTTACGAGCTAATCATACTGAAAAATTAGGAAAATATTGCCATCAACTGGCCACATTTACATATCCGAGTTAAAAAACACCATTACAATGACGTTCTATCGTAAAATAACAACAGCATGAATACTAATTTCCCGACCCCCTTTAATACCCCTTCACACCTGCAAAATACCCTAAATGGGTAATTTCACCCCCTATGAGAACCACTGGGACGGACAAACTGAAAATATTTGAAATCAGGAATGAATAAATTTACAAACCTTCAACCATCCGACATAGAAAACAAACTGCAAAATCGTCAGAAACGGAATGTGCATATCTACCTGAAATATCGTTATTTTCATCATAAAAATTACATCTATTTCCAATAACATTGATGATCGATGAATAATGAACACCGAATAATAAACATTTCGGAATTATGTCTGAGAATAGTGAAACCACTAACCGGAAACTGATTCAGTTCACCCTTGATATACTGACGTCCCAGTAAGGCCAAAATAAAATAAAATCGAACCGTTATTGCAACAACCTGAAAACGGAAACAATCGAAAGCGAATCAAAATGTTTCGTCCTATATACTCATAGAGATCGATCAGTTATGAGATTTTTTCAACATTATTTCAACATTTTCCGTCACTTTCTATGATTTTAATAAGACTATAACATTTGCCTGCAGTTTGAATCCATTCACATGAGGGCTTGCTCGGAAGTATACTGCTTAGCCTTTAAGTTTAATGAAATTTATCGAGTTGATGTGAATCCTATATTGTTTTTCGAAATTCACAAAAATGGTTGAATCATCTGTTGAAGGAAATGTGCATTTGCAAATGTCGATGCAGTTTCATGGCTATTGGTGAATAAAGTGAGTAAAAATGTCATCAAGTCATAACTGCAATGCTAGCAACCATTATTCGGGAAGAAATTTTATTCACTTGGCAAATTAAAAAAACACGGACTTGACTGTAAACGAGCGGAACGGGTATCCAATAGTAAACATATAGGACCACCTGCGACCAACGAAACTCACAACACCACTGAAACATTCGAAGTTAAAGTTCATTGATTAGATCCTGTTCCATACAAGGCATGATCATGGATTGGGCTCGTAACTTTGATATCACGAACCTTTTCGAAGGATATTTTTACTTGGAGACCGTAAAGATTCATTGGTGTTGAATTTTAACCCAACATATGGAATTTTCGATACCAAACAGGCAAAGTGCGTGTCGCTCAACAATGCGACTTTCTTTTATCACTTTAAACATTCGCTCCCAATATCATCTCATGGGTTACAAATCCTCAATTCTTACAACAACTGGAATTTTGCGTACAATAAACAGCTTGGCGATTGCTTATCTGATATTGATCGAACCGTTCCAAAGGATATCAAATATCCTATAATGGTCGTTATCAGTAAATGAATGTGATGATTGCACCAACGGGAATGAGTCAATCGCATAACGGTGGCGGAGTCTATTCAGACAATTAATAAAAAAAACTTTCATTACTCCAAATAAACACCTTGAATATGTCTTGAAGTGCGTGATCTGACGCAATTAAGCCTTCATCACGTGCCTCGCGAGCCAATGCCATCGCCCAGTGAACCGATAGAAAGAAGTTGTTCTCTGAGAACATTGCTGCTTCATTTGGCTCCAAATATCCTATAAGCAAAGCGAAAAAAAGCTATTCAGTGGGGGATCAAACAATGCGGAAAGATCGAACAATCAATGAAACGTCGTCACGGAGTTATGAAAAACAACCGTGATTCAGTGGTAAATTTCATGAACTGAGAAAGTTGGTGCATTATTGAACCGCGTAGTTTGTGTAAAAAACTTCAATCTCCAATCAATCAATGTGAGCAAACGCAAATTGTTTCCATACCGGATGCAGAATAATTTCTGAACCACAAGTTTTTCCGGCTTAGCGAAAACTTAGCCAGAAATCTCTTGAAGTAGAATCAGATCGTTGCTTCACTACAAGGTTTCATTCATTTCACTTATCGGTTGGTTGCTCATTGTCCGCTTCAAACGAACGAACATTTTTTGATTATGAGCGAAATCGCTCTAATTTCATCACTTCGAAAAGATATTTTCATCGTATATCGTCGTCAGCATTGCTCAACAACGTTCCATCAGAGACGCAATGAAATAACAAACCCGCATCGACAAGACTCTGAAGCGTCGGGAATTTGTTTTTGACCGGTTGCGATATGGCTCGATATACCATCGCTTGCATTACACACATATATCGTATGATTGCTCGTTTGTACATTATCGAGCGTTTGTCTGCTCCATGGATATAATTCGTTACGACCATTGCCAAACTGTCATGAAATTCATATGCATTACATCATTCATTTCGCTTCAAGATGTCTTGTGTATTGTATTGTACATATAAATTCATCAGGTTCATCATAAGCATAGCTATTTCACGTTGAAATGTATTTTGAGTTATAACAGTTTGAATGTTCGATTCAGACTAATACTGTACTATTGAGGATATTAGTGATTTTAAACTCTCCCAGACTTGAAACAGTCTCCTGTCTTGGTCATCGCAGTTGACCAAAGAGAGATCGAATGAGAGAGGAGATGATAAGGGGAAGGGGTCTTCATCTGAGAGCAATGTTTATTCACAAGAAGAATGGTTAAGCCATTTGTTAACTTCAATCCTAGACATCCATGAATAGTAATATGGTGAAA
The DNA here is from genome assembly GCA_035041965.1 of Anisakis pegreffii. Taxonomy (NCBI): domain Eukaryota; kingdom Metazoa; phylum Nematoda; class Chromadorea; order Rhabditida; family Anisakidae; genus Anisakis; species Anisakis pegreffii. Next base: position 117,053 of record JAPYMA010000408.1, read on the forward strand.
TAATAATTACTGTTGCATTCTCCGATTTGAATAAATCATATATATGTACCTCGAATGTACAAAACAGAAATCACTGTTTAACTCATTGACGTTCATTAGCTTCGCTCAATAAGACAACATCCCTAAATAGTCCTGTGTGATATTGCATGAAAATCGAATGCGCTTCAAATAAGTTGTTCTTGTTGTACGTATTCTTGTTGTTCGAATCACTTGCATTATTGCTATTACAGCTGATCATAGCTTGCAGGTTAACGTGAATCATTTGCCATTTTATTCAACCCTATCGAAACACTACTCTGACGTATGTGTGCGTTTATTTAAAACGTTATCAGCATCACTATAATAAGACGGAACCATCTCAACAATCTCATAAGATAGGTGATTCTTGAAAAAAAATTTCAAAAAAAAAACGCTCCATTTATGAGATAAGCAGAAAATTTTCAGCTTTTCACGCTAACTGCTCGAGAGGCCACTACCCAGAGCTGTTCCGTTCAAGGCTTACGACAAAAATGAAATTTGCGGTCGCTCGCCCATTGTTCATACTCATAAGTCGTAAGCACGAACCGCTCATTCATTCACGATCTGTCCCCCATTGTTATTCACCAACGAATGTTTCTGAATAATTGTCACGACGACACGCAATTTCCAGCTCAAAACCAATTGAATACTTCTGAAAACGAACTTATCGATGAATCCAATGTTATTGATGATTGACCACCATCGTGTTACAACAAGAGTCACATAGAAGCCAAGCATGAATGTCAGTGGCACCCAATCACTGAACTTGTAGCAGTAATGAACCACTTTTTCGAATATTCTGAAAATTGAACAGTCAATCTGTTTCGCTCATTCTCAACATTCGGCTAAAAACATCATATAAATGCTTCACTTGAGCAGAATGTTCGTTACTTCAGCGATATTACAAATTGATTTTACAGACTTTGAACTTGAGTTCGACTGTTGCTTTGAGATAAAAGTTGACAAAAAAGCGAATGATACTGAATGAACGACGGTAAATTCTACAGACTCTTTGTTTTCATCCGGCAGTGCATAACGATAGATCACTGAGAGGATCGTGTAGACGAACAACCAAAGTAACAGATCTTTGATAACCGTCTTCCAAAGGCTCGCCTTCCATCGAAGCATCATCCGCAGCATTGATTTGTAGTTACAGTTCGGCACATCCGGAGTATATGTCACAGTCATCGCGATATGCTTCAATTTCGTTCATTCTTCTCGAGCACTACACCACACCGACAGCCAAGCAACCAAATAAATTTACACGATGATCGTGGATGGGTAAGCTTGAAGCTTTTATACTCGCTCGATTCGATTGCGTGCACTCACAATCAGCCAGAGAAGGACACAATTACGGGGATGTTTAGAAATAGATAACCATTTGAATTGGAATAAAAACAGTTAAGTCGAGGAATTTAGCTCATAATTAGATGGTGACTGTTTGCTTTGGAAGCGATAAGAGGAGGAAAATCAGGAAATGCGCTTAATGAATGAAACTGAATGCTTTATCTGATTAAATTTCATCATTACGCCACGTATTCGATCGTCATTTTCATTCGCATACATTATTTTATTTAGTCGTAAGCCGCACAGCGCAAATAATGTGGAATTTGTTCAGGAGGAATCATGTGTCAGGAAGGTGAGCGCACGAAACTAGAATTTGTAAGATGCTAAAAAAATAAGTATTTATTGAGATGATGCTAGGTACTGCAGGTAAGTTCACATGATCATTATTCATGATAACCAGCTGAATTAGTTGACGAAAAGTGAGGAAATCTTAAGGATAATTGCATGTCTATTGAACGAGAACAAATGAATGTGAACGGCTTGAAATAGAGAACGTCAAAATAAAACTTTTATGAATGTTACAATTACGGAGTGAATAACTTTTGCCCTTATTCACAATCAGACGATACTGAGGATCTTCGAATTCAAAGTTCGAAGACACTCATTTAAGTTGTTCGTTACAGGTGCAATTTTGCTACCGCACTGTGAAGAAACAACGAATTAAATGGAAATTCACTGTGGTGATGAAAGTTTGGTTGATCCTTTTTGAACGATGTTTGTTCCTTGAGCTGAAGGACAGCGTCAGAATTCACAACAACATTATTATTTCTATCTGAGAACTCAAAAACGTAATCGATGATCTTTGAGTTCAAATGATCTTTGAGAGAGTTTGATCAGGAACAAAAATTTTTCTGTGAAGCGCACACAGGATACTCTTTAAAAAACTTTGTTCAATTGATGAGCAAAAATCATCACGGTTTCAACTGCTATCTTTTATTGAAGAAAGCAATAGCGACAGTGAAATTCTGGAACTGTCACGGTGACACAATAGCAATAGTGAAACTCTGAAACGAGGAGCATTTATAAACCACGAACGAATACATGAGAATTCTTGAAGTGAATCGATTTGAGAATAGGTATTCGGCTGGAAACAATTATTCGAACGAAGATGAAAATCACTGGAACAGGTTCACGTACGATTTGGGTTATAGTCTTATTGATGACTGATAAGAAAAGCATGCAAAAAATGCCTAATTGATTATATGCCGATGCAGTTGTGCCCATACAAGTCGAAAAGCACTTCATCTTGTCTCGAACCATTAAATTTCTCACAATCACTAAATGTTTAGTGCTGAATGGGTGCTTATCGCTATGAACCAAACCAATTAATAACCATTTATAATTGTTAACCGATTCATTTCGTTTCACTTTAATGCTTAAACAGAGCAGCTACTCAGCCAGTCATTACTATTTATATTGTTTGAAAAAATGAAACTCAATTATCTGTGATTGTGAGATAATGATCACATGTTTTTCTGAATGGGTGCCACTATCAGTCAGCTCAAAGAATGGAGAATGCGATGTTTAATATACTGGTGATAGAAGAGGGGCATAAACTCTTAATAACTAGTTATTGTAGATCAGATAAAAATCCGATTACGGGTTGCAATATGTAGCCCGTAAGACTGGTCCTGAACGCTTCCGACTGCGACGATATTTTCGCATTACATACTATCTGCAGCTGGTTCCGGAAGCGATGATTCAAAATGAGACGTTTATGTGAAGCAATCGAGAATGAACTCACATCAGCAACATTTCACTTCAACATGTATCTTTCGCCTTTAGTTTACTTTAATCAGTTAACTCAATAAAATTTGCACTATGCAAAGATCTTCACAATCTACAATTCACATCCATACATTACACTGGAATGAGACGAGAACAAATATAGTGATGAAACGGTTTATTTGTGCATGATAAAGTGTTATTTGAATGAAACTTATAATTAACACCGATTAATTTGCACATGGAACGACAACAATGATCATACATAATTCGGGATCGTTGAGACACGAATGGCACGAAACGTCGTCATTCGACTGCTTAATATTATCGCTTTGTAGGATCAATCATACTTCAGTGGTTGAGAACAAAATCAAAGGTAGATTATAACAACAGTATGCATGTATGTAAATGTCAAGCTGCAATGAACAAATAGTCGATAAACGTTGATGCAAAAAAATTCAGTGAATGGTTCAATGAGTGATTACCTTAAGTGGAAGCAATCGAAATTCAATTTAACAGATAATCAGATAACAGATACAAGCCAAATCATAGCCTGGCTTTGACACAAAACATCAACGATATTGGTAGTTGCTCGAAACCGAATGGTGCACCAATATCATTCAAGTTTCAAAATGTGAAAACATTTGTATACAGTATGAAGTGCTTCTTGATAAGGTAATCCTCTAGAGAACGGCATCAAGCACAAATGCCGTCAAATTCGCGAATGTCTCCAAAAGACATTCATAAACATCTGCCAGAATCTCCAGATGTGAAAAAGTACGACTGAGAAAGTGAACTGTGATAAAGTAGTTTATCGGCACAAGCCGAATTTTTTATATTATCGTTAGAAAACACAGAAAAAAAAACAGTTAAGACGTTTAAGAAAGAATACTAATGTCATTTCATAAAATGAATGAATTGTGGCAAAATGATATTTCAACAAAAAAACTGAACAAGAAAACAATTAATAACTCTGGAGAAAAGGGGGAAAATTCCATGAATTATTGAGGAAACAAATGAGCAAAGGTTAACGCGCTTAGATGAAATACCAAAATTCCTGTATTTGAGAAGTAAACGCAGACAAAATAAATCAAAAAATCATTACAACGAATTAATGAAATCGAAAACAAATAATTTTTACGCAATGAACACATATTCATAATTACTTTCAAACATGACACATAAAATCAGTCGGGACAAAAATGTGCGTCTTGTTTCTTTTTAAAATGATTTGCGATTAATCACATTGAGGAGATCAAGACGCTTTATTATTCAACTCGAACAAAAGCGTTCATTAATATACATTAACTGCTTGAAGCGATGACCCCAACCAAAGCAGTACACAATAAAAGTGATCTTTCATTAGACATAAGGAAAGATTATGATATCAAAACAATATCAGAAATTACAACGGAACAAGAAAAAATCCAAATAAATGTAAAAAACTGAAAATGTTTACGTTTCTTACAAAAACAACACAGAAATTCATCTAAAGAGACTAACAAAAATCGAATGACTCGTGTGAAAATTGAATAATAAAGCAAAATAATCGAAAGAGAAATGAACAGATTATAATGAAACATATAAAAACAGCAACCAAAATAATTTTCAGAATTAAACAGCAATAATAATAACAAACAAATAGTAACAAATAAGAAACAATTAAACGGCAATCCAAAATGGAAACAGTCCACAGCAGCTGGGCAGAAGGAACAAGCACGCTTAAGAAAAATTCTTAATGTGAATTTCATTGGATTGCTGAAAAGAAATCTCAAGAATTTGCAGTAAAATAATCACACTTTTTAACTCACTGATGCATAGAAATGCGACATTACCTTCTTCGATATGCCACAAAAACATTCAGCATCGTTACTGATGGGTAAATGATAACCCATAATCCAGCACTCCCTTACAACTGCTATTTAATGTGACGCGTAATATTCGAATAATAAATACAGTACTGCACGCATTGAATGGCAGAACAGCAGCATAGCACAAAAACAAAACATTTACAACAATGTAACGTTAGCATTCTACGACAGTGACTGTTCACTGAATGACGACGAATGAGGATAAGGATACATTGTTCAGGAATCAATCAAACATTAAAAACAAACAATTTACACAGCAGTCTGGCTGAAACAGTACAATTGAAGACAGAAATCATTGCTTTTCGATGAGAATCTCTCAAAACAAAATTCACTGACGATTCCGACAAGTTTTACTCACATCTCTTCTAGAGTCAGTTGCAAAATCACACGAACAAAAATTGATGTTTTACATTTTCCTCTTGTTCCTCCCTTTACTCACTAAGAGAAAAACCCAAGAACAGAGAGTTCATGGATTGGAAAGAGTGGCACGTTCTAAATTGAACGAATAATCCAACAGCGAATCCAATCTTGCTCGGTCACAAACCTTCAGCGCTGGTAATGCACCCATCTGAAATTTATTCGTTATTCATAAATGTAAATTCCACGAGTTGACATGTCTCTGACAGAATCCAGTGACCTAGCAGTGCAACAATATAAAAGATTCAGTAGTGTTCGCTGAAAATGAAAGACAACGGTGACAACTGCGAAATAAACATTCGATGACTCGTGACGAGATGCCAAAAACAGATGAAAATCGAAGAGTCATAGGCCAGAAAACGCCTATCATAGATCTGCTGTTCAGTTTCAGTTAAAATGAAAGACAATGATCCAGATAAACACTAAAGACGACACTTATTTCTGAATACAAATCGAAGATACACAATGAAGAGCGTTCGGTTGTCCACGCAAAATTTCAAAACTATTCTCCAACAAAAATGAATGGAGCACAACGAATCCAAACTGTATGAGGAAGTGAAATAAAAAATAAGGATCGAACTGGAAATGCATGCCAAAAACGAAATAAATAGTACCTTTCTGAGAGACAGATAAGTCTGCACTGAAGGGTTCAGTTTGAATGGTACGTCGTCAACACCGTAACGTGTGGATGGTAATTTAATTGTAAGGGAGTTCCGATGTGCTATGTCGCGTTCCGCAGATGATGAGCCACCTAAGTTGGGCGTGGAACGATGATCATCCTGCTGTACTTTTGGATATAGACCCCCAGCGCTGAAAATTTTAAATAAAAATCAAGCATCACTTGCGTTCTTTCGACAAAAACTTTCATTGAGCACGCTCAAATCAGCTTGCAAAATTTTTTCAACTTCACAGGCAATTGTCCTCATCATATGCTGGAATCTGTTGAAAGGATGTTTTATCTCTTAGCCAGAACAACCTAAAATGTTTGATGGCTTGCAGAATGGTCGGTAGAGGACGGCGCTATCGAACTAATGAACGAGGAAGTTTAATAAACAAACTTCAAATGTGATACGTTTACCCAACTTTCTGAAGAAAATGGACAGTAGTCATTCACGAAGGCTTATTTAAAGGGATATGGTCAGTGAGAGAGATTTGAGGTAAAATATTCAGGTAAAAAGAATGCGTACTTACGAGTGACTTCGAGGAAGATTAATTCCAAACGTAGATGGGATAACAATATGTTTGAAGCATATCAAAGAACCGTCAATTTCACTGAAATGATACAAACATCCTGAAGTATGGTGCATCAAACCAATGAAGTTCAAAGAATTTAAAAGAAAAATTACGGTAACATCATTTTGCATGCATAAGCTCTGGAAAATTTGTTCAAGCCAGAGCTGTTTGAAGTAGTGCATGGAGTTTAGGTATAATTAACCAACAATTAAATCGGATTATCATGAAAACCAGAACATTCTTTTCAATTCTCAATCAACAGTAACTGACTTCAAGATAATCAGCCTTCAATCTGATCCATACAATTAATTGATTTCTCGAAAAAGTAAAAGAAAAATAAAACCGTTAATGCGCTCTTCAAAACATTATAAAAACAAACCCTGCAGACGAAAAATTCTTAGGAGGTTTTTTCTGTCGATTCAGGACGATTATTTCACCAATAGCGTCCACCACTGTATCACGAGCCATCGTTCGCACACACAAATATTTCTTTCTCAGTGACTTCTCTTCTATAAAGCAATCGAATAAGGAATCAAGTTTTGTCGATAGTAACTGTTCATTTTCATAATGCTCGATTTTGCGATCGAAATGAACAATTCTGATAGCAGAATGTAATTTTAAATTGAAATAAGACTGAAACCGATGATGGACGGAGGATTATGAATGCATTACTGTTTCAGAGCGTGTGGGAATTTGCGTGCAAAACACTACCAAAAATTACCACGAACCAAAAATAGCAAGGTAGTCTTTAAAAGATGTGTGGAACACGATCCAGAGCATCGTTACAGAGAATGTTGTATGATACGAATAAAGATGGAAGCGACAACAGAAACACATTAAACAAAATGAGGTTGACAGGAAAAGGCATTACTTGAATCAGCAGTGTAATCGATAGCGATGAAACCAACTGGGATCGGATCTGTGTCTTTTACAACACACAAATCAGTTACCACTTGAACACTCATCTAGAACTTATTCATTTCATTTCATTTCGTTTCAACAAATGATCACATTCAGCACATTTTGATAACCTTTACTGAACTATAAGCAATTTTTGCGTTGATAAAATCATCAAACGTTGACAATTCTTTGCCAATTACGTGAAGGTATTGCCACTGATTATAGTTCAAAGACTACTTTCATGAGTGAAACAAAATTAGTACAGACTCGTCATAATTTTTTTTAAATAACTGATTCAACTTTCAAATAATTTCCCCCAGAAATTATATCTAATTTAAAGAGACGGATGAAGAGTGAAAGGAGGTATTTTCAAATAATTTGTGGATGGATGTTGATAAATGGGCAAAATTTACCGCATTCGACGGAGTATCGCGACTGACAGCCAAGTAACGAACAGGACGACTGAAGAACGAGAAGGAACTCTCTTTCCATAAATCTGCATCCGACAGATCATCGTGAGTCTTCGTTATCTGTAACGTGATAAGTGATCCTCAGATTCGAGATAATTTTAGTGAATCACTTCAGCAACAAATTGAAATGTTATTTTTCATCCAATACAAATTTCTGCCAGAACAGGGCCGACTGAACCGTAAGCACCGTGATATATCGCCCCGTGGTAATGCACCGACTATGAATAATCGATTTTCATTATCACTGAACACTTTGATGATGAATTGACTCAATGTGATGAAATGATTAACTCTCTTCTGCAAACATCATTAAATCAAAAATAAAACGCATCCCAATTCCTGACTGATTTCGTTACTTACAAAACGCATGCATGTTAAGCGAAGATCAAACAGAATGTACTAAGCGAAGAAGATCAAAAAATAAGTAAATAAATAAACGAACTGGTAGAAAACCACGAGGACATTTGTTTTTATCGGCAACAATAACCACCGCTGTGATCGGATCCATGTCTCGTACACTGCCCACCTCAATTGCTGGAGACAAAACTGCTGCGCTCATTGAGATGAACTTTTGTTGGCGGTGACTCACGCAAACCGTACGGACAGTTGGGCAAACACGCCTGCAATACGATTATTACACTCTAATGTTCGCATAACTTTCGCATAAGCATTGGCGAGATTTCGATGACACAGCACGATACCGAGCCGGGCACAATTGGATGAAGTGAACATCAATCGTTCCGTTGTTGACTTCGGTTTATGTTCACGATGAGGTAAAACCATAAATGGTGACTTGAAATCAGTTAGTTTTAGTCGAACAGCATCGTTCCACTGCTAACTTCGGTTGAAAAATTTCTAACACTCCAAGCAACACTCTCTTAACTTAGTCAATATTTTGCTTCGAATTCGCATATATAACAGTGCAAAAATCAGTCATGAACACATCTCTGCCACCCCCCCTTTCCCACCCCCTTGAAAATCGCTGTAATCAGAGGATCTAGCACACCAATTCACTGGAGGCTATTTTACGCTTCATTTGCAACTAAACAGGCGTGGCCTATTTTATGGCCTAATAAACTCGTTGTCGCTCGTTGCCACAACGAGCGAACAATTATTGTTGGCCATTTGGATAGAATAAAAAAATTATTTCCGAATATAAGGACAGGGGGGAGAGGGAGGGAGGTGTGAATAACATTCCATTCTCATTGTGCGGAAATTTAGGAGTTCGAATTTCTTGTGGAAGAATTTTTAAAGATATAGTGGTTCGAAATGTTCCTGAAGGAATTGATTATATTGAGGGTTTGCAAAATTTCGACCATTTTCTCAATCCCGGGATTGAAAAGCAGCTTTTGATATGTTTGATATGTTCAACACATTCTTTTTGAACCAATGTGTTCATAATTAATCAGAAAACAGTCTGTTCAGCAAATCATTCAACACCACTCAATAATTCCAATAAATTCAACAGAACAAAATAATTGCAACAAAATCGTAATGAAAGTGTTTGTGACGAAAAAAATAGACTTAAAACTGACACAATAACAATAAGTTCAAAAAGCAAGATTCTGTAAGGCTTGAAATGAACTTTCGTAAAGATTAGAGCGTTGATTGTTGCATCGCTCATCCAATTTCTCAGACTTGTTCAATGAAAAGAAAATGCGGACAAGGCTCATTCACTTTCGACACTTGTCAGTGAGATCGAACTTTGGCTTATCATCATTTCTACTGCGAGAGACAATCAGCGATATTCGTGGTCCATTTCTTCAATCTATCGATGGAGAGCTCTAGCGTGGAGATATGCAATGAATCATCTTTTCATTACCATATGGGTGATGAACAACAAAGACAAATGCATACTGATGATTGGGAATAATTTATGCTTAATTCGTAATGGGTATACTACTAAATTCAGACAAAAGGACTTGTGTTATGAATCCTGGAAATGCCGTGAATCCCAGGATCGAGTTGGGATTCAAAAGCCGGTTATCGGAATCCTCGTGATCCCGTGCAAACATTAATTATGCCTGTGATGAATTAGAGCAGTAGTTCTCAAGCTTTTTCCTCCTCTCCCCTGCACCCATAAATACAAATGCTCTTGTTCCACGATACTTGATCTGTTCCAAAATGTTTTGTTCTGTTCTATTCCGACCTTCAGTTGTTCTGTTTGTTCTGTTCTTCGAGTTCCTTTTTTTTTTGAACTATTCCCTTCTGTTGTTTAGAATACAGCAGGAATGGAACCGTTCGACTGGACCGGAAACATCACTCGTTCAGAGCAGCTCATAGCTATGTAAATCGCTTTGTCGCCGTCGTTGTGTAGCCTGATCTTACGTGACATTCACTAATGCAATCAAACATTTGCGTCAGCATGATAATTGCCTTCACTAAACTTTGACAATGAAATTATCTATAACGATAATGCTAAGCGTATTATCAAAACCGTTTAGCACTCAGCTGTCTTCATATGATAGTGCATTTGATTTCAATCAGTCTTTTTTTACACAACTTGAACGTGCACTCGTTTATTTTAACGTAATCATTCAGACTGCTTTCGCACCAATCGCGAAAAATAAACTATAGCATCGTCCACTTTTTCTGCTCAGTGGCTCAAAATTTGCTCTAACGTTATCACATTCACAATTTGATTCATGCATTCACTACGCTCTTTTCATTTTCATGAGTAACATCTAATTTTATTAAGAAAAAGCCATCTCTTGAAAGCGTGTCAATAACGCTACTCGACCACTACTGTGGAAAAACCACACCTTCAACAAACGTAGGAGTTTATAAAATCCTTAGCACCTTCAAGAGAGCTTTTGTTGGTGAGGCTCGGAGGCTGGTCAACTGGAATACTTTTGTCTTGGTAGCCTAAAAGGTGCTGTCAAATACGAGCTTGTATCTTCTGCAGCATTAATTTTGGTTGCCAATTCCAGGACAGAAATTATATCGCATTCGACGAAAGTGTGTTCGATTCAAGTAAATGCATGGGTTGGTGATCACGCAGTCATACGATCCTCAGTCAGACATTTTCGCCGCTGTTTTCGTGAGCCTCAAAGATAACATTTTGTTCATCAAACGATCGAAGGTTTCCAAATACTTGTGCTCAACGAATTTTTCAGTCGTTTCGTTTTTGTGTCAATAAGAAACGTTTTTCTATCATTTTTGCATCGGCACGTTGGAATATTTTGCTGTTGATATTGTGTTATGTTTTTGCATCAAAACCATGATAACATAATATCGACAGCAAAATGCAGCTAACCACCAATTTCATATAGTGCACTTATAAATTCATTGCTTCACACTAACCGCATTCATCATGTTCATTCACAGATACCTTTTAAATCGATAATGGATTGAATTAAGCATTTGAAGCATTCAATGTCTGATCAGAATGAGCATCAATTGCAAATGATGTTTTATTGCTGAACTATTTAAGGATGGCAAAGAACAGAATTTGGAATTTGGTGATTGCATATCTTTCAACGAACATGCAATTGTGAATGGTATCATTCAATGTTATCAAAAAGAATATTCGTTTTGCGAATCACGTATCACTGCTAAGCACTGTCAGGTATTCGAAGTGATCCATTCTCATCAAATATCTCTTCAGAAAATCATTGCTTGAAAATCATTCATCCAGTTTCGTAAAATGATGCATTCAGCTATGAAAATATTTCAAGAACACTCATTCAGAGTGTGACAGATAAGGCATTGTGTTTCAGGTGAAAGGCGTCTGTGTGTTCTCACCATCAGTGAAAACGAAATGCTACAGTGATGTTTTCGGAACGGTTTTCGTTCCGTCTAGCTTCGCTCAGCGCTTCCGCACCGATGTTGCTGTCAGGTTACGTGTTTATATTTTCACTTCTACATTGATGAATGGTTGAAATTAGGTATCAAAATGCCTCACCGCTCATTTCAGTGCTTGGTTAACAGTTGAGTTGAACGAACGAGGAATCGTCAGCTTCATATTCGCTGAATTTATCGACATTGCTGACGATCAGAGTTATGTATTATGCACGGTTCGTTGATTTGCGTCAATGTTCGCTTCTTCGCCTATTGATTTCGAATGATATTTGCATTCGACGCTAGTAAACGACGACAAATCCACAAAATATCCTCATCCATATGCTCTTTATTTCCTTTTTTTTACCTTTATGTTCAATCAATGCATAGAGCTTTTACTGTTCGCGAAGCTGGGTTGTTGTCTCAACAACGACGTCTCGTTGTATCGGTTCAGAAACGTTTGACAGTCGTAGCTACTGAATAATATGTTTATCTGGGAAGATCGTTGACAAAAATAAGAAAAATAGAGGTTCCGGAACGGGACTTTGAGGAACATCACCGCTAATGTTTTCTGACGAACAGAAGGAGTCGCCAATTCGGACTGATTGGGAACCGTCCGTAAGAATGTCTCGCATCCAATTATTCTGAATGCCTCGGATGCTTTGTCCTTGTTATTTCAAGGACATTTTCTGTATTGATACTGAATGAAACGCTTCCTTAAAGTTAAGACATATTGTGTCGATGAAGCCGCCTTGTCTAGACGAGGCACCCAATTTGACTAGAATCGAAGTGGAACCACTTCATTCAGACACAGTATAGAGCACTGATGATATCGCATTTACAACAAATTTTGTTCCAGTTTACAAATGTAACGAATTTGTACAATAAAACAAATGAATGAATTTTCCAGCCATGGAATCGAATAAGCAAAAATTACTTGGCTGATTATGATGACAACGAGGATGTTGCTAGCACAGATGACGGTAACGGAAATGCTTCTCGCACAGTCGATGTGGTCAATGCGCCTGTTGAAGTTGGTTTATTCCCCTCACTTTCCATTTCCGAATTCAGCGATTCACACAGATTTTCATTTCCGCTTCCGTCATCGACTAATGCGATAGATTTGAATTCCGAATTCAGAATTTGCTTTTTTGTGTTGTTGAATGAGAGCGTGCTGAACTCACTGATGCGCTACAGAATGAGATATTTGAATCGTTCGGCTTACGCAATGGAGTTCACGATGTAATCTGCTTCCAATATCCGCATATTGCATGCTATGTTGTTTACAATCCACCGAATAGTGCTTCAACAATTGGTGATGTGATCAAGTTTGATGCCGTCTACTCATCACCATTGAACGCATACTTGATTGCTTGGCCGCAAAGGGTGCAGTTTGCTCTATCATATCAGTACAAACTTGTTAATTCGAAGTACTTAATTGAGGTTGGTTCTTGTTTTTCTTCGCGAACATAATGCGAACATCTTCAAAATAAACTCCCACACTCGATGGTGAATTCAATCGACGATAGCACTACAAACAACGGTTGAATCATCAGTTTGAGCATTTCATGAAGTGTTAGTAATATAATATATAGGAGTAATTTGGGAAGTGAAATGTCAATGATGAATCAAAATTTGAGTAAAGATCAATTGTTATGTGGTTAAAAAACTTACCGAATTGTTCATTTGGAGATGCGTGTAGCCGGTGACGAATCACTGCCGCTCGGGTATTTTCATGCTCAAGACGAACATTTGGGTATGGTTTATGATCGACATGCGATTTTAGCACCAGCACTATTGCATGCCTCAAGGAACGCTGTTTTTGATGTCGCTGTTAGTGACATAGGACCGAGTCGGTTCTGTCGCTTAACAATTGAGAACGCCATTGGTTATACACAGAAACTATTGGAATCCTGTCATAACATTCAACATGTTAGTTGTCTTGGATTGGCTGTTATCAGCGACATAATATCGAAATTTTTCTTTTTGCACAATTGACTGTTTGCTTAAATGAACATGCAATTATTTTGTGGCTGAGGTCAGATGGTTCTTCATTGGGCTCAGTTTCAGAAAACACTAAAGGATTTGGAAGGTGTGATGATAGGCTGGGAACAAGTGTTCGTACGTGAATATCCTGTGCTGAACTTTCGATTCAATGATTTTTCGACAAGGAATTGGGAAGATTTAAAGACAGGCACATGGATCAAGTTCACTGCCGTAATTGACGGAGGCCTACCCAAGTTCGTCATTCAGGAGTGGTCAGCGATTAGTGGAGGTGTCACTGAGTCAATTGATTATGTCTTCATAGATGAAGACTTCAAGGTGAGTCAAATTACGGATCCAGTGAACTGATCGCGATCAATTACTCAATCAGTTTTACACCTCATATTCTGTTCATAAGGAACTTGAAGTTCAGTAATTTTGATGAAATTCTCTAGTTGACAATCACTACGAATACAGGGGAACCTCGAGTCACAACCAGCGATGAGCACCTCATGAGCACTTGAATAAAATGTCAGCATAAACAGTGCTCTACTCGTGCTGAACACAAGTAGCAAACGAATATCTGCAGATGTAACTTTGTCGGGAGCAGTGAACGAGTAACTTTGACCAAAAATGTGGGTAGTGAATATTAAAAGCTCCATGAGTTCTGCTTAGGGTTTGCAAAATCCCGACGATTTTTCAATCCCGGGATCGATTTTTGATCCCGGGATAATCCCGGGATCGAACAATTATTGATATATCGATGCAGGACATGTTTAAACACATTTTTCGAACCATTATTAATCAGAAAGGAGCTAAATAAACAAATTATTGAACAAATCCAAGGAACTAAGTATTCAAATTCAAATTAATATTTCATATAATGATGCTAATGATCATGCCGCAAGGGCATACTGCATATTCTATGCTGAGGCATCTTGTCATCTCGGGTCTACGCTAATACAGTACACTTGCATGTGAATATGGAATTCTTGATTCTCAAACACTTATTTGCGATGCTTTAAGTCCATTTTCTCTCAGTATTAACGTCAGCTGAATTCTGCCGTTTCGGAAATTTCGATTTTTTACAGAAGAAATGAACCGCATGAATTATATAATTTGAATTTCGAAATAAAGTTTATCTAAAAAGGTAAAAAAATATCCGCAATGGATTTTCATCGAACCATCGAGCACTTACATATTTGATAATTTCGATCAAAAATCATGCAAATGTACTTGATATTCAAGCTTAAGATCCTTTTGAATGGAACAACTTTGCTGACTTCGGCAATGAACTCTCACTATGATTGAACTCAGTGAGAATTTATGTACATTTCGATCGGATGAAAACTTTTCCAAATAGCGAAGTAAAAAGACTTGCAGTCTTTGGAACATGCAGTTGAATTAATAGATGGAATATTGAAGCCGAACAAATCTTGTGGTAGGAAATGACTCAAAATTTCATCGAACTTTGTTGCTCTTGGTTTTTATTAGAAAATGTGATTATCTCTGTTAGTCTATTACATAGAAATGCATCCAGATGAGAGTGATATAAACCAATGAAGAGCAGAATAATCAGTTGAATATTCAATGAAATGTTACGTAAAAGTTCATCGAGCTGTCGCTGATCATGTCATTCGTCCGAATTGCGTCTCTTGCTTCAAGACGGGCATACTATCAAAATTCACACAAATTGATCTGTTTTATCAAATCCCGAAATCCCGGGATTTTTCAAAACTTAAATCCCGGGATCGGGATCAGAACTGTAATCCCGGGATCCCGTGCAAACTCTAGTTGTGCTCATGTCATTAGTAGTAAGTGAACAGCAATGTGTTCCATCAATCCACACACATCTTTGCGCATTTTCACAACATCCTTATTGAGGCGAACATTTTCACAGCACCCTAAATATTTCAGTTCCAAACAAAGTGTCAGTACAAGAACGAATTGCATGTTTTTGAATCAAAATCATTTGGTTTTATCGATGATCCAAATCAAGTGTGCTCTCGGTTGAAGACAGATGGTCCAACGAGACTATGGATCTCCAAAGGAGACGATCGTTCGCTAACACCATTTATCGTCTGCTCTCTTGATCGACCTGTTTGTTATTTTCACCTATTGATCGATAGACACTTTTTACACTCAGTTTGGTTGCTGAAATTCAGAGCTGAAAACAGTTCAATGATTTTTTCGTTTCGAGGTAATATTCGAGGAAAAAATGGAGTATTTTGATGCCCTCAATCGATCGATTAGTTCAAATTGCTACTATCTCATTCACAGCGCACGCCTTATTGTTTTACTGAGGAATTTTCCTACTCGATCATCCTCATTGCAGCTTGATTTTATTACTTTTATCATATGAACTGTGACATTTTTCTTATTGTTAGCAAAAATCGGAGCATCTGCGAAAATTTCGCACAAAACAGTCTTCATAAGTGTTTTCTTTTTTTTCAATTCCAATCCATCGGAAACAATGAACAATAAACTGCTGCAGATAGGTGAACATAAGACAACACCTGAGGAAAATGTGGTGATGGTGACAATCCATGATTCCGTCCAACTTCGTCTTCGGATGACATTTACGAATAATGAACCCGGAAATAAGCATAGCGCAAAACAGTGATGCGTATCACAGAATGTGCTCAAATGCAAATTTCGTGAATCCACAAGACGTTTATCTGCTGTATTCCAGCATAAGAAACAAAAAAGAACGAAAAAAAATTGATGTTGTCGTTGTTATCGTTATTGTGTCAATGTTGAATTAAAGGAATCAAAAGGAACAGTGAAAGATCATCTTTATCGTCGGGTGATGGAAGCGAGACGTGAACGAAAGGAGCTCCTTGACGCAGCTGAGGAGGATGTTCGTAAGCTAACACTGAGCGATGCTCATTGGTAATTGAATATTGCTGATCACATGTCAACATTCTTGAGGGTCGATTATCGTTTTCGATTACGTGTGAATCGAAAATTTGATGTCATTTAATGTGTTTTTTAATGTGTTATATATTATTTTCATGAATATTCTCATTGTTCCTATGTGTTATCAATGAATCAATGCTTTATTTACTTCTAAAAAATTTTGAGATGGTTCTTCCTGTCAATGAATCAATGCTTTACTTCTAAATTTTGAGATTGATTCCACTTTGAGATTGTCCTTTCCTCAACCATCTTGCCACTCTCCAATGTTGCTGCAACCATCAATCTGTATATCGCCACAAATCTTCACCGGTTATCCGTAAATAAATGATTACAATGAATGTTCAGAAATAAGTTTTAACAACACTCCAATTCTTTTTTTTCAAGTCAGTAGGTGAAAAACACTTGAAAGTGAAAGTATAACATAAATAAAAGGAAAAAGAACAATTTGAAGGTTCAGTGTTCCTCGTATGGGAGAGGACTGAGGAGGTTGGCAATTCAGTGTTGATTGATTTGACTCTCATTATTCTTCAGTGGTCGAATAATTCCCTTAAATAATTGATCATTCATAAGCAATTGAATTTCATAAAGCGGCTGTATTCTTGATCAATAACCATTGAGTCAAATTTCTGATTTTCTTTTGATTTCGTGTCAAGATGTAATGGGATGTTGACAGGAATGGGGAAGAGGAGAATTGCGATCACGTGGGACGTTAGTAATGAGGTTTCCATTTCAGGTAAATTGTTCTATTACTGTTTCGTTGAGAGTATCGGAACAGCCGCGAAAAAATCATAGTGCACAACAGAGCAGTTAGAAAGGCTCAATAAGACAGTGTTAAAATTTTTGGTTACAGTAACGAAACATAACAGAACCGTTTACAAAAGACGAATGAAAGTAGCGAACATAACAGAACAGTTCAAAGAGCTGAACACAATGTGTTCTGGCAGTTGCTTGAGCTCTTCTCCAGGATGTGTTCGAGTGATCAGAAGTTGCGTTATCATTCTGGTTTACTGCAAAATTAAAGAAATAATTACTAATGTTTTCAATCGGTCGTACTTCTTTGCGATGATGAATGCAAGTTCTCATTGAGATCTTCTTGTGCGGAAAGATCGCATGTAAAAGTCGCTGCCTGTTGATCGATGACTGGGCAATGAAATGAGACAAGCAAGATGAGCATCCGGCCGTTGAATCGCAAAGACCAATCCTTTTGTGTTTTACATCTTTTTTCATTGACCGACAGGTGAGGTACTGAGAGGACTTGTCTTGCTCAAAAGAACTCGTCTTGACTTCGGCATAGGCGTTCAATATATAAGGCGGTAAATATGAGACAAACATTGACAATCAGTTGACGAGAACGTGTACAAGGTATTGACAAGGAATTTGAGAATGAACGACAAGGGATTCGAGAACGAAAGACAAAAGATTTGTTTCCGTTTCTGTAAGTTGCAAAAATGCATTTTCCCGAGGTGTGATGTTGGCTACACTGTATCTGTGGACTGAGCGATCCAAACAGTGATTTCAACATTTCCGAGCCACCCACATCTTAGTGATTTGGTACCTTAACATTCTAATGTATTCTTTATCAGTAATTACGTCTTATTATTCACTTTTTTCTATGATTAAATGTTATTATCATTTAATTTTATTTCTATTCTTTGTTTAGTACATTTATCTTTCTATTCATTTTTTTGACATCAACTTAATTTACGGTTTCATTTTCATTTCTTTTTCCAGCTTATCCCCACTCTATTTTAAGCTTACAATTAGTTTAAGTTTTGTTTTTACGGTTACTTTCATTTTAATTCTCAGTTTCGTTTCCATTGTTATTTTTAAAGAATTTAAATTTCTTCATCTATAGTATCTTTTAGTTTCGTTTTTTCAATTGATTTTCATTTCATTATTGTTTTTATGCTTATTTCCTTGCAAATTCTCTTGTTCATTTTTTACTTTCCTGCTTATTTTTTTTAAATTTGAGTTTTCATATTTATTGCAGTTGTTATTTTCATTTTCGTTGGTATTTTTTGTTTCATTACTTTGCTAAGCTTCATTTTTAAAATATCCAGAAATGAGCACGCTATCGAAAAACGACAGGGCGGTATCCGATGATCCGCTTCCCTAAGAATTATATCGCCAAAAAATAGCGAAAGGCTACTGCTCATTCGCTAATTCAGCAAAATCGATCCGCTATTCACTATCGCTATCTTAAAATTTTCTCTCAAAATTTCAAATTGCACCACTTATTTGTATGTAAAAGCAACCTTGAACAGCTGAAATTTTTATTGAATCATTCCAAAACAGACAATCATTCCAACCGTAAGCACCATTCAATAATAAAACGAGCTCCGACAATGAGAATATAACCAAATGACGACAGCAAAATTCAAAGATTAGAAGCAGTCATTTGACGACCACTCACATGACATTTTCTCATTCCCTTTTAAGAACATCAACACGCTGAACATTTTGGTCCGATTTTATCGTATCACCTAACTCAATCGCTGAGATGAAAATCAGCGAGCATCACACCTACCAGTATGAAAAAATCGTGAAATGAATCCACAAAACTATCGTTCCATCTTATCAACCTGCTCAAGTTCTGAACTATTGCAGAACACAACTGCAGTCAAACTGACAAACCGGTTTAGAATAAACCAGCGTTTTTCCCGTTTCCAATGTGCTTTCTGATGGGAGATCAATCACTGCGGTTCCATTTTGATGCTGGCAAAATTGTGTCTCTCTGTTCGTAATTGTTTGTAAGCTGAGGTTCGAGTTCAAAGAGAGTTATTAATAATAATAATAATAAGCACTCATTAACATCAATCCGCTCCGTTAGTTTTAGGAGTATTGATTTTAGTCATTTACATGCATGAAATCTGGAAAAAAAAAAGTGATATTTATCAGCTTAGAGCATTTCTCTTCCGCTTAAAAAGGAATGATATCCGGGTCGAGGACGGCATGAGTCTTTATCAGAAATCCAACTGCTGACTGACATCCAACAAGATCGGATATTACAGTGCCTAGATATTGCACTTTTTTGTTCTCTTTACAGACTACAAATTCTAACGTCTGTAACGGGTGCACGTAACATTTAACGGGCACACGAGTATTAATCAAAAGGACAGAAAAATGCATGGACTTCTGAATCAATTATTCTGAATTACAGAATTGGTAAAAGTTACACGACATTTTTAGTATGAAATTACAGGGCATGAGGTCCGGTATAAAAGAGGTGCATTGATATGTTTCGTTGCCGCAATTACTCCTGTCCAAATGAAGTCACGCTCTTCATCCTCATCATCGCCGTCACAGAATCAATCCGCCCTGCTGTCTCCTTCTTTCGGAGCCCTGTATTTCATGGCTTTGCTCCTCTCGCTGATAACAGTTGAATCATCGCTCGCAATTCATCTTCAGTCAAACATGCGTCATGAAAGTGAAAACAATTATCCCTATCTGGTTGAACTGAATATTGTGTCTGCCGAAAACGGTACTCTTTGAAATCATTTATATCACATTACATTTTCCATTTCACATGTTATTAAATATTCAGTAGGAAAATTGAGAAGTTATTCAAATGAAAGGTTGGCTTTAACAAGGATTCAGTAGAATGTTTCTTGAATGCGATGTTGGGCATAAACGATTGCCGGACAGGAGAAGGTCATGGGTTTGATAGCAGTTCGCCGGCTTATGTGATAGATGGAAACGGTTCGAAATGGAAAGCACTGCTATTATATTACCACATAATCGGTAATATTCTAAATTGTATTACCACATAATCGGTATCAATCTCGTTTTCGGCGATTATTTGTTATAACACTGAATTATACGAAACACAAGGTACAAATACAAATATGATACAAATACAAATTCTCCAAATGACGTATACGAAAGTTACATTTCATCATCCGAATCGATAGTGCATGATATCCGTGTACCTCTTATTTAAGGTTGAATTTATATCACTTTGGTGTCCCTCACGAATCGTCTCTTTCGCGCTCTGTCGCGACACTCGTTGAGGTTCACCTCATGCTACACACATTCAGCACATTGCCGGAGCCCTGAGCACTATCTCCAAATGTGATATTGCGAATTCTTCAATAACGCAAACTCATTCACAATCGCGATGTTTATTCGAAAATGAATCTGTCTTCAACGCCGATATAGTCTGAACAACTTCAAAACCAGACTGTCGTTGAATATAATTTGTGATGGTCGATGAAGTCATAATTCTTTTCTGTGATAATTCAATCTACATCTCATTGTTCGTTATTCCAAGCTCAGTTCGACAGAGAATGTGCTGGAATTACGACGCCAGATTACACACGAAGATTCAAGCTATAATTTGCCTCTGATTTATAGTAAACCTTCAGATGAATTCGTCCCGTCCGAGTGCTTAGGAGTATTGGTTTCAAGTCGAGTTGTCCTCACAGCAGCACACTGCTTGAAAGGAACGAATGGCAGTTTCGAATTTACAAAATCGTTAGTATTTCGTCGTGACCTAATCATCACCCTGATCAAACTAAGGATGTGTATCACATGAAGAAAAACATCATCATAATTGACTGAATATGAGCACGTAGCATCTACATGCACCATAAAGCAGCGTTGATAGTCCTGAGTCTTTCCCATTATGTTAACAATCGAAGAAGTTTGATAACGGACGAACATCGCTCATTGTGAATCATTCTAAGCAATTGCATTCTGTTGTGTTGTTGAGGGAATCCCACAATATTTAGTACAGGATGAAGAATAGATAAAGATGTTTGATGATGCTCAAAAAATGCGCAGAATCAAAAGAACTCATATCACCTGTTATTCCTCTGTTGACTATTTTGTGATCTGTCGTTTGAACTGAACATTCCAATCTTGTCATGTACACAAAATTGCATAGTGAACGAATAACACACATAGACTTTCATCGAACTGATTCTGGGAGATTAGAAATGAATAAAATAAATAAATAAATAAAAGCGAAGAAATTTGGTTTGGAGATGAATTTGTAATCTATATAGATGTAGCTTTTCAGGGTAACAGTGGTCTTCAGCATAAGAGGACAGGTGGAATTTGCACAAACAACAGTTCAGTGGGTGTACAAGGTAAATCACTTGTTTCACAAATTATCCAAAATAATTGATAAGAGGTCGAAGTATTAAGTTGTTTCAATATTGCTTTCACTCTAGAAAGCTGTTTCAAATTCCATTGTTGTTCAGCGCCAGCCTTTTACAGCACTTAAGCTTATTGAGGATTGTTCTGCACAACATACTGAATTTTACGCAGTGGGCAGGATAAATAACCGTGTGATTCATTTGGTTAACGGTTTTCAGTACGGCGATAACGGTATTCCGAGTGATGATATCGCAATGGTTCTTTTACCTGATGATGTTCCATTCACTTGTGAACACAACAATCGTAAGCTACTCTCTAAAGTATCTATTCTCGGAGTTTTCGATAAAATGCGGTCATAGATCTTTGACAGTCTCGATAGTTTTTGCACGTGACATCAATGGATTATTGTAGACGAACGATCAACAGAACGCATCATAAACATCGCTCGACTTCCATTTAACAACTTCGATGATTTTGTGAATGTATGGAATAATACTGAGATAAGGCATACCAAATGTGACATATTAAGTTACAGTGGAATGGACAGAGGTATGTGAAGGGATTGCTACGCTTTTTCCATTTTTGACATTCCAGCTCAAAGCCTCGTTGTCAGAGTTCAATTCAGCCCGATGCTGAGAGTTTTGTAATCCAGACTGAATTCATATTTTTCGTTCCGCTAACTGAAGGCGGTATTTCGAGGGTATTTGACTCAGATTTCATGCAAAATCGAAAAGTGTGACATTTGTTCATTGATCTGCAAGAATCTCGACGGGAACATAACGGAAGTTCCTTCAATATCAAACATTAGCCCTTGATATTGAAAACATCACGAAGGTTACTGGATTTAATTAACTGGATTAACTGGATATTTAATTAACAATCAAATTTTCCAAACGAACTTTCAGTGAATTCACAATTACGAAGTGGTTCGAAGAACATCATAGCAGCAACGCTTAATAGCCATAATTTTTTGTTCTATCGAAACAAACTCGATAGCTCATCTGAAATATCCATTTGTCAGGTGAGTATATGAATATCTCTTCGTTCAGCGTTAAATATTTAGAGAGGCATTAGCAAATAATAACGATCACTTCAAAGTCATCAAACTTCAAAAAACTGAACATTTCTTAACAGTCAAAGAACGATGCATTTGAATGAGAAGCCTATAGAAGTACGCAACAGCTCGATTTTACCATTGAGTCTCTATGTTTGGACTCCTGACCACCATCAGTGCTGTCATTACTCCTTGAACAACACTACACATCATGCGCAAAAGCTCACCAAATATCAAGAAGGGAGCACTAAGGATCATTGGCATAAAGAAACTGCATAGAAAACAGTGAAAGATGAAAGACATGAACAGAAGAGAGCATTCGAAGGATGTTAATCTCGAAGATAGCATTCGAAGGATGTTAATCTCGAAGATAGCATTCGAAGGATGTTAATTTCGAAGATAGCATTCGAAGGATGTTAATCTCGAAGATAGCATTCGAAGGCTGCCAAGCCCGATTTTTGCCTTGATTCAACCCTGAGCCGAACCCTTTACGTAGACATGTCATCGACGATTCCACTTTTCTCATGCACGTTCCATTACACCTTATTGAGAGACTCAAGATTCACGCTAGAAACGCAATATCGTTAGTTGGAAAAATGCTCAAATCGGTTCCTTACGTTTCTGATGTACCATTTGGTCTAGAGTAGTGGGTTTCGTAGGAGTGAAATTACCCATTTCGGGTAATTTGGAGGTGTCAAGGGGTAATGGAGGGGTCGAGAAATTAATATTTCGTTCAATGTTTTGATTGAACGCCATTGTGGTAATGTTTTTTAACTTGGATAAACTCTTCATTCTGTTTTGTTTTAACAGGGTTTTCATTCTTTTCCTTACTGTTGCAATCGCTCTCGCAGCTTTTATCACCAAAAGTGTTTTCTTTTGCTAATTTCTCATTCATTTCACTCAACAATCAAAGTCAAATTCTCATTCTATCAAATACACTCTATAATTGATCGTTTGACTATCGAACGTTGTTGAGCAATAGTATTCGATTGCTGTATTGTTGATTCTGGCTGTCAACACTCATCAACGTATCCAGTAAATAGTTTATGCTACAGAATGAGTAACTGATTCTAGCTGTGAAGTGAAATGAGACGAAGTGAATGAGAAAAACTCATGAAGAGAATGATATTCACGTACAATAGCTATGAGAGTGAATACAATACATCTGAAAAGAACGAGAATTCGTCTAAATCAGTTTGAAGAGAGCGTGTCATAGACAATTTCTGGACTCTTAACCACTGTCATTACTCCTTGAACAACACTACACATCATGCGCAAAAGCTCACCAAATATCAAGAAGGGAGCACTGAGGATCATTAGCATAAAGAAACTGCAGAGAAAACTGTGAAAAATGTAAGACGTGAACAGAAGATAACAATCGAAACCTGCCAAGCCAGATTTTTGCCTTGATCTAACCCTGGGCCGAACCCTTTACGTAGACATGCCTGCGACGATTCCGCTTTTTCCATGAGCGTTCCACTTCAACTTATTGAGAGACTTAAAATTTACGGTCAAAACGTTGTTTGGAAAAATACGCAAATCGGTTTTTCACATTTCAGATGCAGCGTTTGGTCTAGAGTAAAGCCTTCCTTGACAAGTGGTGTGTTTCCATTGCCTACGATCATTTCATATCCTCAAAGGAACTTGTTCCATTTTATTGATGAAGACGAATGAATATTCTAGGGAGATTCGGGAAGCCCGTTGATGTGCGAAAAGAACGGTGCGAGATACGTGTTGGGTGTAGCAGCGTTTACATCGAAGCGCAAATCAGATGCAAGACCGCTTTGTGCCGATGAGATAGGAGTAGGTTTGATTAGTATTAATCGGCAGAAGTACGAGAATTTTGAATAATTTCAGCACTGCCTGGAATATTGGATGGTCGTTGATGGCAGCATTACTGAGGTTCAATTATGAGCATTAAATTGTGAACACGTTAACGTCGTGCAATTGCAGGCTGACAAGTACGGATTTTTTGATGACATCAGACAGCATTTGAAATGGATTCGCAACGAACTAGTCAATTATGAACTGTTCGATGGCCTCAAAGCCAATTACCAAAGATGTGCTATTCAATAGTGCTCTGACTACTGTGATCATGTCGTTTTCTGGACTCAATATTCAATCCGATGAACTTCATCAATATTTCGATAATAATTAGATGTAGCTACTGGATTCTGCTTGACGATATCTGCGGTAATCAGGATCATAGAAGATAATAGATAAACACAATTCATTTTATTACGTGTTCATTGAGTAGTTGGGTTCAGTTTGACGAAAAAGTAACTTTTTTGCTGCAGTTGCAATACATGTCGTGCGACACAACACTTCCGGGAATTGTTTATTAACGTTTGCTCTTCGGAGCACTGGCAAATCGCTAAAGGTAAATCGGCTTCACAGCGTACCGAATCGAATCGGAACTGTTCGTACCGCTCGACTGTCATTTCACAGCATTAGTGTCACAACATTATCTCATTCGATGAACCCAACTTATGATTTAAGCATACAGCAATCACAAACAAGTCTAACCTCCGAAGCCAAAAAAAACTTTTTAAGCGTCCTCAAAAAATATCACTGTAGTATACCGCTCGATGGTACATTAAAAGCCGAAATATATCGAAAGTCGGTGTCGCGAACCTCTAATAATTATGCTAAATGAGGGCAATACATCAGAGGAGAAGCTGAGAACCCAGTGGGTACAAAAAACTAGCTTTTTTGGAAAGGTACAAAAAATTGCCAGTTCCATGCAACTGATAGTACCTCCTCCTCGACGAATTAAACAAGCCCTTGAATGTGAAGGTTGCTATGTTGTCAATATACTTCAAAATTCTTGCAATTGCTATGTAATTAGAATTGCTATGTAATTTCAACGTGTTATCATCAACTGATTACTGAAACACTTTTGTTCTTTTCTGAGGATAATGGTTCCACCCATGCAGAACGACTGCACATTATAATTTCCGCTGCATCCAGCTAGTTATGATCAGTAATTCTCATGAGAGGAAACTTCCAGGGGAATCAGGGGGCGTCAGGGAAGACCGAGTAGGCTTGCGAATCATTGCTCATTGATTTCTCTTCATGCTTCCTCAATGATGTTCAGTGATGTTTCCGAAATGCTTGTTTAATCATAAGAAATTGATTCCTTCAAAGTCACCAACAAACTTCTGCCAGCAAACTTCCTGATCATCAGATCAGTTTCCTGATTTTCTGCTGATTTATCGTTATGGATTAATAGATTATCACGCAAGGTGTAGCGACGACAAAAGAAAATTTGTCTTATGCGCATAGAAAAGTTGTTGTGTGGGGTTGTTGTTCGATTGTTGACTTGTGATACAGAAGAATCAAATAACACCGAACTACGTTGAAAAATCGCTAAGTTTACATGTTTCTATAGTTCCAATTTTATACACCAATACACATAAAATCCATATGACCAATCAATTATTCACTTTGAATTCATAAATTTCTATGCATATAATAGTGATAAAACTGCAAATGATATGAAAATGGAGACAAAAGTGGAGACGATTGAGATTAATAACGACGTCACATACGATTGAAATTACCGGAAAGTATCAAAACATTTGCAATTTGGTCCGCATTCGTTCAACCAATTGACTGTTTTGATCATTCAGTTAGTTTTACCGGTTGAAAATTTGAACTATTAGGATCAAGTCAAAACAGAATGGATTTCATAGGTGCTCACCAGAAAAATACATGGGAATGTATTAAAGTTGAGACTGATTGAAAGTGAGACGAAACATCAAATAAATCAAGCAAAATAAACTGACGTAAAACTTTACTCAAAGAATTACGGAGAAGATTAATGGAACAGTGCACTTTAGTATCTATGTTAACTTATGCAAGAGTTATCCAACAAAGAGGTATCAAGACTCCAAATAGAGAGAAAGAATTTCTAATGGCTTATCATTTATTTTATTCATTTGGACCTGCCAAAACGATAGTTAATTCTAGAAGATCGATGAAAAGTATAGTTGAAAAAAACAACTTGATGAAATACAAATGAACGCGATAAACGAAAGTTGATACAAGTGAATGAACGAGAAACCACAAAACCAATAGACTAAAACCTTTTGAAAAAAATTCACTACAATCAACTGCGATCAGAAACGACAACAGTATGCAAACCATTGCAAGCCGCCTGCAGAAAACGACGACAAAATTCGGTCGCAAATCTACGACCAGAATCGCCCGTCATGCGCTTTGTATACCTTTCACACTGCGAGCAACCCTATAAGTTAACAATTGAAATTCGATGCACTGAATGAACAATTGTAAATTCGGAGCATTTTCGAATATCTGATTTATTAAAGCGACAAAATATAACCTGATCTATGTCGACACTGTGATTATTCATTAACTCGCTCGACAGTTTTTCTTGGCTGGCCATTTCTTCTACCTAAAACCTCACAATCGATGAATAAGATCATTTGAGCTGCTGGAGCCTACAGGGTTTCTGAGACGCATTATAGATCACTCATTCATTCATCAGTCATTATCATAACTCTTAGTTACAGAATTACTTTAAATCATTCAAACTGGTCGCTCCAGATCTGGTTCAATCTGATAAAAATTGGTCGAATTAAGTGATCAAATAAAAAAGTGGCAAGTACGCCGGTTGCTTAACTGAACTGAACAGTAGACTCAGAGTCAAATTGAAGATGATGATGAAAAAGTAGAGCAAAAAAGATCGTGCGAATAAAGATGCTCCTTCCAAACTTAATTTTTTCAAATTTGACAATCCGTGATTGACGGGCGGTGGATTTGATTGCAAAGAATGACTTGCTGTTTCAAGCTCGTTTCTGCGGTTAGTTAATGAAATCGCTGAGTTGCATGCTGACGATGAAGTCGGCTTGCCGTCTGATGAAATTGAAGTGGCGTTCTCTGTTGTCATTCGATTAGAAGAGATGCGTTCGGTTGAGAGAAGTTCATTAAATTGAGCAGCAGCAGTAGTATCGACTGTATTAAGAAATGTCTGCGAATATAATTTTCGTGGTTTATTCGATGCATTACTATTCGATGGGCTGAATGATACCGTTGATGGCGAACGTTTGTAAAAATTTGATGGACGATTTTCATCATAAAATCTCAAATGATTGTGACCGTCAACATCCATGGTGTCATCACATTCATCTTCGAGCAATTTACGCTTCCTACTTGATGTTACAGATCTACTTGAGCGGATGTTGTTGACAGAAGATTGGGAGGGGAAAGAAGACGCTAATAATGGTGTCGGTATTCTATGCTGAGTCGCACTCAGAACTTCACGACTGCGTCTAGATGGAGTCCCATCAGTGCCTCCTGTAGTCTCAAACGAATTATCCATTTCATCAACGGGTAAGTTCTCATTTTCTTTTGAGGTGTCACCATCAACATCCTAAAATTCGTCAGTGTTGCGAATGAATGCTTCAGGAATAACTTTGAAAGCCTAGATTCAGAAGTATTTAATCGACGACGGCGAACAACAAACGCAATAAGCAAATAATAGTGATAAACAATATCATGTATTCACTGATGCAAACAACAACGCTTCGTTACTAGTGCCATCATCAGGGTACCGATGGTGACCTCAATGCCGAAACGTTACTTCTTGAATAAATGAACAAGACACCGTCGCCGTTGCTAACTGTTTATCAATAATAACATCTAAATATATATCTCAAGTCGACTCGGAGTTCTCTCAGTAGAAGAACATGACTTCCTCATGAAATTCCTTCTCATGAAAAAGCACACAGATAATAGTCACCACAAACTACATTTCTTTTTTTTCTGGCTATTTTTAAAAACAGAGAGGAGTGCTTTCAAGGACGCGAAAATGATAATGAACGACTGAGAAGTTACCAGTTTTGAAGTGCACAACATACACAGCCACGTCCCATCGTTGACCGCACTCGGCTCACATTTTTGATGTACGCCACTTCCACATTGCTAATCCACGAGAAAACAAAGAATTAAAAACGATCACAAAGAATTACGACTTAAAATTAACATCGCCATCACTTTAATCAGTCGCGATCATGGAACAGTTTCACCTCGAGAACAAGAGCACTCTTCCTCAAACTATTGGATGGTTCCAGTGGAAAGAAAGAGGATCCACTCACCCAACAGAAGATTAAGTTGTTTGGCTGTTCACACTTCAGACATATGCGGTCTTCAATTTCATCAAAATCGGCAATCCTGATAACAAAGTTATTCGTTTTAGAGTTAAAGACAAACGAATTTGGATTGGTGAACTAAGAACGAATTAACTGATTCGGAACAAAACCGATTGATTTGTCAAAACTTTTCGAATAGCGTTTTTGGAAAGCACTGATAAACGACACAGAAATTACGAATGAAGATATGATAAGCGATCAGCTCCATGCGCAGAGCAATAATGGAATGAAAAATATGGTGTCTATTATGAGTAGTAACTGGGGTCAATAATAGAGAATATTACCAATCCGGAATGAATATATCCTGAGCAGATAATAACTGCTGAAACGCATCCTTGTCAGGACCACTCTTATTGCAGTGCGGACACTGTAGGTCGGAACATCGAGAATACGCGAGGCGCTGAAAGAAGAACAGTAATCACGGATGATACAACGTAATTGGATAATAATCATGCACAAAACTGCTGCTATCTGAATCTGGAAGGTAATCGCGACAGGAAATCCCTATCAACTCAGATTCGGATACTATACGTAAAATGTTTATAACGATGTTTCGGTAAAATTTATGGCAAGCCATGACTGACAGTGCCTATATATACGAATGTTTTATTTCCGAATGACGATCTGAAGGCTGTTAACTGTAAGTCAGTACCTGCATGCAATCATAATGGTAATAGCGATTCCCGCAACAGCCTGTTGCAATCACCTGAAAAATAAAAATTATTCATTATACGCGTATTTTGTTCAGTGTAAAAATCACCATTGCACTTCAGGAATGAAGGTATACTTAGAATGAATCTGAAAATATTCGCACATTCATCAAAATCAATGGTGTATAAGTGACGATGTGGCACTTCTTCAAATCTTTGCATTAAGACAATTGATGAACGCAAAACGATTCAAAATCTATGAATACCTTCTTATGTTTAATTCGTGCTTTTAACACCTCTCGGCATATTAAGCATTCCACCTTAGAATCCTTCTGCAATATAAGTTAGTGAAAAATTTCTGTCACGTGAAATGAGAGTAAACTGAAATATATAGTAGCAGTGCAAATGCATCAATTGCATTAATTCCTCTCTTGGTGATATTTCAGCAAGGATAAATTAGAGACACCTGTATTCCAGTGAGGTTGGATGAAACGGCCATGATCATTGCATCAATTTGCAAGTGCTGAACACAAAATGCTCTGAAATATAAATGTGCAGAAGTGTCATTTAAATTTTGTCGGATGGAAACAACATTCATAGATTCTTATGCCATTTACTTTGAATCTAAGACTGATTGCATTTATAAAAATGGCACTGTTAAAGAATGAACAACAAAAGAATTGTTTAGTTTTAGTAAAAACAACAAATAAAGTTTATATCATTGAAGCCGAACAACAATATTAATAGAAACAACAATAAAATGAACATTGAGGACTGATATTAATAACAAGAATAATATCAACGATAATGTTGCTAACATTAAAACAACAATAAAAAATAAAACAGTAATAATGAAACTGAACCTGCAAAGTTCATGATCAAACCGCCACCCATCTTTTAAGGCACACGGCACATGTGCTTGATTAAGACAACCCTTAGAGCCATTGCATGGAATTGATGCAAAACCTCGTTGACAGATTACGCAAATCTGTTAAATGTATACTACTGAATGCTGACGTTAATTTTAAAACCAGTGTGGGCGGATGATCGCAAAATATTTGGTATTATCGATCAAAAAATCGGTTTTTCTTTGACCAACGTAGATGAGAAACTGATTAGGATGGACACAATTTTTAAAAAATGGTATAACTGGAGCGAGCAAAATTTATCCACAGTCGTTTCAGCGAATGAAATAAGAACATATTGGTCATGAAGATATGGAAAAACGATGAATGAAACAATTGAAAAGAAAACGAACTCGTCGATAATTCTTCTCCAGCCATCTCACCAACGAATCAACAGCGAACTCATAGAAAAAATTCGTAAATTCATTTCGGTACTTAGTGGCTTCCATTTTGATACCTCCCGTTGACGTCTATTATATATAATTGTAATTAATATCTTTCATAAAAAAGCATGTTTCACTTGTAAACCAGGTTATTAACAGAAAAAATGTATTCATTCGCGATGCGCTATGACAAAACTGAAATCGACCTAGTGACCCATATTGAATTAAAACCACTCACCAAACATCGCTCATGAAATGCGAATCTCATGTGCGGTTTATTGCAAAAGACGAAACCACCAAGCTCCAAGACGTCGTTCCCAAGGCCGCAAAAAACACATCCGCGACTCTTCCTGCAGAAGACTTCTCATTACTAGCACGGAAATAATTTTACATAGATATTCATTAACTCCTTCATCTGTGCGAGGTTTTGAATCCGAAATGTTTAAGTTTTGCAGAGTTTCGGCTCTTGGAAATATTCATATGTAAAAATGACCATACACGATACCTTTTCAGTGGTGTCCGAGGTCGATTATTCTTTTCGTAAAAATTTGCCAGTCGCATGAGATTCTTTCTTTGACTCTCTTTCACATTCCACTCATCCAAAACTATTTTGCGCGTCCACTTTGCAGGGAAGTTCAGTGCCATTTTTTTGTCAATTTACTACTGGGTACGGCACTGAAAATTCCAGCAAACTTTTTCGATCTTAATCTCACAATCAACACGAAAAAATCTGTAGAATCATTCCGTATTGCTCATGAAGGTAAATAGGGTGGGGGAGGTAGGCTGAGGCTAATTCAGGGGAAACATCTATTTGTTTAATACATACACTAGACTCGATGTGAGCCTCAACCCGAGTCTAACTATAAGTCTGAATGAAATACACGACAACTATGGTCTGACGTTAGGACTGGGGCGAAGAGTTGATGGATTGAACGTTTGAGCTGGTTTGCGACCAGTTATAGACAGAATCAGGTTATCGCGGCACAGGTTAGGGCCGATATCTATCCTTGACTTCATAGGTTCACCACAAAACTTAAGCTTTAAACACTTTTAAACTTCACAATATTCCATACTGCCTCAACCTCACTTTCGAAACTTTGCAAAATACATTTCCTTCATTTCAGTCCAAAAAAATAGAAATTTTATGAATTGAAAATTTCAAACGGTCGATTTCCCGCAAAACTGAACTTCTTATCATCACTCGCTATGAGGATCCGACAGCTGAGTTTGTATGTAACATCGCAGCGGTATTCCATTTCAAGTAAACCACAATAAATGTTATCCACGAACTCACTTAAGATTGTTGGGTGTTCTCTTCTATGGAGGTTCGCCCTCTAAAGATGCATTGGTAACGCATACACAAATCATTATCGAGCGGTGGTTTTCCTTACATATTCTAAAACACCAAAAATGAGGTGATCAATCACACTGAATGTTAATAATTCTGTCGTCAAATCATGCCTTCAAGAACGGCGGTAATGTCTCGTTGAAAAGGTGAAAATTAATAAAATAGTTCATTTAAGAAAAAAAGACTTTCTTAACGCGACCAAAAGAATTTCATATAATTAATGCATAATAGAATATCAAAAATATCCATTCAGAAGAGAAAAATACAACAAAAAGTAACAATTACATAAACTCACAATAAATTTTCATTCATGTATGAACTGTCGTTGATTTTGATTAGTCCAATTCAACGATGGACAATAAAGTGTTTTTGTTTGCATTGCAAAGATTTTCGAAGCATGGCACTTTGTTGCTGATAGCAATCCGCATATATGCCTGTACACCCGAGCCGAGCCATTTCTGGACATTCTCTTAATTGACAAGAGGGCACCAAACCCTAACTCGTATGAGTATGTCGTTGCGAGTGCAAATTCCAGCTTTTTCAAAAGTCTATTCGTTAAAATCCATTCTCGCCTACTTTACACACATGTAAGCGTTGAACTTCGCCTTCGCATGCTTCAATGTATAAAAAATAAATGAAGTTATCTCGCGTCCCCAACGGGTGCGAGCACCCCTGATTGAGAAAGTCTGATCCTAGACTCACTTATTGTTGCCTAGATGAGATATCCAATTCAATGGACAAATAAAGTCGAAACTGTTAATTCTTTCGAATAAATTTCTAACTGCTGATAATTTCATAGTCATTTTGATGTGTAACATTGATTTGCCCGAAATTTTGAGTATTTGTTGGATGATAATATTCATACTTTATTGGTACTCCTAATCAGCTTCATTGGCAGCATCAGTTTATTTCATCAAGTGATTTAGTACGTGATATTGATGGTATTGTTCGATTCGGATTCAATTCCTCGTTAGCATTAATTGTTGCCAATACAGTTACCTAGGAAACGCTTTTTTGGCCTGTCCGCTTTGTGATGAGAGCCGTTTTATGTTAAACACTTCGACTTTTCATCGAACTATATTCATTCAACAATCTTTTAGAAGTTGATGATTCAACATACGCGAATATTCAGGCTATGCATTTTTCTTGGCATCATCTTCTGTTTTACGTTATTCTTTCGAATTTCATTCACCCAAGATTCAGATGGATCTTTCGAATTGGACATTGTCTTCATTAAGCATATGCAATTCCAATACTACATATAATTCATAATAATGTTCTGTTTAAAACCTATCACTGACTATATAAGTTGTCATCCTCACTCATACTACAACAAAAAGAGAGTTTACGCAATAGTTGCTACAACTCCGTTGATTATTGAATTTAGGCAACCACAACTGAGCTTACATTAATGTCAGAAGAAGTTGCACTGAGGATAAACAAAGAATTAATAGTATGTCACCAGAAAATATCTATTTCTGTTAGTGAGAATCAGCAGGAAGCATTTTCAGTTTTACATTCATACCTACTAGCAATTTCAGAGTAATTCTTAGTTTCTGATTTCTGATGATAGCTCTTATTGCAGTCATTTGAGAGGAGTGCATATATCCTGTGTAAAGTAAACAAACGCTTCACAAAGGAATGCTTGCCATGATGACCCTTAATATTGTATAGTTTCTAACTTCACCTAAGTACTCTCTCCAAGCTAGTTCTCATTCATTGTGCTGACACTGTTTTCATCAATACTGTTTGTTATTGCTGTTCAAATTCAATGCTAATTTAAGCAATTGAATAGTCTCTTCAGCACTACCTCTTTCTAAACATCCACTATCAAATACTCCGTCACCATTGGTTCTGGCTGCCTGCATACATTGTCAAAAATAAGCTTGGGTCACGGCTCCCCTCGATTTCGCCTCCGGCCCAACTATAATCAAAACCATGACTCATTGATTTTCGTTCACTTTTTCTTTCGAGACGAAGTTGATTCCAAATGATTAAAAGCGTAGTTGCTCGACTAGCTTATCATGTTTGCTTTATTTTTTCTTCGATCATTTTATCACCCATGAATGTTGTCATTCATTCCGCCTGATAGCTAAGTTTCTCCTCATCGAAATTGAGCAGCATATTCAAGACTCGTTCAGTATCATCAACAAATGTTCAAACAAAATCAGGTATTCAAGAAATGAGGTAGTTGCTCAGAAATGTTGCGTTCATTGTTTGAGATGAAGCCACATTTCGGTTCTTGATAATATTATTCAAAAGCATTGTCGAACCGTCATCGATTTTCTGATTGCTGATTTTGTTTTGTCGTTTTGTGAGTTCATTCTTTTATTCGAAACCATTCGAAAGTTGATTCAAATTTCGTTGGTGAAATTGATACTAATTGTAAGTAAATATACCATTTCCTAGTTTACTATCAATTTCAAGATCTCATTGAATCGAACACGATATGAACAGCAATTCTGAAACGTTATGCTCAATTCAGATCCTTTTCAAATCCTTTCACTCCCAAACGCCCATTGATGCATTCAACAGCTATATGTATTTGAAATGACCATTTACCGATCGCTTGAAAAGGATTCATCTTTCAATTGAAGAAGTAAATATTCTCTGCGCCGGATGTGATGCATTTCAATACTTTTGTAATGAACTCAATACGTTTAATGTATAATTAAATTAAGTTTTGCGCTATTCAATATAGGAACCGGATATTTGTTTGCTTGCTCGATAACATCAGAAAACGTTTCGTCTGACGCTCTCATATACCCGGTCGAGTTCCAGTGTTTTGTGGATATGCTTTGGAATGCTGTTCTCGGTTCAGTGCACCTTCCATTTCAGCATGCAGTTGGAATTTTATCATAACTGTATTTCGTGCATTCAGTTTCAAGCATTCTGAATTCCACATACAACTTGGAAATATGCACAAGAAACGCTGCTCGATTACTTTGAAGTGGCATTATTTGTCAACGAAAGACGCAATTTGCCTGCTTTGCTTTTCATTTCAATAGTGGTGAAGATGACGAACGTGAATTTAAGAAACTCAAAAGAAAAATTTGAGCTATCAAAACGATAGTTCAGTTTTATCGATAGAGAATTAATCGTTCAATGTCAACAGTGCTTGATCGTTCTCAAACAATGATATCGCTGAAATGGATTGGTGATAACGATCCATGACGATGAAAGCAGTTGATAAACAAAACCTTTTTTCTGCATTGATTCAGTAAAACTAACATTGAGCACCAGTCACATAAGTTCACGCGTGATCATCTTGCCGCTCATTGTAATATTCTTCTCCCTCCTGCTGAAGCTTGCAATCAGTAAGCAATGGTCATTCGCAATGTCGTCGGTAATGCCTTATTTTAATGCGATGTATACTCAGCCAAACATCAAACATTCCAATTAATGCGCTGTTCATCTTGGATCGAATATTCGGTTAATCACAGAATTGTAGCTCAATCATCTGCACATAGCCAGTATCTATAAAAGCGTAGACGATCGTCGATCGCACCGTTTTTTGATATTCACCAAGCAGTTGCTTATTTGTTGGAGTTAAACGGTAGGCTCATTCACTGATAACGAACTGATAACGGCAAGCAATAATTCTGCGTGCAAAGCATTCCAAGCACGTTGACTATGACACAATATTTACTACATTGCTGTCTTCAAGCTCAAATTTTATTGTCTTCAAGCTTATTGTTACGCACGTAATCATTACTGTCAACATCTGACATCACTGAAGAATAAAAACTCAATTCGTTGCACCACTGTGAAATTACAAGGCTGAAACACAACTGCCGACGTGTCGATCCTTTGAGTGCATAGTAAACACTCCGATCACCTCGCTCATTTAATTTTTGGAATATTACGGAAACGGGAAAAAGAAGAAGAATAAATAATAGCTGATAAATTTGACATTTCAATGAATTCATTGCAGAATAGATAAATCTCGTTAAATAATAATAGATAAATGAATAATAGATAAAGCGTTAAATATGAATCTTGTTAAATAATAATAGATAAATCTCCAATCTAATAGATAAATCTCACGAATGATGATATCCAAATTATTAGTAGGCTATTAGATATGAGACACCGATGACATCATGCTTGACATTCTTTCTGCAAAAAAATCTTCACAATAAATCAATTCTCTCAATTAATCTGAAAGGTTTCGCTCAGGAAAACGGTAATTCAAGGAAATCATGTCTATTTTTGGTCGGGTTTCGAGTGTTATCAATCTTTCATCAAAAAATCATGTGTCTTCGAAAATTGTTCTCTTCGTAAAGCATCACCTTTATCATTTTTGTTATTGTATTCGAATGAATGCTCAATAAATCGAGTTGCTGAATCGAAAAAGTACCATTTTCATTAGCAATATACACCTATTGTTTGTGATAATGGCATTGAATAGGGAACCTTCTGAATAGCCATCATTCGACAGAATAATCAAATACGAAGTCCATTTAAGTAGGGATCGCTTTCAAGAAGTCAGTTTTTGTGTAACACTGAATGCACATTGGAATTGTGTACAGTTGAGTTGATATTAATTTATACATGCATCGTGACAGTCACTTATAGCTGAGTGCGAAGGTTTTATTGTTCCATTTATTGTGTCAACTCATATTAAAGGCGATCTTTCATAAACCGAACGCTTCAAAGTAATTTTTAAAGTTACTCCTTTCTTCACGCCTTTCCTTACACTTTGTGTATCAAGGAGCTAGTGATAGTGTAGTGAAATATTTTCAAATACTGCCTCAGCAGCAAATGTTATGATAATATTTTGGACTGACAGTTACTTTTTATGATTGAATCGCTTATCAAACACATCAGTTTAATCAGATTGAAATCTACTCGTTTCATTATCAAACACTATCATTGTTCAGTCACTGTCTTTGGTGGACATGCAGTTTGAAAGTCATCTACGCTGCTAGCAATTGCTCTGCTTTGTCACATGCATTACCCCCAAAACGACACCACCAACAATGACAATAACAACGAAATCGCTCCTTTAAAGGATTTCCCAACGTCATATGTTTTGTTACTTGTTACACATTGTGATCGTACCTAACAATTTGGCTTCCCTAACGGTCGCTAATAGCAACAGCTGCAACAGATCGGAAGAAGCTGTTTTTGTCGTTTAATTTGTTTGTTCACTCGCTTCTGATGAATGCTTTTAAGTGAACACCGTGAATGAGTTGATGTTTTTAAACCGTGCTTATTGCTTCATTTTCATCCATTCCGTCAATGTAGCAGCACAACAGCGATTATAACCCAGAAAAGATTCGCTCGATCTCCTGACACTTCCTCTCCAAGGGATTTCATTAATTGAAATGATTTGTGCAGAGTAATCAACTCAATTGATTACTCTACACAAATTCATAGGAAAGTTGCAAAAGGATGCGCCAATAAATGGTTCAATAGAGACGAGTTTGATGAATGCTGAATTGTTGTTGAGTCACGATATGAATAAATCTTTTTTAACGCTTTTGAATCAGTAATCGAATGTGTGATTGCGCGCGGATTAACCGTGAATGCTATCAATATGGCAAATATTAATTCGACAACGTTCAAAACAGCACTATACCAGCAGAGACTAATAGGTTTCATTCTTGTTTCACTACAAATTTGATTATCATTCTGAATGAATCTATTCGAACGGGTATAATATAATCCATTCGATGAGAAATACCCTTTTTGACATGTTGAATATGAATGTTGTGCATTTCAAACGAACAAAATGAATGTGAACATTTGATGTGCTGGTCATTTCATATCCCGGTTTCGTTGAAAGATTCATGCTTGTGTTTACATACGAACCGTAAGCAATGTTTACTCACTCGTTTGATTGTTAATTGTAATGTGCAATACTTGTAAGGTGTTTGTTGTTTGGATGATGCCATCTAGCGGTGAGAAGAATGCATGAAGAAATAAATGCACAACATTTTCACCTCACTATTACAAAATTTGCGTGTTTATTTTGTCTGGAGCATTGCCTTACTACACATTAACACATTAAAATCAGAACGCTTCTCTTTCAAATGCTTTACTTCACTGCCCAAAACTCAGCAGTGATGTCACACCTTTACGAAGCGTTTCCACTACCACAAATAGACACTGAATTAATGATCAATTGGCAGATTTTAAGACACAAGGTTACTTGCACGCAAAATTACACCTGGAAACAATCACAAATGGGTGTGAGTCGTTCAAAGCACAAAACGTCCTTTCGATTTTCCTCCGCCATCAGAAATTTTGAAGTTAAGAAATTGAAAGGAATCAATTTGATAGGCATCCGCAATCTTTGTTTTCCAATTTCAATTTGGAATGGATTGGCCATTGAAATTTTCTTGTCAAAAATAGACGAGCTGACTGTTCATGCACTCCGGGCATATATGATTTGATGAACTTGACATTTACATCATTCATTTAACGTGAAGAAAACGTTGGAAAGGATCTAAAGTCTTCTTGGATAATGCGTTCAATTATGTGTAGATGATGGTTATCTAGAAGCATTTAATGGCACTGATGTCGTCATTCATGTTCGTGAGAATATGTATTCGTAATTGGACAGCTTAATTTGATGTATGAAAGAAATCATACGAATTACCGCAACGAAAGAATGCTTCTCATTTTTAACCATTGTTTTAATTGAAGTCATTAGATGCACATTTCGTGCAGCAATACCTTTTAACAACACCACCTCCTCATTCCACTGCATACATCATGCATCTCGTTTGTTTCCGATTCGTCATAATAGCGATAATAACATTCTTCTTATTAGGAATTCAATAAAGTGTTTGAATACATCACTAACAAGGAAATTGTTTTCGTTCTGGTGGATGATTGTTGGCGTGGATACTAATTCGATCGCGTTTATCGGTCAAAACACAAAATTTATACGCAATATCTAGAATACTTCCTAAACGTATGCACTATTGAGTGATCCTCAGAAGTCATCATGATTTTGGTACTCATCGTGACATCATTTCGGGGTGGGCCCTTATAACGAAAACTGGTTCCTGGTTTTACATTCTATATGATGCAATTACGAATGAGTCAATATCGCTTATTTTCCCAGTTCATTCTTGAGTTCCAATGGATTTGACATCGGTATCGCCTCAGTGATCATAACATGTCGTGAAAAAACGCTCATCTTTGTTCGACTAAATTCCAATGAGAAAAATTTAATTGAATTGCGCATTTTTAGGTTGAATTTTTCACTGTGTGCATAATGATGATAAAAAGTGAACCTTTATTTACAGAATAAACAGACGAACTGCACTGCTCGTCAAAGGAATGAATCACAAGGGGAGTGAAATACACATAACGTTCATCGGAACACCAAGCAAAAGTGTTATAGTGAGTCTTTTTTTTTTCAAAAACATTTCCTTCTCCTTTAAAAGTGTCCACTTGTTTAATGGCGTCAATATTGTGAAGATGAACAATGATAAGAATTAAAATTATCATTCATATGTTGCCATGTTCATACAATGAGTGTTTTCGATGGAAAAGTCAATTGATTCAATAAGTGTGAAGCAGTCATGAAACTACCGAATCGACTGCGTAGTTTGCTAATTCATTCATGCATATGCAACACAAATCAATGAGATGCATTTGGGTCTACTTATGCGATGACCGATTTGTATCATTTCTAGTGTGCGATGCTCAATTTCAGTCAATCAACAGCTTGTTCCATAAAACTGCTGGCATTTTATTATGTTCATAAAAAATTATTGAAAATATGATGTTTTTGACGATGCAGTAATATAAATAACAAATTCCTTTTGTATTTGACATTCATATGAATCATGCTTTGATTAAGGAATGTTTTTTTTGTTTGAAAATCGAGTATTTGAGAGGATTATAAAGGAATGCTTCAATGACAGGCATTCAATGAATCTCTTCAAAAATTGCAACTGGGTTACTGCGCATTTTTCAATGGCTTATGGTTTTAGCAAGCCTTTTTAATCGGTTGAATCAAAAACGAGAAAACGATCACTCAAAGAGTTCATCTTCAGAATAATTCCTTCTGTTGCATCTTCCAGCAATGAAATCGAAAAAAGCATATTGCATTGTGATATTCTCAGATCGTATGTGCTTAATCTATATGGAACTCTATTGACAATGAATTTTCGGTGGAAATTTTCATCATATTCCCAGAGAATGAATTTCTGAACGAGAACATCAGAGATCACTGAGCAAATTCGAGTGTTGTGTCTGCAGTTACCGTGGAAGCGTTGTTGATTTGACGTTTTTCAATGCTCAACTTTTTCATTGTTGCTGCCCACGTTTTCGGTGTTAGTTCTAAATTAATGTTTTTGCAGTTCGATCAGCTGAAAGAGTCAGCTGTGAAAACTGAGAAGCACGTATCCTATAACGACACATTCTACTTCACATTCAATGTTGATGATCGTGAATCCGTGGTTGAACTCGTCGATCCTGGAATGGTAAGTGACGTTTGTTTTATGTGACATTGGCGATGATGACACTACGGATCGTTTGCCGTGATTGCCTCAGATCACTCTGATCGTTTCCTGTCTCGTCTCGTCTCGTCTCATCCCCAGTCGTTTATTTCCTCCGTAACGATTCTTGCTTTGTCTCGTCTCGTTTATTTTCACCTTGATAATTTCTAGTGTCGCTCGAAATTGCGTGATGCATTTGCATTCCATTTTCTTGCCGAGAAACTAACGAAGAATGACACGAAACTAGCTGCAGCTAGATTGTCTTTCGTTTCGCAACTGTCAACATCTAATGTCACTTCTCCGTGTTCTCACTAAACAATCACAGTTCACAGACATCAGTTCTTCGTGTTGTCACCAAACAATGAAAATTCACAGACAAACCACCAAAAAAGTGTGGCTTTGGACTGAAAAAACAGCTGCCGGAAGACCGATTTTTTTGCAGGAATTCGATGCCAGACCATGCGACCGAAATACTCAACAACGGAAATACTTAAACACATATCACCCTTAAGGTTTAGTCAGTGCTCTGACTAACTTCTCGTTTATTTCATGTATCAGCATCATCCATCTCATTTCGTTCTCATGTCTCGTCCCCATCAAAATTCTCCTTTGACCATTTCTTGCCTATGCCTACAATTAGTTTGTTCTTTCATCGTTCCGTCAGCTTCCGCAATCTCCAATGGTTTTCAGTGATTAGTTGAAGTTTGCAAACATTAAAAAACACTTTGAATTTTTTCATACGACGTACTCCTGAGGAGTGTCCACGTTGAGTCTCATAATTCTTTCAAAAAATATGTAAAGTTCTTATATTGAACTTCTGGAAAAAGATCATTCTGCAGATACAAAGTAGCTGTAACTTATAGCGGGAACGTTGCACACCACTACTTTCACTGAAACAAAAGCAAATTCATCACAGCATTCTTTAATTAGAATTTTCATTTGTTCATAATGCACTTTCATCGTTAAATTTTCACATAAAGATAAATATTCATGGCATTTTCGCAAAGTGCAGTTATAAACTGATAACAATTTGATTGCTTTCCACAATGGTTATGACGATTTTCTTCCAAATATATTCTTACCTCAACATAACATAAGAATAACTTAACGGTCGCCATTTCAATCTGACAACTTCAATGAATTAGCTAACCGTTCCGATCACAAAAAGAGTTTAGTTTGCCGCTATTGACTTAAGAATGATGAATTTTAAGGAGCATACTGGAGCGAGGGAGATGTCCATAAGAAAAGCAGAAGGCGCAATGTTGTTCTATTCGGCCCACTCAATAAGTTCATTTCAACAAATCTCTGAATTGGTCAATGATTTCAGCTATCGGAAGCACGACAATAAGGCTGGTTCCTATGACAAATTAAAATAGTGAATATTGGCTGACAGATCTGACCGTTTAGAGCAGTGGTTCTTACGTTCGGGTGCTACATTATCCCTTTTGATGATGTGACAGGCCGCCATTGCCCCTCCCCTCTCCTTCACCCTCCCCAATCCTCCCATACAAGAACTCCATGATGGTATTCGACATGGCTAGGTCTACTCTTAGACCTTTGTGTTGCTCATTATAGCCATCGATTATGCTTGCATGAAAAGCTATTGTCGATGGATGACACGCTTACTTCAAAGTGATTCAGATGAATTCTCATTCTTTTCAGACGTGTTCTATTCACTCTCATAGCTGTTGCATGCGAATATCGTTCTCTTGATGAGTTTTTCTCATTCACTTCGATTCATTTCACTTCACAGTTCGAATCAATTTCTCATTCTGTAGCGTATACTATTTACTAGATACGTTGACGAGTGTTAACAGCCGGAATCAACAATACAGCAATCAAAGATTATTTCTCAATAACGTTCGATAGTCAAACGATCAATTATAGAGTGTTTTTGATAGAATGAGAATTTGACGTTAATCGTTAAGTGAAATGAATGAGAAATTAGCAGAAGAGAATACTTTTGGTGATAAAAGCTATGAGAGAAAAGAATGAAAACCCTGTTAAAACGAATGAAAACCGTGTTAGGCCCGACCGAGCTAATGATACTCAGAAAATAGGAAAATGAAGGGTGTGGCCGTCAAGTAACCGCATTTACGTACCCGAGATAAAAAACACCATCACAATGGCGTTCAATCGTAAAGTTACAACTGCGCGAAACTGTAATTTCCCGACCCCTCCATTGACACCTCAAAATTACCTAAAATGGGTAATTTCACTCCTATGAGAACCACTGGTTTAGAGTGAGCTCATAAAACCAGTTGAAGTTGAAGTCTGGATTTTTTGTAAGTTCCTCGCATCAGGCTGAAATGCTATTGCGAGAATAGTAAACCTGGACTCTATAGATAAAGTGGTGTGAGTTTTCATTATTCAATGAGATGGTCGATTGCAGTTACCAGTTCTGTTGGTTTGTATCGAAGATGAGGCAGTGGATGACTGCTGTGAGACATCTTCAACAACCCACTCATCGATCTCTGAGGGGTACGAATCTGAAACACCGCATTTAGTGAGATCGGAGGGATGTTGCCGTGCAAGAGGACCTAGCATGGAAAAGACCCATTCGTGTCACGAAGAAGGCAAACTTAGTCGCGAAAAGGTTAACCTGTTAAATTTCATTTCTTCGTCAGCAACACCATGACATTTGCTGAAGAAAATCTTTCTAAACCTGTGGTTTATATGATTGAACTAAATTGAAAAGTAATACTTCTGCTAACCATTTCATTGTTATTGCCATCTCCTTTGTTCAAAAATGCACCCTTCATATAGTATGTTCGATTATTTATGCAATAAATTAGTTCGCCCTTAGTGCCACTCTACATTCATGTAAGCTGATAGCGATAAGGGTCAACCAGAACTCCAATGTGTTTTATCATAAGCATACATTTCCCTGACACCTGAATTTCAAATTCGAATTTTGAAACACCAACTCAAAGAATATTTGTGTAGAGCTGAACGGAACTTCAAACGAGCAACTGATTACGATTGCGAAAAGAATGAAATGAAAATTGAAATTTCTTGTCTGGTTGATCTGGATGATTCACAATTTCAATTTAAAATCCAATATGTGTATATTCAGGGTGAAGAATTGGCCAAAAATATATCACCCAACTGTAAATTTCTACCAATCACGTTGGCGTCATTCCATGAATCAGCAACATTAATGGCGGATATGATACGTGAAATACGAAGCAAGCATTCGAAGAGACATTCACGATTCTCGCACAGTATCATTCAACGAAAACAGAAGGTACAAGCGTCGGGTGCACCTCACAAGCGCGTAGTGAATGCAAAAAGCTCATCGGTGAACTCTACGAGCCTTCAGAAAAGTGCCAAAATGAAAGTTGTTTCGGCTGTATGCACAATATCATAAAGCCTTCTTCAATTGTTCACTCAACTTCTCAGCAGTCAAACTAGTCAAATCAGTCAAAGCTGTTATCATCATTCAGTCATGACGTGTAACTGGTGTATGATTCGATTGTAGAAATTTGCAAGAGTGAGTGCAGTTGGTTCTGAACTTTCAATGCACGTGGACATGAATATAAACATATCGTAGGATTTGTTTTATTTTATCGAGATGATGCTTTATTATCACGTCAATGTTTCTTTCCAGTTGATTTTATG
Organism: Anisakis pegreffii; assembly: GCA_035041965.1. Lineage (NCBI taxonomy): Eukaryota > Metazoa > Nematoda > Chromadorea > Rhabditida > Anisakidae > Anisakis > Anisakis pegreffii. The sequence goes on from JAPYMA010000408.1 coordinate 161,412, forward strand.
CTTTAATTATTGCTTTGCAGAGAATATGATTCTCGATAATGATGACAGCAAATCGTATTGCATTCGTTTCACTAGTACTCAAGTGCTTTATTGTATTCCTTGCCATAAATAAAACATTTCATCATTTATCAACCAGAAACACAATCACATTCTGATGAAGTGAATAAGATATTGTAGTTGTGAAACGCATTCTGACTGTGAGATTAACGCTGAGCAATAACTTTCGGGTGTTCGCGGTGGAATGTCGTCTCATTTCTGTGACACCTATCATAGAAGTGATGCGGTGAAGCAGAAATGCGCAAACTCTGATGAAGTGACTCTTCAGAGACGACTCTTTAGAGATGTTCAGATAACGCCGACTGTAATGAAACTAAAGTTGGAATTTGTTAAACTGAGTGGAAGAAATTCTCAAGCGGAAATTCATTTTGACTTTTGTGATAAAGTCTGGTTTGCTGAAGTTACATCATATCTTCTAGTTGCATTTTTTAGTTGCAATGAATTGGCTAGTCGAGCTCTTCCGCCACTTAATAAAGTCAATTAACTCTTTGGGGAATGCCGTCATAGATTGCTGCAATTGCAATACTCTTCATCGATTCTCAGTCATTAAAATTGATTTCACGCACAATCCTCATCGTCTACTGCTTCAGCAAATTAACAGCGAACATACAAGCTTCCTGACTTCGCATCATCAATCAAACTCAATGCTTCGCCGAGTAGACTTACACTCACCTCATGCCTTGCAAGATAGATTCCTCAGAGTTTTTTCTCACTGGGAATCTTTCACATTTATCTTTTTCACATCTGTTGCATTTCATTTCATGGGCAGCCGTTATGAATCCTAAAAAAGCACCGGATGATGGCTGTGAATCAGATGAGCAATCGAGATGTAATTTTTCAAATGCTGATAGCGTTTCTCAAAGGTTTATGAATCGTCTCTTTTGTATGACTCTACTTTTAGTTTCATAATGTTCCATAAAAATAGAAATTCCAGTTGATCGCGAATGTAGTTTGGACGAGTGATGATCATATAAAAGCTTGTCTAGGCCATGACCCAAACAGGATTGCTTTTAATATTCATTCACTGAAACGTTTGCTTTGTAATAGGAGAGACTTCCTGAGAAACAATGCCTATCGTTTAATGATTACGACACGAGCAGAAATTTTGGAGTCGTTAATGCACAACAAAAATGTATTTGCTGTTGCTTGCTGTTTGTTCATGCTCCTGAATGTAAGGAGCTCACTGCTCATGCTCGTATTTTGCTCTTGAGTTGCTCATCTGCTGCCTATAAATTCAAAAGGGAATCTAACGCATCGTATGGTGTTCTTTTGATCGACTCTTAAAAAGCTTTTCCCATCGGCTATCGGATTTCGTGCATCAACTCCAATGGTTAGTGATCAATCATCACCGATGACTGATTGCTAAATTTGATCTATGTGACGCGTTGTGAAGCGAATCTGTTCATTGTTTGATGCTTCCTGATCCAAAATTAGACGCAAGAATTGCACTGTTCACTGAAAACAAGCATGTTGGCTTGATGACTTGAAGACAAGTGTGTTGTGTTGAAGTTTGCGCACATGATGGAATTTGTTTCGTGCAATAATAAATACATGGATTGGTACAACTGGATGGTGGTAAGAAACTAAAATGATGAGCAGTAACTCAATTATCATCAATAATCTGTACTGAAATGAGATGGAACAATCGAATTATTTGTGTGCAAATCATTTCTCAGAAGCGCATTCGGTACAATTACGCAGAGTTGATTCCATTTGAAATTCAGTATATGTGGGGGGCGAATAGCAGCATTACATCGTTTCGCATCCAATCGCAATGCATTTTCGGTGAATTGTGCTGTGTGCTGGCAGTTTAAATTTCTTCGCAGCTGGACTTGAAAGCAAGACGAAGAAATTGGTAATGCGAAACGAATGCACTTGTCACTGACAGAAAACTTTGTTTACTGAAACTAGATAAACCCAATGAACAAATTAAGCCGATTGGATTTCCAAGATATTATCCATTTGCTGAAGATTTCTTCGCATTGTTTACATTAGACATGGATTATTGTTGCCTCCTGTTTCGATGAGAAATACGATTGTGGTATCTGATTCCAGTATTCCGATTCCGTTTCAGCACATATGTCTGCGAGGATTTCGCTTTATGTAGTCATGCTAGATAGGAATGAATAGAAAAATCTGTTAGTTTGTTAGCCTTAAAAATGTTAGTCCTAATTTACAGAGATTTTCCAAGTTTGGCCAAAACTAGATAGTTACATGATATGATGGGCAATGTTTATGCAATCAATATTTGAGCAATTAAGTTGTCGTCTCATAACATCATAACTCGCATCACATAACATAAGCACATGTCCACTGAATGCTTTTCATCTGCCATATTCACTTCGAAATGACGTCCGTTCCCGACGGACTCGAGTTGTTTCCGCTGTGAATCAAGCCAAACTGATTTGTGACAGCTCAATCGACATAAACGCGAAGTTCTTATTATTCTTGTTCGATTCGCCTCTTCAATTCAACTAAACTGATGAATGTTATAAGAAGTCGTCCTAATGAAATTCTGATCGATGTACTGCTATCATCCTCAGTTATGAGTCAGTCGACTTTGTATGGATGCAACGGAATTTTTTATCTATCGCAGAAGGCTTCTTCTACTCGAATTCCACTCGCAATACCCGTTTTTTCTACATTTACTGCACATTCCATTTTATTTCACTCTCCGCGAATCGCATTTCGTCCTCCTTCACCAATCTTCATGTTTTCAATTTTTGCTGCTTCTTTCATCCACTATGTTTTCTTCACTTTTGTCTGATTTCCTATGGACGTAAGTAGTGTATTGCGGGGAACGCTGAATTCTGGGAACCCCGTCTTCGTTTCTTACTCCCTGCCTACGACCTTTCTGAAGGCAAACGCTTTTTTGGGATCCTCGACTACAAAATTTCGTCCCTCGACTTTCCCAGTCCCCGATTTTTCCGAAATTGTCGGGATCCTCATTCCGCGAACTTCCCCCGAAAAATGATAAAATCAGACAAAAGCATCGGAAACGTGAATTTGCAGCTATTTCAGTAACGATATTTGCTTTATGTGCTGCTGCAGCCTCAAAAACGAAATGTGTGAATTCCAAGCTCATCTCTTCAAAATGCTGTTGTTATGTTCATATGCATATGGACATTCGGCCTTTGGACATTTGGCCTAGTGGCATGGTGGTTATATAGGATCTAGGGTTGAGTCGGAGGCCTCTGAGAGCACTGAACAACAGCAGCCGTAAGCGTGCGTCCGCGAGTTGTTCAAGTCCCTCATCTCTATTTTCGGGTGTTTTCGAGGCGCTTATTTCGTAATCTATCAGCATGTTATGTGTACATTGCCATTTTTGGACTCGATCGAAGTTAAGCGTTGATCCATGAACTTATCAAGAACAAACAACGCACTCAATTCATCATCACCATCCAGTAAATGACAACTCACTTCAACAATCTCACACATTTTCTGTCTTTCTTCACGGCGCATACGCGAAACAGCAATGAAAATAACAGAACGATTGCAGTCTTACAAGAACAAGCATTTTGCTTGGTTGATGAGCAAAGACCATTGGCAAGATGAATTCCGTGTGATTTCATGTTAATAATCTTACTTTTAATAATATTCTTATCATCATTACTAATAACAGCGTCCTTATTATTATTATCATCATCATCTTTATCACTGTGATCACACCACACCTTATAAAATTGTCAAACTGGATATGATCCTTCCATATGACATATTGACTAGTTGTAACTGCCTAGCAGAAAAACGGTTGTTGGCATCAACTATGGCTTCTCAAATCAGCAAGATCCAAATCTTGGATGGATAGCACGGTGGAAAACGATGGGTTAGAGTGGGTAATCCAACAGTCATTCAACTAGGCGTAACCATATGTAATAGTATGAGAAGAAAATTGAAAAATTCAGTCATAGCGTCGGAGAATGCTTCCAACTTGCTTATAATCCCTTACAACCATCAATCATCATTTTGAGGTGAGATCTGTTGTTGTCACTCAGCACTGCACTCAAAAAAACTCATCTGTGGACTGTGACATTCTAAATTCGAATAGGAGTGTCACGATCACGAAATGTATATACCTGTGAGATCGGTTCCCGGAAATAAAACCCTCTCAAGGGATACTCATGTGATCGACAGATTCTTTGGTTTTTGCGCTATTTGTGAAGATTGCGTCTTGCCGATTGATGTGCTCCGCAAATGAGATGAGTACATCAGCATGAATGCATGCAATCTTTGAACACGATTAAAGATGAACGAACAACACCAACTAAATCACCCTCAGGATTTCATAACTCATAAACTGTGGTTAGTCGGATGACTGATGATTGACGTATGGAAAATTGTACATGTCAGCTGAGAATGATGATTTATATATTATGATTTTTGAGGAATCATTTTTACTTTCTCTAAGTGGGAGGATTGTTTCGCATAAAAATGATCGTATCGCAACGGATCAAAATGCGAAATTAATAAACCATTCAAACTACAATGCCCTTGTTCGAAATGATATTCTCATAGTTAGTGAGCATACTCGAGTTGTTCACCGAAAATAATCCTCCCGGCTAATCAGCACACAGTTGCGTCTTTCATCACACAAAATGAACAGTTATAAATCAACATCACGCAAACAGTGAGATGTTTCATATCAACTGAACCGTGCAGCCGAGAGTAAGCACTGGATATCAAGCATCGGAAGTCAATTGTTGAATATCAAAATTTTGAACGAACATCACCTTAGACGTATGCATTTTCATTTTGCATAGACCTAGTCAGGAAGAAGGTGAAACTTATCTGTTGCTGCTTACCGGCTTTCAGAACAAAATGTGCATAATTTTCAACGTTTTTTTTCTCAACTAGTACTGATGATGTTCAGAGATTTGATCTTTTTCACTTTTCAACTTTAAGGATTTTCTTCTGACATTGTGAGCGATTGCAGCTTTCGCCGATCTATTAAACATTCGTTAGTGAGCATGGCTGAAGACGATGCAAAGCCAGATCTAATTGATGACCTCATAAAGCGTTTTCAACTCTTTTTTTTTTCAAGTGAATGATTGCCATTGTTTCAATTGTGTGCTGTTTACAACGATTTCACCACAACAACCTGGCTTGATATTACACAAGCAGAACTCATCATTTGCACGTAACCAACCACGAATAAAATCCGCACTCACCGTTCATGTGGCACTGAGTGCTACAATCCATTTCATATCCAACCCAAACTGTTCTGCACCTATCCACCAATTCTGCTGCATAAGTTGTTTGGCATCACTCATCAAATTCCATCACTCATCAAAACCTACTGTCCAGTCTTATCAGTATCGAAACCTATTGTCTTATCTTAACTGTACTTCTGCACCACCATTTGAGATCAATTAGGAACGTTTGTCTTGAATCATTGAACTTGAATGAGGAGATTTGCATCATTGATGCGATTACTTTTTTTTTCATACAGCACATTTGACTTTTCATTGATATTTTTGACTTTTGACATAACTTTTCATTTTTCATACATTTGATATTTCTCACATTTCCGCATTTCATTAACTCATAATCAATGCGAAGAGATGAATAAAATAATCGCTTTTTATACATTTCCTTCCAATATATTCATTTCTTGTATTGACTGATTCTTGAAGATTTTCACTTTTATCAATAATATGTGGAAACATTGCGGATGTTTCGTTGCAGTAGAAATCCTCTACAAATTAGTTGATGCAGCCTTCGATGGGAAGCACGATAAAAACAACCATTCGTCTTAAAGTAGAGTAAATTAGCGTTTCAGAAACTGAATATTCTCTTCGAGGAGGATGAAAAGCGATTATCTTACTAAGTAAGTTTTACATTCTCTACCATTGATAGAAAAAAATCACTCATCCTCGTTTATCTGGAATGTGCTCAAAATCAAACGGGATGATGCTTCTTTAAGACATAAGAGATCGTTGAGAGAAACGATAACGATTTGTGAATAAAACGGCCTTCCATATAGCCTCAGTTCATATATCTGGATTCAGTGTGAAAGATGGCAAAGGCGTGGCTGTTAGTTATTCAGAACAGTTGAGCGAGATAAGTTTGCAAACGACATCTCGTAATCGGTTGCAGGTGAAACGAAGAAGTCGTCATATGAGCGCTTGATTGGTGATGTAATGAGATTTGCACTAATGACTTTTTTGGATTCTAAAAGTAATCCGTGGGAGGAACAAGCTATATTCAACGGTGTTTCGTCGAGAATTGTTTACGGTTGGTTATAATTGAATTGTTGTTTTATCACTATCATTCATTATATGCTTGTTGCTTCGTCAAAGCAGTTTATTTTCATCATATTTGTTTCTGCAATTGACATGCGCTCAGAGACCAGTTGAGAACCAATTCTGTTGCAGCCTTTTGCGGGCGGTATTCATTATTGATGAGGATTCCAAATCTGCAAACGACGTTCATTTCTTATTTCCGCACTTCACTCAGTCGTTTCTTATTGTCAGTGGCATATGCGGAATTTATTTTTTTGTTTCGCAGTGACACAGTCAGCATAGCAACTTGCCGTGACTATCAAAGGGAATTGCAGCGGGTAATCACTCGGTGGTTCAGGACACAAACCTGATCCCCTAATCGTGATGAAGATTTCACAGATGCATCATGCTTTCATCTGTGCTCTTGCCATCATTTCGATTGATCAGTTGAAATTTCACATTGTCTTGCGCCTCGCAGAAAAATAATCACTCTTGATAACGTCGGAACCGTTTCTCGAAAAACTTATCAACTGAAGTGATTGATGATAGTGGCGCGAGGAAATCATGTAAAGTGCTTAGTTTTCTGTTTCCGTTCAGTCAGCAGATCATCTAGTGAAGGAATTTTGCTTTTTTTGCACCAGTTCTGAACAGCTGCTTGTCGGTTTTTAATTCTAAGAAAAGATGCCGACGACTTGACTTATAAATGAGTAAGCAGGGCAGTATTATTCTCCTGATAATGTACCTATTCAGCAAGACTTTTTTTCTCGATAGACAGATGTGAAGTTATCGCGTCACGAAAATTTTCAGTGCGAAAAAGTTTTAGTCACAACATCAGCATTTCATGTAGTTAGATACAATACAAATAAGAATTTATAATGAGCAATGAGCTGAATTGCGAATCGCATGAGTTGCGTTACAGATCATTTTGAGGCAGACATTGCCATTTGAACGTATTGAAAGCATCAGTGGCACGTAATGTTGTTTGCTTGATGAAAAACTACTGCAAATGAAGCAAGAAGTTAGGATGTAAATTAGCCGCATTTTTCTGATTCTCGCCTACTCATTGGATTTATTCGCTCGCACTCATTTGAGTATTGTTATTTGCGCTTTGCGATTAAATGCAGCAATGCAAATCAATTGTTTACCTAATACTATCAAGAGATTCAATTCGTGTTATGAACAAAAACTTATCGTAGCCAAGTGGATGGATTCACTTCAAAGCTCAAAATTGTTGTCGTGCTAATCGATAAGCATCTAAAAAATTCAGTAATTCATCGACTATGTACATAGCAACTGAAATTATACCATGATAAGTGGTTGAAGTATGTCGTTCATCACGATGTCTAATAATAATTCTGGAACAATTCGTCTGAGTTTTATTCCATCAGCAAATGTCCTTTCATAATTGCTGATTCGCTGTTTTCGGCTTTAGTAAAATCTCATATTTGCTGATTTGCACTGGCTTCAGTGAGAAGAGGAGGAATTTGAATGCGCATCTTAATGTATGACTTTAACGACATCCCAATGACAACTGTAACTACTTCACCGTGCGAAGTTACATCTAGTAGTCTATATCGAGAAAATGTCACGATGTGCTGTTGCTTTATCCTTGAGGAAAGCAAGAGAATCCTCTATCGTGCCCACTGGAATGGTTCTTATTGAAGCGAGAAGCTTACCAGAATACTTAAAGTTCCATATTGGAAGTAGAAGTTCATCAGGCCTCCATTACATCTTTTGAAAATGTCTCCCATTGGAGTTGATCATATACATTGATCAGATGCAAATCACAAAAGTGCTCCAATCGGGAATCCATCTCCTTTGAAAGGACACTTCTTGATTGCCAATGTCATGTTTACATTGTGAACCGTTTACGAGAAACGATCATCACAAGTAGCTGTTCTGTTAAGTGAATACGTCTTCATTGTTAATTAAAAATTTTGTTGCTGACATGAAAGTACACGTCGGTATGAATTTAAAAGCAATTATATCGACACTAGAGCGAATCTTTGAGAAAAGATGTTTATTCATTCAATTATTCATTCAGTTGCTTCAGTGCTGTCGTTCTCTTGTCTCGAATGAATTTCCTGATTGTGAGCTAACAGTTCACCAATAAGCAGTTCCACCGAAAATGATCAGAATGCTCAAGCCTGTCGGCTACTGAACAGACTGATTATTTCCTTGCAAAATTTTGCAATTTCTGACTTGACTATTGAATAAATAACGAGCAAAGACTGGAGTATCGAGTTCTGATTAGACGTGAGACCTCATTTTGCAATATTATTCTGATTCGATTACTGAGTCTTAGGAAATTTTACTCATCGTCAGTTGAATTATTGAAAGTCACTTATGCATGATTAAGCAGTGCAGCGTGTAATTTTGCTGATGAGTCAGTCAGTGCGGGTGAATGCATACGAATTCATAGATCGGTTTCTATGCGACAATATTTTGATGAATAGAAAACGCATTGCATTCACACTCCAAGTTCGGACTCAATTCACACTTCAAATTCACAGTGATGCGTTGCAAATATCAATAGTGTGATTCGTTTCTAATTTCTCATAAATTTTATGAGCATTTGCAGTGGGTAACGCGTGTGATTCATATCCGTGTTGGAACGATGCATTTTGCATACCACTGAATTTGAGTGTTTCGTCGTTTAAGTGCATATGTGGAAGTGAATACGCTGGTGAGCTATGTCAGTACAAGGTTAGTTCATAATCAGCGAAATTTTATCTTGCTTCTTGTCCAACCAACAACCTTCAAGGGATCGGCTAATACAATATGGTCATAATTACTTCATTGTTATGGGATCAATACATAAAACTACCAAACGTTACACTATGCGTAGAGTGGATTATTCATTGTTCGAGTGAACTAATAAAGAAGTGTTGTATGGGAATCACTGGTGAAAATGATTAGAAAAAGCGGAAATCAGTGTTCAGTTTAAGCTCACTCATTGTTCTCCGCTTTGTGCGTCTAATAGCAATTTCATTTCCGCAACTTCATTTCGCTTGAGCACACCAAAATTATTCACACACAACATTCACACACATCCGTATTCGTACACACTCGTTGTCATCAAAGTCTCTAAATGTTGATGCTATTGTTGGGGATTCAACTTCTTCAAAGACAATATCATGCACTAAATGAATTGATCATTCATTAATCTGACAAATATTTATTATCAAGCAACTTTTCGCATTCATTCGATAGGATTAGATAAAATGCCACCAAACAATAAACGTTTACAAAAACTCGGTTCTATGACCGTCTCTTCAATAAACTTAAAACATAATCGAGTGATGGTGACCGTACGTTTCATGCCTGTGAATTTAAGCATACACTTAAGTTATTTTATTTTTTGAACTTGTAAAAGTTGTTCTGAAGTGAAAGAACGAAGAAAAAAATCGAGTGACAAAAATGTGACAAAAAATAATCTATCCCATGAGACAGGAAACGAAATGCGACCTATAAGCTATTACTTAGTATGTGTTAAGCTAGTGCAATGCACATTCATCGCTGATGCATTCGCCTACAGAGTATTGAGCTGCTTCGTGAGGGATTAAATCCAGTCAACTGAAATCACCCGCATATTTTGTGATTGTTCTCGGCCTTCCTTCGATTACTATTCTCACTGATCATCCCTCTCATCGTTTATGATCATCGTTCCCTTGATGCATTAGCGATTAAAACACACTCAAATGAATGACATTTTACTCAGAAGTTTAGGCTTCGAGCGTTTTCAGTTATCCCTTTTTCAACAGGTAACATTCATGACTTCTCCTTCACTATCCTGTTCAAAATTTCCAATCTGCTTCATTCTGCCCTCCTTTCACCCCTTTCGCTTCCTCTCACATTTTACCTTCCTTTCACCACGTGCTTGACTATTGCTCTGACGTAATTCGCTATATTTTGCGCACCTGCCCAGTTCACTTATTTCAAGCATAAAAACGGGAAGACAATAAGTAAAAATTGAGCAGATGTGGTTTGTGATGTTTGCCATTCGGAATTATTTCAAGATTAATTAATTTCCTGGTGAGATGGTAAATTTTCATGGCAGTTCATACGCTCTAAGCAGTAGGTAATCAACAGATCCACAGATAAGGACAAATCAAACGGAAAGGCAATTATTTAGAGATATAGAATCACCGAACATTGCTCACTGCTTCAGAGATAGCAACATTCACTTAATTTCAGGTGAACGACTTTTGCAAGGGACAGCATTGTGACGAGGGTACAGTATGTACCGTAACAAACGGTTTTGCAGAGTGTGTCTCATACGACTCGCTTGGTACTTTTCATTTCGTTCATTGACCGTAACGCTTTTACTTTCTATTTGACTGATTGAGCCCATTGAGTAACTATGCTTTCTTCATACTTTCCCCTTTGAGTCTATCGTTAATCTAGTTCTCTTCAACAAATGCAGGAATGCAGAGGAAAATTTTAATGCATTGTTTTGAAATTTCTTATTGTTGGTTGCTGTGAGAGTTTTCAAATATTAAGTTTGTTGTTGACACTGGCCTATAAGACAATCAATGATGGATACATCGTCAAAAAATGAAACAGTCTCAAAATTCAGCGTATTTTTCGTCGTGTGACGAGACGTTCTGCCTGAATGGCGCTCAGTGCGTTCCAGCGATCAACAATCGTTTCAAGTGTCTCTGTGCAGATGGTTATCAAGGCGTCTACTGCCAGCGTATGATTTTTTGATCATTTTTCAGATGCGGTCAAGCCTCCCTTGAGGCACAACAAGCATCTTTTGAGGGCTTCTTTCCAATGAATAGGAAGTAGCGGCAATCTTTAAATCACGCTGCAGCGATTCGTCACACCATAAAATCATTCTTCCAACCCAATGGCAATGATTCGTGTCTCATACCATACCCTTCTCAATGAACTCCTTAAATAATCTTTTATGCGAAACGACGTTAAATTTTATTGTTCTACATTCGTGGTCATCCAGTTATGTCTATCAGAATATAGAAACGTAATGGCTCATTATTTTGACATCCCCAATGACTTCCAAATGCCTACATTAAGTTGTTACATTTGTCACTGCATTTTGCATTTGTGCACCTTTATTTAGGAACTGCAATCGCTCATTTTCTAAAAATTTTTGCATTTACCGCAGAACGTGCATGAGTTTGAGCAAGTGAACTTCCTTTCATGTCCCATTCAATAAACGGTATTGTGACTCATTAGCTCGTCCGCTCCTAGCAGTGCTTTCATTCTTTTTCTTGCTGCTACAATCATAGCATTTATCACCAAGAGTGTTTTCTTGTGCTAATTTCTCATTCATTTCACTCAACAATTAAAGTCAAATTCTCATTCTATCAAATACACTCTCTAATTGATTATTAGACTGTCGAACAATGTATTCGATTGCTGCATTGTTGATTTCGTATATGCAACAAATCGTATATATCCAGTAAATAGTATATGCTATAAGAAAATTGAAGTGAAATGAGACGAAGTGAATGAGAAAAACTCATTAAGAGAACAGTATTCGTAGGTAATAGCTATGAGAGTGAATAGAACACGTCTGAAAAGAATGCAGATCCATTTAAATCAGTTCAAAGTGAGTGTGTCATAGACAATAGCTTTTCATGCAGGCATAACCGATGGCAATAATGAGCAACACAATGGCCTAAGACAGTGATTCTCACAAAGCGTGAAATTACCCGTTTTGGCTAATTTCGAGGTGTTGGGAAAGGGTGAGAAATTTTCGGATCGGTTTTCCGTTGGTTCCTGACGTTATACTTAGAAATAGTAAATTCTTATACCAGGATGCGGGGTGGGGGTAACGGTGGCCTACCAGATCATCAAAAGGGCGATAAAACACTCGAGTGTGAGAACCACTGCGTTAATAGGTATGTCTGTCTAGGATGGTTGAAAGTTAAAGGTTACTGCTACTACAAGTTAATGGAAGCATTTTCGAAGCGTTCTGATTAAATGAAATATGATTTAGTGGACAGCTCAGCGCATATTGCAACATTCTCAATAACAACGACGGTATTTCTGTTCGGTCTTGTTCTTCTCATAGTGCTTTCCGTTCTACTCATATGTCATAGCAGCAATATTGGATGTTATCTGCTGATGCCTGGTGAAAGCAACTATACGCGATGGGATGATGAGGATGGAGAACCGGATGATGATCGCATTCCCCTCGAGATGATTCGAAGCGGAACTCAGTATGACTTCTCATATAATCTTTTTTAATGAACTGCATTTTTTGCTCTCGTTAATCGTGACAATAAAAGCAGGAGTACAGAAGTACTTCTCATCCGCTCATTCCGTTCATTTGCAGTGATCATCAACTAAATAAACCTTTAAAAACACTTCGCTCCACCCAAGAACAATTAAAAACCCAACATATTTCTATAGAATCTACATGATGTTTGCTATGAATTTCCGCCTCTTTTAATTCCTGCTCACTTCAGTCGTTCACTCTCAATGCGAATTAGATTTCCGATTTTCCAAACTCGCAGATATTTCGCAATTCTGAGTGTTACCACGAGAAGACACAGATGGAACCTAAGTAGTTCATACAAATTTTCAGGGACGGAATCAAATCATCTGTAACATCCGATACGTTTGTTGACTTGGAAGGTCCATCGATGCAAAGGACATCAAGACAGACAACAGCCGATTGCTAGTTATAATTGCAGAGCTCTCTCTCCTTGTACATAACTCCTTCTTCGTGAGCAGTCAACACTGTGCCGATCAACAAAACGTGCAGTTCAATATTGAATTATGATCAGAACAATATTCGTCACTTTTATCCTGTCTCAATTTGTATTTCTTCCATTTTCATCCATTTTGTTCATAAAGTACGATTGTCATGAATGTTTCCGTTTTGCAATCACCATTCTCGTTCATAATTTCAGTCATCAGTCGAGAATCCTCCAAAATACCTCAATATCGATTGCCTCCAACTGCAACTTTCGAACAGAAGCATTGTTGCAACACATCCGCATAAACTTATGTGCTGCAACGTCAATTTATCGATATCTTGATTTTTGCTCTTCAATTGAATGGCTTCCAAAGAATCAGTTGTAAAAACGACTTTCAACTACATCGCTTTTCGAATGTTTAATCGCTAAATACGCATGCATTTCGTAAGTAAGCACACACTAGTCCGTGTTCTAAACTAGTGTTAAGACTTTGGATCAATCGCAAACTATGTGCTGCAGCACACAGTTAGCGCGAAACCGATAGGCCTCAATTCAAAAACTATGAACAAATAGCATTTCCCACATTTTCACATATTTTATCGTGTAGGAACCGTCAGAATCAATACACATTTACGGACACTTGTTTTTGTTAAATACATTCTTTTTCTAAAATCTTGTATTTTTTCTAAAATAGTGAGATTTTAAAAAACTAATTTTTGAAAAAAAAAACCGACGTTTTCTAAAAAATCTTCAGATGTATCTTTACTAATTAATCCGAATGATTCCTGACGTTACGAATCGATGTTTCCTCAGGTGGAAAATCTTTTTATCAAGACCAGAATCAGGTCGCAAAAGCGATGAGTAGTTGGTCAATGCTGCTGCAATCCAACACGAATATTTGACTCATTTGTTCATTCATCCAACCCGTTTAGCCGTGTCTTATAAAGCCGTGTTTGTGTGTGTCTCTCGATTATGCGTCATTTGAAATCGCTTTTGATGTATTTAGCATACATTGCATTCATAACAGATGTGAATGTAATCGACGAACTCTCCGATTAAACGATTCACATACAACAAACTCAAAGCTTTATACATGTGACACAGTGCAAGAAAGGTATGCGTGAGATCATAGGAAAATGCACGAAATGAACGCCTTTAGTGCGACAGTATCGTTGTTTCACTCGGATATCCCATAGAAAGTTCAACTACGATCGCGTGCCGAGTCAATAAGGTAACGCATATCACGACCCATTTCAATGAGCAGAATTGTTGCGTTCTTGCGTTGCTCTTTCTCGTTCCTGAAAAATCGTTGACTAAAGACTTCTACCAAAAAAATGACTGGTCAATTCACAAAGTTCATATTCAGTGTTATGTTTTGCATCGATTCGGGCCTTTCAATGGTTTTTTTTCCTAAAATGAGATTGAATAAACATTTGCGAATGGAATCAGATGAAAATTTTCAAATTGTAGTGCTGAACTAAATGATAATGAATCATACAAGTGATCGAATGTGAAACGACTCATTCAAAAAAGAGTGTATTTCATCTTCTTCCGGTAGCTAGAGGCAGATGTGCCAGTCACTTACTGCAGTTCTGACTTAAGATGTCGTATTTCACCTTCCAGCTCGGATACACGAATCGCTTCTTGCTTGAGATTTCTCGTTAACTCATCAGGTGCAGATATTTTCTGGATTGCTGATAATTTTTCCACCTTAAAATGCATTTTACTCACAATGTGAACTCGTTGTTTACTAAGAACCTCCTTAGCTTACCAGATTTGCCACTGTCCATCGGTGGGGAAATAACGTTCAATCTTTTCAGGTGTAATGAAAAGATAAACAAGGAAATTCAAGGAAGAATACACCCTAACTGAAATTTGGTAGAATGGGGTAAGTAAATGGGGATATTTCGGAGAGGGATGATGAGATAGAAAAGAACCTGCTGCCTCAGGCACTCAATGGTACTGTTCGCATTGTCCAGCTCCTCATCCCGCAAACAACGTAACAGTTTACGCTGTACATCTGACCCAAGAGTTTGTGGTTCCCGACAAGTTTTTTGATGTTCTCCAACGAATGCTTGACAGGATCTGTTCGAGTCTTTGGCATCAGTTCCGTCTTTTTCGGTGCGTAAAATCGCGTTGTTCAGTTTCTCTACTTGCTGTTCATGGGTCAATCGAGTGCTCTTAAAGATTCCCTTTGAGATGCTGCATATGGGCGGAAGTGATGAATAAAAAGTGAAGCTGCGAACAATCAAACTAATAAAACGTTTGTCTGCTTTACAGTAATCAGTAAGTATTTCCTAAGATTGACTAATCAAACGGTTCCATCAGCAGTTCTCACACTCAGTTCACACCAAAATGAATTTTCTTTTGGCGGTTACTAATCTGAAAGTGAGTATGACAATGCTACGATGATATTCCAAACACGTTTTTCAAGCGGTAACGAAACATCCAAAACGCAACCACGTACACTGATTTCATCGAACAGAGAGTGATTGTCATCCGTTAATTTATCCAGCATTTGGGTGAACTTTTTGCAAAGATTTTCCTTTCTCTCAAGTTCTTTTTTCAAGAAACCGATTTCATTGTACATTCGCGTTAAGTTGATCCCATATTCCTTCTCACGATCCTTCAGTTGACGCCTTAGGGATTCACTTTCGACGACCTTTTTCGAGACCGCACTTCCGACTTCATCGTTCAGTCTGAACAAAAAATAACATTTAAGGCGTTCTTAATTTAACGGAATCGAGAAATCAATGTGCCCAAGATCTCAGTGAATGATCGCCTGATGCATTTGTGTGCATCGAGTTCAGCAGCGATACGTGTCTACTGAAATACGATTTGGCAGAACAATTTTGGATCTCAGCACGGAATTCCATCCGCAAGAATCTTACGTACCTAAAGACTGTTCAAATGAACAGCAGCATTAACACGACTCTGAGTTCTCATGAACGCTAAATGCTGAACTTGCAAATGATTATTCTCGATTGATACACCTGTTTATTGTTTCATATCGAAAATCTACCAGGGAATGGCAATAATGAATGCGATTTCTTTGAACGATATTTGTGGCAACTATTCGAAAGAATTTCATATTCTGTCAGAAAAGCAAACAAATGCTTGCAAAGCGGACTGTCCAAGGACTGGTGGAATAAATGTTTTTCATTTGTATGAATGATCATCGATCGACTTCAACTGAACCACTCACTTCTCAGAGTCATTTGATTAACAACTCACATTATACAGGTTAATGTCAGCATCATTTTCCCTAAAAACAACAAAAAAAAGATACCGAGCACTTTGTGTCAACCGCAAATGGTCATTGGTATTCTTGATTAAGTTCAATTCCTTTTTAAGTTGAATCGAATGGTTTTGTTGTTCGCTGATTCGACTTTTCAACACTTCCATTTCTTCTTTATACCGATTATTATCCCATTGAATCAATTTATTCTCATTATCGAGTGATAATAACTGAAATAAATTGGCAAAACGTGAAATAATAGCGAAAGTGATATTCAAAATCATAGAAGTGAAGAGATCTAATGTGAAAGAAAATGCTATATGCATGTACAGTAGACGTGATGTTGCAAATAAAGGAATTATTATGTATAGCATCAAGAATGCTGAGTAATGAAGGCATTGTATTCATCAGCAATATGTTGTTGTATCAAAGTGTAATGAATCGAAATTTGAAACAAATGACTCAAACCAACGCAAAAATTTAACGACGAGGAAGACATGCCTTAGCGCTGGTATTTTCAAGCTTTTGCTCTAGTACTGAGTTGTGTTTTTTGAGTGTTTTACTTTCCTTCACCAAACATTCAATGTGCTTCTTATACATTGACGCGATTGAATCGAGTTTTTGCCTTTCAACAACTTCGTTCTCTTCTAAACAGTTCAGCAACTGAGAACAAATTCCCTCTAACACATTGATTCGTCTCTGAAACACATTTATCAAGTATATTTCTGAAGTGATGCTTTGAAATCTACAGCAGCATAATCTCGCTTTGTTGCACTTGCTTTTATTTATTACCTCGTAACGTATCGACGACAATCGCTACGTTACAAGAACGTTGTTTATACATACAATCGCTATCTTCAACCACGTTGCAATGAGCTGTGGAAAACATTTAATGTTATCAACAGCTTTTGTTCATCTTATCCTATTCTTATATCCATCATGAATCCAATTAACGATAATTTTTATCGGTACGGAAATTCTGTAGAATTCTTCAAGAGAAATCAACATCAGAAAAATGGTTTGTACTGACCATTTGTGATTCGTTTTCCTTCATCCATCTCTTCGAGTAAACATCCTCAGTCTGATGAATAAGTTCACATTTTTGCAATTCTTTTTCACGTTGATCAAGCTGCAAACATTACCTTATATTTGCATTGATTATTAAGGACAAAGAACAACTCTTACGTAACGATTCGATTGAGACACAACCAGCAATGGAATTCAATAAACATTCAGTAGTTCCAAAATTGTCTCTAATTTCGACTGTGGTGTCGTAAACTCCAGTCAACTTCTTAAGTAAATCTTACAATCAGGTCGGATCAGTCATTTAATTAATCCCACAATGATTCACTGTTGTCGCTGAATAATCAAATTACAAGATACATCAGCATACCAATCCACGAGATTTTGGTGAATGCCGCACACTTTCATGTATCAATGATTGAGTTTGATTCGTGCAAAAAAAAAAAACGCTTCTTTCGTACCTATAAAAAAACGTTACAAACCTGAATACGCATCAAATTGAGTTGACTGCGCAAGTTTCGGATGCTGTTTTCAGAAGATGAGTTCGTAGAGTGAGATGTTGATATTTGCGGTATTGTGGTGGTTCGAGAGGTTTCTTTGGACGGATTTGATGAAGATGTAATCGATGAGGATGAAAGCAGTTCATTTGAAATCACATTTGAATGGCACTCTGATGACATCACTGAATAACGGTACTGCTTTACTCGTTAGCGAAAATACCTCAACAGTTACTCTGATCAAATCTGCAACAAATTATCAAATTCTCTTGGAAATTCAGCAGATTTATGAGTTACCCTTCTGATTGTTCAGGAACTGCTGATCTAATACCTAACTGATGACAATAACGGCTGGAAAAATCTGCAAAAACAGACTCCCAAGCTGTGAAATCCTTTTTTTGATAGCCATCCCAAACAAAAATTACTTGCATTCTTAAAATATGATTAAAAGTACTGAAGCGAGCAAAGGAATAACGAACAACTAAATATACAAATGAACGGATTTGGTATGGTGAAAATGGAAGAGCAGGAAAACAATTGTGCACCTGTGCATCAATTAAATAGCAGCGTTTCATAATTGCACAGCAATAAGAAAAGGTCAAATGAGCACACAACACCTATTCATATTGATTGATATAACATAACGAGTAAAATCACGCCTCTGCGAAGAATTGGATCATGATCACATACGCTCTTCATGAGTGATCACATACGTTCAGTGACTGCTTAATCCGTTGAAGGTTACGCATTTGTGAATGAAGAGAGCGTAAAAAAATTGTGAATTTTCAATGGAAATCACCCAAGAACTTACGAAGTAATCGTTAAATGAAAATGTTTTCAATACAATCATTCACTAAATCTGTGCATGAAAAGAGAAAAAAATGATGATTGCCCATAATATGAATACAAGTTTACTGTTACTATGAAAGTCGCGCTTTTCTCCTCTTCAGAGCAACCTCGGCTGCCATAGCAAGTGACTCAACAATGAGTTAGTTCTTTATAACATCCAAATTCGTTTCCTTCGTTACAATTTCACTTAAGGACGCTAGTTTCCTACTCCAAAATGAACTCTGCTCCAGACGCACGTCAAGCAGCATAACCCTGGAAGTCTCTCCCAGATATTGCCTGTTAATACCAAACTGAACTTCCTTTAAAGAAAGAATTCCGTTAAAATGTTCGATTCTTGGTCAAATAGAAGATATTTCACTCTTCAACATTCATCCTCAATCATATTCCATGATTTGTGATGATGAAATAGATTTTTTCAACACATCCCATATAATATTCACGTGGACGAATTTTTTGTGTGAATTAAAAAGTGTGAATTTACTCAACTAGAATCTCAACTTTGCTCAGGATTTATGAAATCGTTTTCCCTTGTGTTGTCTACGCTGCAGCCAAATGAGACGTCAACGTAACATTTTCAGATCTATAATTTGATCGGCAAAATTTCAGCATACCCAGACTATTGCGGAGTTAGCTATCGCGGTTGTTTTTCAAGCCCTTTGGTGAGAAGTTTCTGCATGAGAGCGCGTAATATATGCAATCAATGCGGTGCGTTTTAATTTCCATAGCTTCACAGCTTTCAAGTATTCTCACATGTTCAGAATTAAACGCTCTTCCAATTTGGTGGAATCCAAATTGTTGGATAAACTTGCTTGAGAAACGATTCAAATTCACACAAAAAACAATCACCAACTGGAGAAGAAGCGAATTTCGACGATGCTGTGGCGTCATCATCTCTTAGCCCATGCGCAACTGGTAACGATAGTGACATTTGTGAACTTCAGAAACAGGAGCAAGTTGTTCGGAATGCTCTATCTTCCAAATGTGAGTAATGATACGCTATATCGCTATTTTGCTACCAATGGGGCTATTTTCTTCGAAGCCATTTTTTTTTCAAATAGCAGATATTTGTAGTGATAACATCCGTCACAATAATTACTTATTGGTATGAAGTAGCAAAAATATACGCTATTTCCTTTATTAGCGTATTAGAGAGCTACACATTTTAAGACTTCCGCTAAGTTTTCGTCTGCAATTGAACTCATCCATCTCACACCCTCGATAGTTTGTTGTATCTCAAAATCGTCGATAATTCGGATTCATTTCCACAGACTAATGAATTTTCATTTACCCCCAGCAACCACTCTGACGAAATAATTGATCTGGCGGTCATGTCGAAGACAAATTCTCAGATTTTCATTGCTTGCTCCTTTTCATGAATAAGCTTTAATGTAGTGATTAACGGACTCATTTTGCTAAGTAGCACTTTAGCGAAATGTTTTCGTTAACTTTTCGGCGATAATAGCAATAGCAAATTGTTTTCAGCTGAGCGAAAATATTTTCAAGCGATTTAGCGATTATCGGAAATACATTTTCCTGTGTCGGAAATAAACTTCATGCTCACCACCGCTATTTTGTGGTTCGAATGTTCGAATCAAACAGACCTTTCAGAAGAGTTCATGATTGCAACTCATGTAATCCTTAAAACCTCAACCCCTCATCAATGCGAAATACTGAGCAGTTCAACCGGACCGCCTATGACAATCCCAACACATCCCACATAATATTCACGTCGACGAATGTTTCGTGTGAATTTGCTCAACTAGAATTTCAACTTTGCTCAGGATTTATGAAATCGTTTCCCGTGTGCTGCCTATGCTGCAGCCAAACGGGACGACAATGGAACATTTCCAGATCTATAATTTGATCGGCAAAAATTTCAGCACGCTCAGACTATTGGGAGGTTAGCCGTCGCGGTTGTCTTCCGAGCCCTGTGATGGGAAGTTTCTGCATGAAAGCGCGCGGCATATACAACCAATGCGCCTTAATTTTCACAGCTCCACGGCCTTGAAATATTTCTACATATGCGAAGCTAACCGTTCTCCCAGTTTCGAAGATTCTAAATTGTTGGATAAGGTTTTATCAGCAATGATCAATTCCGGGCAAAAAATAGTCAATGGTGAATTATCACTGGATCAGGGTGGGACAAACGATCTTGAGAGATGCTGTAGCATCATCACCTCCCAGTCCATGCAGAAACGGTAACAATCCTGACGAACCTCAGAAACTGCAGAAACTTTTTCGAGATAACCTGTTTCCTATATATGTGCAATGTTTTCAACACGGAATATTGCCGTCAAGCTAAGGGAGAATGGAAAATTACTGGTGAAACAGGCAATTAATAAAGAACTCGAACACAGTGTGCCACTGAAGGGTAGGAATTCAATCGTAATATCGAGCTCAAGCAAAATAAGACGTCTTATTTACAGCGCATGCTAGCCGAAAGCATTTCAACTTGTCAATACAGATAAACTCGATTTGTGAAGGGCCCACTGCAGTCATAAAAGGGAGGAAACAAATCCTAATTCATTGCAGTCATAAAAGGGCGGAAACAAATCCTAATTTAGTATGAATCACTGTTCGCCAAACCCATTTCAGCATGCCCGTCCTACTGTGAAACTATCAGTTCCTATTGCGCTTCATCCCCGCCGTTAGAACTGTTCTGCTCGGAAAAGCTTGGAATGTGCAGAAACTGTGGTATGTTCGCATTTTCTTAGTCTCATGGGATCCAACTGTTTCCTAGATTCTGTAGCACTCGCTAACCCATTCTTGAATGAATTATATCAGTAATAAGACTAACTGATGAATGTCTGAGTGATTTGATTTTGGAACGTGAATGAAATACACCAAAATGACCAACGGTTCCTTTGTGAGGGATGTGATTTTGATCTGCTACTGAAGCATCATTACCCTCCAATTCTATTGTGCGATCACGATTCAAGGGATGGGCAAAGATTTTCTCAGGCTCCTAATTTGAAACAGGGTAACAAAAAACACTTCGACCGACTTCGTCAATGCTTCTCGCACACCTGGACATGAAGGACAAGGAAACGTTACGACCGACTTTCTTGTCACTTCTCCCACTCTTCCACTTGAGGAACAGGGAAACGTTTCGATCGAAATGCAACTCTCACGGTGCTGACAACCACTTTACCTGCGCATAATGAACAAAAACAACTTATTTGCTGCGAAAGATCTGCCACCCATTGCCCTCTCAACATTCACACGAGCGTCGCCCGTTGACCACCACAAAAAGATGACCTGTCACCATGATTCGGGTCTTTCAAAGGTGACCCGAAATTTAGGTGAACAGGTCATGGAACACGAGTTAAAAACTTTTATTCAACAACGTGAAAAATAGAACAAATAAACAACAAAAACGAAGCATCACTCCAAACAAAACCTCATCAAAATAGGACAGAGGGTTTTCATCTCCATACAATAGCCATCAGCGCTGGCACAGGAATTTTCATGGACTACCCCAGTACGTTTCCACGATATACCAACTTTAAGGGTGGAAAAATCTATCGTTCATACTTTGAACTCATCCCTTTAATCTGAATATTTGCACGAAATGTTCGAGGAAACTCTCGAATTAATTCTTTGGCACTATTGACAGGTGATAATTATACTGGTAGTTGCTAAAGTGTCTCTTCAAGCCACGTTTCCTCGAAAAATTATGACTCAGTCAGTTTTGAGCCTGGGAAGACTTTACGCCAGTAGCCTAAAGAGGAGTCTAAACCCGATGCAGAAGCTAAACCACAGCTACCTAGCTCAACATTAGCATGTATAAAAGCTCTGAAATGTGCTGAATTGTTGAAAGCAAAGGTACTGATTCATCATTTTGATGCAATTAAAACCCCATCTTTTAGGTTATTTCAGTGGCACTAGAAATAGATAATAACCAAACTGGCAGGGGAAACAAGGGTAGCATCGACGATGTTGTATGAATGCATTATGATGGTAGCAAATAGATAAGCTTCGGCGAGTAACCACAAGCACCTGAGAGATTTCGTCTTATAACGCATTTAGCAACATTGAACTGAGTGAAACGATTTCATATGCGCAGGCCAATTGTCAACCCGATCATAATTCCCCCCTGTTAAGAGAAAGTGCGCACAGTGAGTCCGGGAACCCTCGTTACCTGAGCAAATGCCCGAAGGCACTACTCAGGCCAACTTACGCGCATTCCCTATCCCCGGTCAAATTGGCGCCTTTCCCGGGCCGGGAACGCCCGTATCAAATAGCGAAGATGAATGATGATGATACCTGGGTAAGCATCATCAACATATTTTGAGGTATTTCTCCCCGATTCGCCGAGACTGCCGGTAGGCGGGGAACGCCTGTCGCATTTACCTAGACCTAGCCCCTCTTATTGGCAGCTCGGCGGGTTGGGATCACCCACGCAACCAAAATATGCTTTTTTAAAATGACTATTAACTGCACACATGATGTCGCATTCGACTCAGTTCAGCTGTCACTAAACAGCGCCACAAGGAAGATGTTTTTCGAGTCACCACCTAGCGACTTGACTCTTCAGGTGAATGGTCCAGGCGAACTTTCCAGACCTACCGCTACCACCATAAGGCTTTTCATACCCTACATTATTGAAGCTCAATTTTTGTGGGATTGTTTTTTAATGTGCCAGTGTAATTATCATCATCACTAAGTGCACTCCCTCCCATAGCTGGAACAATTGTTTTCATACAATACCTGTGCTTTCAAAAATTCACCACTTCCAAGAGCTTATACACCATGCTGAGTCTAATCTAGATAACTGTAGTGAAGCGTGCGCATGAAGTTCGGATCCTTCTTCAAGCTATATGCGTAAAACCTAAACAGACCTAAAACCAGCTAAGCTAGAACCGCCCGAATCGAGGTAATTTTGAGAGAACATTTTCCGACTGAATGCTTGGAACTTCACTGAGGTGTTTCCCAACTTGCACTAAACATAAAGCTCTACGACTTTTAAACATCACACTCAACCACAAACAGACAGCTCATCCCAAGGGCTCAGGAGATAACATAAAACATAACATATTCAGAACTAAAGTTATTGATACATGTTCATATTACACAATTGAACGTGAGAATATATGCACAAATAATAAATTTACAAATATACTAGTAAGCAACGATCAGCATTTACAAATACATCAATGTTTGTAAGCAAATGAATGAATAAAAAATGAAGGATGTAAAAAGGTAGTTACTGACTACGGTTCAATTTTGATTTCGTTTTCTTCTGTCATATACATCAACCAAATAATGCAAAAAATGTGTGGTGCTCAGTCAACTAATGCTCATCTATTACGGTCCGGAGATACTAGAAAAAATTAAATAGTGTAAATGATAATAAAGTTTAAAATCTCGGAAAACTGGCCTGAGGTGCGTTGATGCATCTTATGTCGTGTTTTCACGTCGAATATATCGTGATGTTGTTTTATAGATTATAATCTTGAACGCATCAATGAAAGATCTTCTTTTGTCGCAAATGTACATCTTCATCCTCATGTAACATCGACTGACGAGACGCAAAACATCTGGCCGCATTTCAAATACCATCCTGAAATAAGCACCAATACAATGATTCTATCAACAAATCCAAACAAATATCACGATGCTGTGCTTAAGAATTTAGCTTAAATTGAAACATCAATACTTACCCAATTCAGATCGCGTAATCCCACCACATCATTCGCTCGATGCCATCGACCGTGGTTCATTACGCGTCCTGATTTCCTAGAAAGAGATCATTCACCATGGATTACCAGCCAGCGATATGCCGTCGGTTATCAATTTACAACATTAATCAATCTTCGCAACCTGTCAGTATCACTGATCAATCATTTGAAGCAAAAGATAAACTAAATATCATCCTTAATAGCACCTAACTAAATAAATTCAATGCTAAAAACCCATCAAACAAAATGATAAATTAAGCACATCGCAGTCGCATTCACAACACAATATCAAACCGTATCGAACGTACCACTACGTTGAAAATGCTGACTCATCAACGCACGCAAATGATCACTGTTGATCAACGTTCATCATGAAACAATGATGACTGCTGAAGTTGATCAAATACATTAGCGGCATGCAGTAATTTACATCACATGAACAGTTTCATACCGATAGTCAGTACTACAAATACCAATTCAACAGATTCTCTAAGATCAAAAACTAGCAGTAACAAATCATTCATATGATCTAACTTACGTTAGTGCATGCGCTGATGTATTTGAACGTTGATCAACAGTGATCAATACACCATCATTTATTTGCGTGCGTTGATGAGTCAGCATTTTCAACGTAGTGGTACGTTCGATACGGTTTGATATTGTGTTGTGAATGCGACTGCGATGTGCTTAATTTATCATTTTGTTTGATGGGTTTTTAGCATTGAATTTATTGAGTTAGGTGCTATTAAGGATGATATTTAGTTTATCTTTTGCTTCAAATGATTGATCAGTGATACTGACAGGTTGCGAAGATTGATTAATGTTGTAAATTGATAACCGACGGCATATCGCTGGCTGGTAATCCATGGTGAATGATCTCTTTCTAGGAAATCAGGACGCGTAATGAACCACGGTCGATGGCATCGAGCCAATGATGTGGTGGGATTACGCAATCTGAATGGGGTAAGTATTGATGTTTCAATTTAAGCTAAATTCTTAAGCACAGCATCGTGATATTTGTTTGGATTTGTTGATAGAATCATTGTATTGGTGCTTATTTCAGGATGGTATTTGAAATGCGGCCAGATGTTTTGCATCTCGTCAATCGATGTTACATGAGGATGAAGATGTACATTTGCGACAAAAGAAGATCTTTCATTGATGCGTTCAAGATTATAATCTATAAAACAACATCACGATATATTCGACGTGAAAACACGACACAAGATGCATCAACGCACCTCAGGCCAGTTTTCCGAGATTTTAAACTTTATTATCATTTACACTATTTAATTTTTTCTAGTATCTCCGGACCGTAATAGATGAGCATTAGTTGACTGAGCACCACACATTTTTTGCATTATTTGGTTGATGTATATGACAGAAGAAAACGAAATCAAAATTGAACCGTAGTCAGTAACTACCTTTTTACATCCTTCATTTTTTATTCATTCATTTGCTTACAAACATTGATGTATTTGTAAATGCTGATCGTTGCTTACTAGTATATTTGTAAATTTATTATTTGTGCATATATTCTCACGTTCAATTGTGTAATATGAACATGTATCAATAACTTTAGTTCTGAATATGTTATGTTTTATGTTATCTCCTGAGCCCTTGGGATGAGCTGTCTGTTTGTGGTTGAGTGTGATGTTTAAAAGTCGTAGAGCTTTATGTTTAGTGCAAGTTGGGAAACACCTCAGTGAAGTTCCAAGCATTCAGTCGGAAAATGTTCTCTCAAAATTACCTCGATTCGGGCGGTTCTAGCTTAGCTGGTTTTAGGTCTGTTTAGGTTTTACGCATATAGCTTGAAGAAGGATCCGAACTTCATGCGCACGCTTCACTACAGTTATCTAGATTAGACTCAGCATGGTGTATAAGCTCTTGGAAGTGGTGAATTTTTGAAAGCACAGGTATTGTATGAAAACAATTGTTCCAGCTATGGGAGGGAGTGCACTTAGTGATGATGATAATTACACTGGCACATTAAAAAACAATCCCACAAAAATTGAGCTTCAATAATGTAGGGTATGAAAAGCCTTATGGTGGTAGCGGTAGGTCTGGAAAGTTCGCCTGGACCATTCACCTGAAGAGTCAAGTCGCTAGGTGGTGACTCGAAAAACATCTTCCTTGTGGCGCTGTTTAGTGACAGCTGAACTGAGTCGAATGCGACATCATGTGTGCAGTTAATAGTCATTTTAAAAAAGCATATTTTGGTTGCGTGGGTGATCCCAACCCGCCGAGCTGCCAATAAGAGGGGCTAGGTCTAGGTAAATGCGACAGGCGTTCCCCGCCTACCGGCAGTCTCGGCGAATCGGGGAGAAATACCTCAAAATATGTTGATGATGCTTACCCAGGTATCATCATCATTCATCTTCGCTATTTGATACGGGCGTTCCCGGCCCGGGAAAGGCGCCAATTTGACCGGGGATAGGGAATGCGCGTAAGTTGGCCTGAGTAGTGCCTTCGGGCATTTGCTCAGGTAACGAGGGTTCCCGGACTCACTGTGCGCACTTTCTCTTAACAGGGGGGAATTATGATCGGGTTGACAATTGGCCTGCGCATATGAAATCGTTTCACTCAGTTCAATGTTGCTAAATGCGTTATAAGACGAAATCTCTCAGGTGCTTGTGGTTACTCGCCGAAGCTTATCTATTTGCTACCATCATAATGCATTCATACAACATCGTCGATGCTACCCTTGTTTCCCCTGCCAGTTTGGTTATTATCTATTTCTAGTGCCACTGAAATAACCTAAAAGATGGGGTTTTAATTGCATCAAAATGATGAATCAGTACCTTTGCTTTCAACAATTCAGCACATTTCAGAGCTTTTATACATGCTAATGTTGAGCTAGGTAGCTGTGGTTTAGCTTCTGCATCGGGTTTAGACTCCTCTTTAGGCTACTGGCGTAAAGTCTTCCCAGGCTCAAAACTGACTGAGTCATAATTTTTCGAGGAAACGTGGCTTGAAGAGACACTTTAGCAACTACCAGTATAATTATCACCTGTCAATAGTGCCAAAGAATTAATTCGAGAGTTTCCTCGAACATTTCGTGCAAATATTCAGATTAAAGGGATGAGTTCAAAGTATGAACGATAGATTTTTCCACCCTTAAAGTTGGTATATCGTGGAAACGTACTGGGGTAGTCCATGAAAATTCCTGTGCCAGCGCTGATGGCTATTGTATGGAGATGAAAACCCTCTGTCCTATTTTGATGAGGTTTTGTTTGGAGTGATGCTTCGTTTTTGTTGTTTATTTGTTCTATTTTTCACGTTGTTGAATAAAAGTTTTTAACTCGTGTTCCATGACCTGTTCACCTAAATTTCGGGTCACCTTTGAAAGACCCGAATCATGGTGACAGGTCATCTTTTTGTGGTGGTCAACGGGCGACGCTCGTGTGAATGTTGAGAGGGCAATGGGTGGCAGATCTTTCGCAGCAAATAAGTTGTTTTTGTTCATTATGCGCAGGTAAAGTGGTTGTCAGCACCGTGAGAGTTGCATTTCGATCGAAACGTTTTCCTGTTCCTCAAGTGGAAGAGTGGGAGAAGTGACAAGAAAGTCGGTCGTAACGTTTCCTTGTCCTTCATGTCCAGGTGTGCGAGAAGCATTGACGAAGTCGGTCGAAGTGTTTTTTGTTACCCTGTTTCAAATTAGGAGCCTGAGAAAATCTTTGCCCATCCCTTAAACCGTGATCACACAATAGAATTGGAGGGTAATGATGCTTCAGTAGCAGATCAAAATCACATCCCTCACAAAGGAACCGTTGGTCATTTTGGTGTATTTCATTCACGTTCCAAAATCAAATCACTCAGACATTCATCAGTTAGTCTTATCACTGATATAATTCATTCAAGAATGGGTTAGCGAGTGCTGCAGAATCTAGGAAACAGTTGAATCCCATGAGACTAAGAAAATGCGAACATGCCACAGTTTCTGCACATTACAAGCTTTTCCGAGCAGAACAGTTGTAACGGCGGGGGTGAAGCGCAATAGGAACTGATAGTTTCACAGTAGGACGGGCATGCTGAAATGGGTTTGGCGAACAGTGATTCATACTAAATTAGGATTTGCTTCCGCCCTTTTATGAATGCAATGAATTAGGATTTGTTTCCGCCCTTTTATGACTGCAGTGGGCCCTTCACAAATCGAGTTTATCTGTATTGACCAGTTGAAATGCTTTCGGCTAGCATGCGCTGTAAATAAGACGTCTTATTTTGCTTGAGCTCGATATTGCGATTGAATTCCTACCCTTCAGTGGCACACTGTGTTCGAGTTCTTTATTAATTGCCTGTTTCACCAGTAATTTTCCATTCTCCCTTAGCTTGACGGCAATATTCCGTGTTGAAAACATTGCACATATATAGGAAACAGGTTATCTCGAAAAAGTTTCTGCAGTTTCTGAGGTTCGTCAGGATTGTTACTGATTCTGCATGGACTGGAAGGTGATGATGCTACAGCATCTCTCAAGATCGTTTGTCCCACCCTGATCCAGTGATAATTCATCATTGACTATTTTTTGCCCGGAATTGATCATTGCTGATAAAACCTTACCCAACAATTTGGACTCTTCGAAACTGGGAGAACGGTTAGCTTCGCATATGTGGAAATATTTCAAGGCCGTGGAGCTGTGAAAATTAAGACGCATTGGTTGCATATGCCACGCGCTTTCATGCGATATTCTGTAGCTCGCTTTTTAGACGAATGATGGCGTGGTATTCGTGAAAGAATATTCCAGTTTTCCCAATTATTTCGTATTTTAAAACTTTTTTTGGCAAAACTCTCCCCCGCTTAACCTATGTATATTGTGCAAATCACATTACAGAATGCAGCTTTTTTGTGCCACATTTGTATGATCAGTCATCATTATTGAGTAGATTATTCTTTGAGTTCTTTTTGGTGATCCTCTCAAGTATACTACCGCTACTCTGTGGTCTGTTGTTGCCGTTGTTCCTTGTCGGTGCTTCATTAGGTCATGTTGTCGGTGAGATTCTCGCCAGGTTAACGGATTTGAAGGTGGCGCAGAAGAACCATGGAGTTTGTTCGGAGTTTATTCGAATTTATCCTGGAGTTTATTCGGTTGTTGGTACGGCCAATTTTAAAACTGTTTTTGAAATAGTTTATTTGAGATTTCGCTTATTTCACTTTCCAGTATGACTTTGACTGATTCAGTTCTTGATATAGAACGGATATTACCGTGTAAAATCTGTCTGTTGAACTTTCATAAGACTACTGCATCAGATGCATTTGAAGAATGTGAATGTTTACTGTCTTTCGGCGAATGCTTTTCGATTCATTGCGAGCAGAGCTCTTCAGTGTACATATCAGTTGTTGTGAACATACTCAACGTACGTCATAGCATATGCTCTCCGTTCGTTATACAGCACGTTGCTTTTAGTGCGTATGAAGGAGTGAAGGAACATTCAATTTGCTGCTCTCTCAAAAGAATGCATAGCAATCGAACGCTGCACAGAGATGAAAACAACGCTGCATGCGAAAACATTGCGAAATTTCGGAGGAGAATGATTCTAGCTGAATCGTCGATCCATTCAAACAGTGAGAGTTATCTAAAGAACATGGAAATCCGATGAAGTATGGAGAACTGACCCAAAATCATGATTTTGTCAGAGAAGAATGATCTGGTAGCACGACCTCATCTTTCGGATAATTATAGGGGCAGCCGCGTTTACCGGAGCCGGCAACTAATGATTCGTACTATACTACTTTTCCAGAGATATTCCTACCGTTTTCGTCATTATTTTACTATTCAATCTGAATATTCATTCAGCAACGTACGTACTAATTGAGAGCTTGTTTGCGCTCTACTCTTATTGGCAGTTTGATACGTTGAAATCATGAAATTGTCACTTTTTAGGGTTAAGTCACCATTCAATTATTTTCATGTCAAGTGGGTAAGCATTACTTGTACTTGTGTTCAGAAATGGTACAAAGCAAACACTGCGAGTTAAAATCATTTATTAGGTGTTCGAATCAGTAGAAAACTTTCAATCAGTGGTTCCCACCCTATTCTTCGCCCGTAATCCCCACAAAATTTAAGATCCTTCTTACAGCAACAATTAAAATGTCCTTGCATCCCTCACAACATCCACTCTGTATCACAATTCCACTGCAGTGGGTGCCTGTAAGTGCACACCTTTTCAAAAATATATGCATTAAAGTGCTCGCTTATTTTACTCGAATGTGTTCTTTGAAATCCGTTCTTGCCTACTTCAGTGTATCAAAAATGAAATGTTATTTCGTGTCCCCTGGAGTACTGCCTCGCACCCGCAACGAGTGCGAACACGTCAGATTGAGAACCACTGTTTTACACTGTCAATGTCATGCAGGATTTAACGAAATGAACTGCTTCGAATGGTCACATGCGATATGAGCTGCATGATTAAACTGGATCTTTAGCTGAGAATACTGGATCTTGGATTTGGATCTCTTACTTGTTGGCTATATGTCGATACATATCCATTAGCTTTTCACAGCAGACTGATTGGTTTATTTTTTTGGTCATTCATATGATAGATGCATTCAGAGAAAGAGTGATTATAAGTATTATCATCCTAGCAAACGGGTAGTGGATTGAGCTTGTGACCATCTTAAAATTAGCAAATTATTCGCCACCTCATCACTGTCCTGGCATGAAATCCTTGAAGTCACTGTAATGGAGTGCATTACCTCAAAAGATATTTCGATTCAGAATTGCCGGTATTGCATTTTTGGTAAGCGGATATCAGAAGGGAATTGAAGAGATTGGAAAATGATTGCTGATTGATGTTTGGAAAAACATTTATATTCATTATGTTTTCAAACCGCATTTCCGATGACAATAAATTGAATTCATTTTTATCATCGACAAATTTTTAACAGAAAACTTTTGCAGCGCGAGAGCGCTGGAGTCACTGGTCGAAACTGCATGCCACAAGAGACAGCCATGCGTGCACGAAATTATAAATACACTCGCACAACCGCAACTTTATTACACTCTAGCAGCATGAATCCTTTCCAAATCCGTTTGCGAGAAGGAAAAAATATTTTCGACTGATGCTAAGATGCTTAGGAGTTGAAAACGTTGTGAGGCGTGAGATAATTCAATCGATGGATAAATGAATCGTATTCTGATGGCGACTTACATGATTGCTTTTGGTATATGGAATAAGTACTGGTCAATAGATCATCGCACTCTTTCGAAACCCAGCCCTTTCCTGGTTCATAAGCCACACACGAACCGACCGATAGATTCGGTTGTCCTGGTGCCCGGTTTGTACAGTCGAGTAAAGACATCTGCAATCGCAGTCATACTACATCTCATCCAAATCATTTTGCGCCGAACACCAATCATTTCAATTAGGAACAAAATGATTGCAATCGACTACAGCTGGTATTTGGTATGAAACAAATGGAAATATTAAGCTTCTGAAATATCCAATTGAAAATGTGCAACACACGTTGACATCATTCCATTGCTATTGACCATGTGTTGCCTGCAGTGCCAACCATGATCCTTTAACTCTGTGAAGATGTTGGATCTCTGAAAAAGCCAAACTGATTCACTCGAATTAAATAATAGAACCTTGAAGTAATTTCCTCCGGATACTTATTGCCAGCGGTTCTAGGGACATGAAAAATTCCCAGCGATTCTGTCGAATCGAGCACACTTTTGAGAGTTGTAAGCGGTGACATCAAATCAATTCCAGCGAATATATTGGTGACTTTTCCGTGCCAGTCATATAATCCCAACTTAAGGCGCACAAAATCTCTTCATGCTGTATTCAAGTTGAGGTCTCATTATGTTGTGTTTTCCACTAGTCACGTAGTCATCACTAAAAATTTCATTTTCCTCATTCCAGCATAAACTTCGGAGGCTTTTTTGTCAAACATACTTTGAAAAATCGAGGTTTGTTGCATAATAGCAGTGGTCTGTACATGTTTCAATGGATAACCGATGCGATAGTTCAGTTGTCTGTTCAGGTTCCTATAAAAGTTGAAAAATGTAAAACAAAATGCAAACACCAATCAACGAAAATGAAGCGCGGAATACAAGTGAAGTTAGAATGTTTAGCATAGAGTTTTGATCATGCAGACAACCAATAACTCATCAACAGCATTTCAAGGTTTCAAATTTTACTGACTCATTACCATTTCACCATCACTTCATTTCATTAATTTCACTTTTAATTTCATTCATTTCGCTCATTTCACCCGTACAGCATTGAGAAAATAGCTAAAACTCCTCCATCTACTGATACCTACTCGGAATGATGTATGATATTCTGAAACTAAAAATTCTGATCAATCGAATGATGCAAATGAATTCATATCTCAATGGTTAAACCTGAGAGTACGGTTACCTTGAAGATGGTAACTTCCATAGAGCCATAATAACGTGTTGATATTGGTCTATAGTGATAGAATGCAAACGAATAATCGCCTTTGCGCTTGTTGCTGATTGAGGTTTATGAAAATTGCCATATCTCCTCAAGAAAGCAGAATTGTTTAGCATAATATATGTTTTTCTGAATGTAGGGATTCCGCTGTATACATTTTCCGACAACTTTAAGTGGTATTAGCATGTTTTAATTTGTCCTTCATCCAAGGTAAACAGCTTGAAAGTTCTCACATCACTGAATCTTGCGAATTTTTTTGATCGACTATTTCGTATTTTCAGGATATAGAGTATCCGCGATTCGACTAAGTAAGTAAATTGTGTTTTAACAGAATATTTTGAGAGGCGTTCACTGATCAATTTCTAATATCTATCTGAACGCAAGTCATAGGAATGAGTCAAAAAGATGAATACAACTATATGTAAACAGCTGACAATTACGTCGAGAAATAACTCCCTCATGTCTAACAAAGAGAACGAATTAACGAACGGATTTCAAATCTTTAAAATCTTATGATTGTTTTGATTTCAGACGAATGAGTCATGCGATACTTTCGCGCTAGCCATGTGTTGTTAATTTAATCGAATCGCTTGCAATCAACCTCACCGATGACAATGCATTTCTTCAACGCATATCGCATCTGCTGCACCTAGGTTCCAATCAAAATGCTTTGTCTCGCACATAAATGCTTCTTTATCGATGACTGAAGCAAAATATCCGAAGAAAACGGACGAGAGATGAAATGCTTCCTCGGCGATTGCTGCTGCTAGAGCACATAATAGAATATTTCAATTTAGACTCCACCTGTGAATCGTTTGCCATATCACTGGTTCAATTCGGATTAATTTTTTTCGTGCTGATCATAAACGCTCAATCAATGCGTTCAAAACGATTGCATTAACATTTCGTGTACATGTTCTCAATCTCATAATGATCTCTCTAATGAACCTCATCTAATGGAAAAAAATCCTTTCAAATTAAGCATCGATTCAGCGTTCAGATATATATCGAAGCGAGCAGCACATTTTTTGAGCTTCACAATTCGTCAGTTGAACTGACGATGAGCACAATCACAATTCAAAAACATCTGTTCATCTGCTCATCTATTCCGTACCACTATCCGCCATCGAATAAACGCTTACCATTCAAATTCTAGTCGATTCCTACCTCGGTAACATGTAAAACTGAAATGATTCCAGTATTTTGGAGAATAATTCTGTTCGCGCATTGAAACTATTCATAATTCTATCTGTGAATGAGCTTTTTTCATTTTTGCTGAATTCCGCACTGATGTGTCCATTGATGTGTGCAAAAGATACTCCTGATAGTTTCATTTATTACTATTGCAGTTGTAAACTCTTGATAATAACCTTCTTAAACGTTCATAGATATGGTTATTATGTTGATAGATATGGATTATCGTTGTTGTAATTGTTATTTATATCGAGTTGAATGGCTAATCGCAGAAATACCCAACAATATCAATGAGATTATTGGCAATAGGTATTTTGAAGTGGTTGGTGATTGTAAAAGAGATAAGGCTGTTGTGTTGAACGCAGGCACGCAGGTCTGGTGAGTTAGTTGATTGTGCATTGTCGGTGTAAAGTGCTTTAAGGCACTCCTCTTTGCCTGAGCTGCTGCCAACCTCACTATATCTCATATGCAATGTCCGCTGTTGAAGAGGTTCGTTCACTTTATCGATTTCTATTATCAGTCGAACTTTTTCGTCGTTTTTCGTTTTGTTCTCAGAATCTTTTCTCGTACCTTCAATTTATCATCAAAAGTTTTCGTATGAAAAAAAAACCTTCCGGAAGACGACTATTGTTCACAAGTTTCCAATGACGGCAATGAACAACTTATCTTCTGCATTCCTAGATAAGGTCGTCTCCTATAGCTGATTAACGCTTTTCTTGCTTCCCCGCTTGACTATTTCTTCTGTTGTCGCTCATTTGAGGATATCGATGGCATTCTTTGACGCGTAATTACTCTTTATTGATCTGTTCCAATCATTGTTTCACCTCCTGATATTTGTATCAGTCACTGAGATGACATGTTGTGGGCTAACTTAGGCAAGTTAGGGAATTTCTGCTGATAGTTACTCATCTTTGAATCCTTGTAGTAGGCGCGGTCAAGCGATTGATCCGAATGATGCTCAAAATAGAATATGAGTTTGCTAGTCATTTTACTGCTATACTTATCGTTCCGTGCTACACTATTTCAGTCAACATATCCTGAATGTGAATTGCAGTAATAGTTTTTTTTTCTTTCAACTAATCTCTGAGTAATTCTATTCTATGCAATTTCATCTGCACTGGAAAATTTTTGAAAGTTATCAACATTTGAAGAAAAGCAATCTTCAGTTTAGATCTTTACCACATGTGATATCCCACATGTCTTCACTGGTTAATTATCACCTTACACTATGTTAATTATCACCGATTTTTGAGGTGCACAGCAGAACTGAGCACAGTTTACATTCATAATCTGATGCAAAATGTAGAAAGACGTCCATGCTTGAATACGTCTTTGATAGTTTGTAAACATCCGATTCATCAAAAAAAGGTGAAAATCAATAGCACAAAAGAGAAAAATATGCTGTCCATCAAATTCAGTTAATCATTCTCTTTCGACTAAACGTATAAAAACGTTGAGATTTATCAGCGCTAGAAGCAACCTCGAAATTTATCAGCTTTGATCACCATTCCTTAGCTTTGATCACTTCCAATATGTTGTGTTCACGTAATGAAACTTATCAGTCACTGTTCTTGCCAACTCGAATATTTCAACGAATAATTCTATTTTCTACAGTCTTCCTCGATGGAGAAGACCACTGACGAAAGTAAACACTTACTATTGAAACAATTCGACTTTGTGATATTTCTGTGAAAAAAAAAGAGATTCAATAAATTTCATGACAACTTTCGCGAACGGTATAATTCTTCTGTTTACGCATTTCCTTGCACTTGAAAATCGTCTGAAATGGGCTCTCTAACAGTGAAATTGAATTCACTTCAGCATAAAACTGAAAAATAATTTATTGTGATATTATTCTAGGAAGATGTCTCAGACTTTGAAGATGAAGAAGAGGAAATCGAGTGTGAGTTAGTTGAGCCTGAACCGTCGCAGAAGTTAGCACCGAAGCATCCCATAGAAGACGCGCCAGCACCATCTACGAAAGAGGAGGACATATCAGAAGAGGTATCCTAAATTGCTTGATAAGTGGTGTTCATAAGTCCTTCGAAGAGTGATATTGAAGAAATACGTTTACGTCTTAGGTATGATTTAATGATCGTTTTTTCATGACAATTATACCTTCGTAGTCATTACCAACACCTGGATATAAACTCATCAGATACGCATGTAGCAGAAAAGGCGAATGGACAAATCATTGCAGGATGTTCCTGACGAAGACTTCGAAGACGAGGATGAAGAGCTTGAGCCAGAACTGATCTCTGAGCCGAAAGAACCTAATCGAAAGCCAAACATCAAATTTGAGGAGCCGCAAAAAACCAAACCAACCATCACATCTGAGAATCCGTCTCCCGAGTCCACGGTGAATGGTCCGAAAAAACCAGAACCGCCGGGGACAAAGGGA
This sequence comes from Anisakis pegreffii, assembly GCA_035041965.1. Taxonomy (NCBI): domain Eukaryota; kingdom Metazoa; phylum Nematoda; class Chromadorea; order Rhabditida; family Anisakidae; genus Anisakis; species Anisakis pegreffii. The sequence goes on from JAPYMA010000408.1 coordinate 197,644, forward strand.
ACTGATCTAAACAATTCACCTGATAAGGCCGCACCACAACGACACACACCCAGAGAATTATATAATGCTCCAGAGGATGGGGAAAGTGACGTTGAAGAAGAACCTGAATTAATTTCTGCTCCGAATGACGATAAGCCATCACCAAGTATCAAGTTTAAAGATCCTGAATCAAAACCAAAATCACCTCCAAAAAGGCCCCTTAGGGTCAAGCCTGGAGAGGGAGACGTTGACCCTGATGTTGACGCAGACTTACCTTGGCCTAAAGGAAAACCCGGTGCGAAGAAGACTGCGCCATCAACGAAGCCAAAGCCTGAGGAACCGGAGGATGAGCCAGAAGAAGTAGAAGAGGAGCCAGATTTGGTTTCAGGACCAGGAGACAAACCGAAACCTGACATCAAATTCAAGGATCCAAAGGATCAACCAGAAAAGCCTACGAAGAAGCCTCTTAGGATTAAACCAACAGAAGGGGACACCGATCCAGAAGTAGATGCTGATTTGCCTCTTCCTAAGAGGAAATCCAGTCCGAAAAAGACTGGTCCATCAAAGAAGCCGAAGCCAAAAGAACCGGACGATCAGCCAGGAGAAGTAGAAGAGGAGCCAGATTTGGTTTCAGGACCAGGAGACAAACCGAAACCTGACGTCAAATTCAAGGATCCAAAGGATGAACCAAAAAAGCCTACGAAGAAGCCTCTTAGGGTTAAACCAACGGAAGGGGACACCGACCCAGAAGTAGATGCCAATTTGCCTCTACCTAAGGGAAAACCCAGTCCGAAGAAGAAAGCACCACCAACGAGGCCGAAGCCAAAAGAACCGGAGGATGAGCCAGAAGATGTAGAAGAGGAGCCAGATTTAGTTTCAGGACCAGGAGACAAACCGAAACCTGACGTCAAATTTAAAGATCCAAAGGATGAGCCAAAAAAGCCTACGAAGAAGCCTCTTAGGGTTAAACCAACGGAAGGGGACACCGATCCAGAAGTAGATGCCAATTTGCCTCTACCTAAGGGAAAACCCAGTCCGAAGAAGAAAGCACCACCAACGAGACCGAAGCCAAAAGAACCGGAGGATGAGCCAGAAGATGTAGAAGAGGAGCCAGATTTAGTTTCAGGACCAGGAGACAAACCGAAACCTGACGTCAAATTTAAAGATCCAAAGGATGAGCCAAAAAAGCCTACGAAGAAGCCTCTTAGGGTTAAACCAACAGAAGGGGACACCGATCCAGAAGTAGATGCCGATTTGCCTCTTCCTAAGGGAAAACCCAGTCCGAAGAAGACTGGTCCATCAAAGAAGCCGAAGCCAAAAGAACCGGACGACCAGCCAGAAGAAGTAGAAGAGGAGCCAGATTTGGTTTCAGGACCAGGAGACAAACCGAAACCTGACGTCAAATTCAAGGATCCAAAGGATGAACCAAAGAAGCCTAAGAAGAAGCCTCTTAGGGTTAAACCAACAGAAGGGGACACCGATCCAGAAGTAGATGCCGATTTGCCTCTTCCTAAAGAAAAACCCAGTCCGAAGAAGAAAGCACCACCAACGAGGCCGAAGCCTAAGAAACCGGAGGATGAGCCAGAAGATGTGGAAGAGGAGCCAGATTTGGTTTCAGGACCAGGAGACAAACCGAAACCTGACGTCAAATTTAAAGATCCAAAGGATGAACCAAAGAAGCCTAAGAAGAAGCCTCTTAAGGTTAAACCAACAGAAGGGGACACCGATCCAGAAGTAGATGCCGATTTGCCTCTTCCTAAGGGAAAACCTAGTCCGAAGAAGACTGGTCCATCAAAGAAGCCGAAGCCAAAAGAACCGGATGATGAGCCAGAAGATGTAGAAGAGGAGCCAGATTTGGTTTCAGGACCAGGAGACAAACCGAAACCTGACGTCAAATTTAAAGATCCAAAGGATGAACCAAAGAAGCCTAAGAAGAAGCCTCTTAAGGTTAAACCAGCAGAAGGGGACACCGACCCAGAAGTAGATGCCGATTTGCCTCTTCCTAAGGGAAAGCCTAGTCCGAAGAAGACTGCTCCATCAAGGAAGCCGAAGCCAAAAGAACCGGATGATGAGCCAGAAGATGTGGAAGAGGAGCCAGATTTGGTTTCAGGACCAGGAGACAAACCGAAACCTGACGTCAAATTTAAAGATCCAAAGGATGAACCAAAGAAGCCTAAGAAGAAGCCTCTTAAGGTTAAACCAGCAGAAGGGGACACCGACCCAGAAGTAGATGCCGATTTGCCCCTTCCTAAGGGGAAGCCTAGTCCGAAAAAGACTGCTCCATCAAGGAAGCCGAAGCCAAAAGAACCGGATGATGAACCGGAAGATGTAGAAGAGGAGCCAGATTTGGTTTCAGGACCAGGAGACAAACCGAAACCTGACGTCAAATTTAAAGATCCAAAGGATGAACCAAAGAAGCCTAAGAAGAAGCCTCTTAAGGTTAAACCAGCAGAAGGGGACACCGACCCAGAAGTAGATGCCGATTTGCCCCTTCCTAAGGGGAAACCCAGTCCGAAGAAGACTTCTCCGTCAAAGAAACCGAAGCCAAAAGAACCGAATGATGAGCCAGAAGACGTAGAAGAGGAGCCAGATTCGGTTTCAGGACCAGGAGAGAAACCGAAACCTGACGTCAAATTCAAGGATCCGAAGGATAAACCAAAGAAGCCTAAGAAGAAGCCTCTTAAGGTTAAACCTGCAGATGGTGACACCGATCCAGATATAGATGCAACAATCCCACTGAATCCAGATGAACCTGATGAAGAGCCAGAAACAGATGGAACATTTACTTTGCCTCGGAAGCCAGCGGAAGATGAGGTTTTTTTTTCAGCGATCTCTTAATGTTAGCACCCCGTATTAATCTAATATTTCGGAAAACATTAGAGATCGAGCTTACAATGTTGAAGAACTATGAACTTCAAGTCATATGATCGCCTCCTTTTGTGTTTTTTTAAGTTGTCCTTCAGCTCATGTTCGTGAAGTTAGGAACATGCTGAGATAACAAGAAATAGCTTCTATCTTGAATTTTGGTGAAACACTGAGAAGAGGAATAGATTCAATGCTTGTTAGGAAGTATATAATCAGTTCTTCCTAATGACAGCCTGATGAGATGACTCCAGACGAAAGTGAACCGGATGAAAATGTACCACCGAGAAAGAAGAAACCAAGGAAGAAAAACAGAAAGGTAGCATTGCATTGTTCCATTTTATTTTTCATGAAGTGTCTAGTATTATTGTTATACCGATGCCTCACTCGTATGCAATTTTATCTCATTCATAAGAGTTCATTTCAGTGTATTTGGCTAAAGCTAGGTTATGCTTGTTCATTTTTATGTGAGTTTCAGAAACCGGAGAAACCGAAATGGGTTCCACCGCCGAGGACGCCTCCCGAACCGTACGAATTTCCTCCAGAAGAGAAGAAACTTTGCGACGTTTTAAAGGAAGAGAAAATACCACCGACTAAGAGATATGCCAAAAAACCAAAAGAATTGTGCGTTTCATAAAGTCGTTCGACCTTTGTCAATTGAAAACATTTTTGATTTTGAGATGTCATCAAAGAGAAATCTGACTGAACCAGGAACATACCAATTCTATGCGTTAGTAAAAGGGAATTACGTGGAAGATTGCTCAAAAACATTGATTTATCAACTGCAGTCATAAGCGCGTCAGATATTATTGTTCGATTGACTTTTTAATACGAATTGGCCAAAAACCAAACCATCGCTTTATTTTCTGCTATGCTCCCATCAGTGTCCCTTTCGGGAAAGGGAATCATAACGACCAGTTTGACTCGATTCAATTATTTAGGGACGTCTATATTCCATTCGTCATTCCATGGGAGCAGTGGCCATGTATACAATCCCAAGAGGGTATGGGTGCGTTCGGTAAACCGCGTGATGCGTATACCAAAATTGAGCACGGCTCGAAGCCTCTTGTTCAGGTGTGTTACATTTGTGATTCATTTGAAGTTATTCATGATAAGCATACAGTTGCATTCAATGCCTGTGTGCGCCACTCACTAATATGCTCCGTGCTAAACTACCTAGCGAAAAAATGAATAATCGGTTTTCAAGGGAGATCTTCATTCCGAGACAATCAATCCACTTCTATCGCAAGACACAGGAGCTTCCTCCAAAGGCATGATGCCATTTGGAGCGTACAGAAGGAACGTATCCTCTGTGATCGACAATCATGATTTCGATACATCTAAGGTGATTGTGACATTTTTTTCGCCAAGTTTCGGGAAATATGCGTATTTGGTGTTTGATTCGAGATTACAAAATCATTGCACGCCTCAAATGACCAAATGATCCGTATGACTCCATATGACCAAGTCTCTCCGAAAAAATGAGTGTAAGAAGTGTACCAATGTAGGAAAATCCATGAAGATTTGTCTATAGCTCCGAAGAGAACTTTGCGGATTCAATGAATTCAATTTCATTTCCCCGTTATTTCAAAATGCTCTGAAGTTCGGTTCCCTTTTATCAACTGTCGGAATTTAGCGCATTCACCATCTGACTCAAAAATTTCAATCTTCTGATATTCAGAAATATGCATATTCATGTCCTTGTATATTATAGCTAAAACTGAGTGAGGGAATCATACCGAAGCAAATGCAAGGATCGATACCACCACAAAACGGTGAAACTGTGATGGGATCGATGCGAAATCAGGTTCATTAGTTCAAATTCGAAAAATGTTTCCATCAGCTCAGCTTTGCACCCGGGCATTGTACACTGTGTTTGTCAACTAGATGATCTCAGGTTGATCTAGTTGAAAAAGATGTGCAATGGCTGTTGACAAGCACCAGTGGCCCAAGCTCGCCAAATCGCCTAAAACTGTCGGCACACTAACTCAATTATGCAGTTCAGCAATTTTCATTGATTCGTGGTAAAGGACCATTGAAAAAGTTGGATGGTTAAAAATTTGGTCGCAGGTCATCATATCAATGAATCGCTTCATCATGTATTTCATAAAATTTGCTCAGTGTTCAAGTATCGTATAATATAAAAATAAAAGAATTTCAGAAGATGAATGTTAAATATTTGAACTATATGTCGGATAGATGTGCGCCTGAATCACATGCGTTCATAAGCAAGCACTTTGCACCGACGTCAACCGAAATGGCTGGAAGTTCGATCATTGATCGAAGGCGCAATGTGATCGCTAATGTTCAAGTGATTTTTCTCTTATCACTGTTCGACCTTAAATGAAAAAAAATCACAACTGTTGAAGGATTTCACCAAGTGGAGATTATGAATGAATTTGTTGTCCGGTATAAGGAAAAATCAACGAAAATTTAAGGGATATGGTAAGAATTTGGGCAAATTCGATACAGCATCAGAAGCGATTGTGCCACTGCTGTTCCATACGCAGGATATCTACCAGAAAAGTGGCGCAGATTTCGGTTCATTCAGACCGGTGGTTGCCGAATCCGAAGGAGGATATCACATGACATATGACGAGGAGAAACTCTGCAAAATGGTTGTTCCATATCAAGTTCGTTCACTCGTTTATTCGGCAACTACAGTTTTCGTTCACAATTTGCGCTCGCTTTAACACAGTTCCATGGAAGTCCTCCAGCGATCACATTTTCTCATCATACTGTTCAGATCAATTAGAAAATGATAAGCGACTCGAAAATGAAATTCTTATCCCCTATTCAAGCATATTAAAACAGCCATCTAATTGTAAGAGTAAATGAAAACCAAAAATAACCATAAAAATGCTCGTACCAAGCAATGTCATATGAGAACCTGAACCCCTAACTTTAGTTTGAATTCATCGGTGATTCTACCAGTTCAGCCTCAGTTTATGCAGAAAACCCAGCAAAACTCGACGAATTTAAAATGAATTTTTCAGACAGCGCCTTCACTCACTTAAAGAACTCTTCTCAAATTTCGATCGATCGTCGTTAATTGCTATTATCGGCTTTGTAATTATGCTATAACGGAATATCATTTTGTTACTCGTTTTATTTATTGAACTGAATAATTCGATTCATCTCATCCATTGTTCAATTAACAAATTTTTTGTTCAGTAATCGTTTAATGAGCAAATGATGTAAAGGCTTGTGAGATGTATGAAGTTGGGTTTTCAAACGAATCTACATTGATAAAAATGTTTCTTGATGCGATAGGTTTTCGAAAAAAATAAACTTTGTATTCGGTTATGATGTCCAAAGATGTAATCGAATAAGAGCCATTTATCCTTCTTTTGCCCATCGCCTATCCTATCCACACAATAACCAGAATATCAGTGATCAATGATGAGAGGATTTTTTTTTGAATTTTGAACATAATAAAATCGTATATGTGCTAAGCAGCAGCATAAAAACGTTGACCAGTCATAATATTCTTAATCAAATCATTTGCCATGCCCAGAGAAGATATTCATCGAAGAAGTGAAATGATTTCAACTTCACACCTTTTGATAACTTTATATCAAAATAGAAAGAGCTATTAAATCAACAAAAATATATCACATGAAAGATGTTGATATTTGTATGCAATATCCTCACGTATTTTTCTCAATAACAATAGTAATAGTGACAATGACAGTAATACTGATAACGTTGACTGTCAGTGAATTTCTCACAACTCCGAATCTTTTGTATTCGACGTACCAATCAAGAAATTATGCGATTCTTGGGCGATGCAGAAGAAACGGCCAAGCAAGTACAAAATTGTGTGCAAAATGAAACACGTACAAAATGGTTGCACCAATTATGCTCTTCAAATGATCAAGTTCCTCTTGATGAACATGCGCTTTCCGAAGAGCTTACATTACTCTCGACCTGAATGTCGAACTGCTCAAGCAACCGTTACTTCCTGGAAGTCGAGTTTATAGTTAACCGTTAGCCATAAAATCGGCGCTGAAAGCCTGAACAATCATGCTGTTGAGCTCTATTTCCCTGGAAACGACCATTCTTATGGGGCATTACGTTAATTCTGCAATCTTAATTCCAAAATGATCTCCTATGTTTATTTGCAAAGGCAACACAATGAATAACATAAACATCCACATCAATACTGAGAAACTTTCTGATCGCTGAAACAAACTGTTTCTAATATTTCAACAGCGGTGGAGAATAATGAAGATATTATCCCTCGAAAATTTTAGTGGAATTAAAACCGATAATATGTTCACTAATCACTGCATCGTTCTTTATTTCTCTCACTTCTCCAACTCTTTTCCATTCTCATTCTCTGATCCTCTCTGCAGTTCACAATGCAGCAGGTTCAATTTCTACAACGAAACATGGGATTGAGGCCTAACTTTCATCTTTTCTGACTACCTGCCATATGACTACACATTGTGCTTAGATCATCGGACTTCACACGGTATCTTGAGCGAAGCAAATTCAACGAAGCGGTTTCAAACTGTAATTCGCTCACAAAATTTAATATCGAAGAAATCTGCCTCTTCAAGCTCGATCACGACAAATTAATGGATAAAGTCGAGAGTTTTTGCCAGCAGTTTGCATGGTTCTTGGAATTTCTGATGCCGAATCAATGATAATGCCAATATTTCTTAGCCTCAATGTTGATATCAAATCGTGGGGGTAGCATGACGTTGATATCCTCAGCTCAAAAACCTTATGACTAGTGCATTATATCCGAGGGCTTCTCAAGAATCTGAAATGAATCATGAATAACACATCAATTTTTTTTGGTTATAAGCGAATCTGCACGATAAAATGTACTTAAAAATCAGCATCCTAATGATTAGGTCTGATTGTGAGGCTACAGCTAGCCGATAGGGTTTTAAAATTTCGTCAAATATTATTTTTTAACTGATTCTCTAACCAACTTTCATTTCATGTCTATCAGCAATCACCTCAGCGTTGTAGTTACATTAAAAAGCAGTTGTCGAGTGTGCTTTTACGGTTTTTTACGACCATTCAATTCATATGAACCGCAACCAATGAACACATTGTGAAATGTTGTCAAATTAGGCACGAAACTATTTACAATCAAGAATCTGAGCGAACCTGCAGCACTTCTCCACTGCTGAATGCTTGCAATGATGCTACATTTTCATCTCTTCAAAGACAGGTTTTTGAACTGTTTCATCATAAAACCACAAGAAACACTGAAGACGATGAGAAGTTTTATTGTAGCAATGGCACACTGGCAATGCAAGAAGGCAATGAATTAGTATCCACTTATCGTATATTCTCTTGAAAAGTTTTAAAATTGACGAAATATCGCTTCTGTAATCGTTTTCTTAAACTTCACATTAATTGCTGTTTCGTTGCTTTTCGGAGATATTGGTTCATTGTGCATTGCCCTTCAATTATGTGCACCATACTAGGCGTACACCGTCACCTGTATTCCTCTCATTAAAATGCTGCTAACCGAACGATGGACTGCTTTAATCGGAAACTGATGCAACCTGTTTTCACAGTTTTAAACTTCGGTGATCGTTAAAGAACTAAAAAATGGTCAAAATCAAAGAAATTCGGTTAAAATCCAACGAATTTTGCTTCGAGTTTAGCGACGGACCTTCAGTCAGTTTTGAGCGCATTGAGAACTTGATGTACGCATCAACACCACGTATGTACATCGGCTTCAATCAATGTATGCCATGAATATTCGATTTTCTTAGGATATATTAACTGACCCCTTAAGGTTCTCCCCAACTCTTCTACAGTGATGTAATGCGTATGGGCAAAAGTAGCGTGCTATTTCAGGAGTAATGATTCAATGAACTGTAATTTATCCAAAACATGTTTCGATTGTATATGTTTAATACTGGGCAATTCCGTAGTAAACTGACTAATGTGCACCAGTGAAGCAAAACGATATTGCTAAAGAGTAGTTTCGGAAAGCAGCATCTCCTGAAATGACAGATATTGACTGGCCTTGCGAAGTGTTCATCTCTTATTTGGAATAAATGATTATTGATACGTTTGAACCGGATCACTGAAAAAATATCGAATTTTTTTAAGCGATAACTTATTCAATAATTGAACCGTTGCATGATGGAAAAACAGTCAGAACTATCGATGAATTCCTACTCGATAAGTACTTACTAATAATTGGCCAAAATAGACCACTGGGATTCAATCGCTCTCTCCGTTCGGAGCAATGCGAGTGAATTACCAAATATCGATATCAAATTTGCCATGTTCACTTTGGTCGTGCAACGAATTCATTTCTGAACTGCTGTTATATTTATCGGATAACGGCTCTCGTTTGCATTATGTCACGATGAGTCATGACGTATTTTTCATGCTGATGATCGTTCCAAATTCAAAACTGGACGTTGACATTATATTGATTGACCAACCAGGATTAAATGAATCAACAATCAGCTTCAAAAGCTTGTATCCAGTTTGATGTTATGGATTTGTATGACTCTTTGTTCACAAAACCATCGATACTGTGTACTTATGACTGAGCATGTAAAAAAACAATATTCAGTGAACATTGATTTGTTCGTATGATATTTGGATAATGTAATCAATTCATCGATCAAGTGAAAAAATCACATGAAATGAAAATATTCACTCGACCAATCAGTGTGAACGATGCAACAGAAATTTTTCGTTTTGATAAAATGTCAGCGCAAAAAAATGAAGACGTAATATTACTACCTTTTGAAGTATCTTTTGAAGTTTCTCATCTTAAAAACTTCTCATTGTCGGTTTGAAGGAGAAACTGAGATTCATCAATTATATTTTTTCGATTGACATTTTGAATATTGCTGCTATTTTTTGCTACTTTTGTCGTCCTTGTCATTGTTGTGGTTATTTTTGTTGCTATTGTAATCACTATTATTCTGGTGAAACTTCAAGGACGATTCATTGTTGGCAAAGAAATTGATTGATTGAATTAGAATGAGCGTTGTGGTGAATGTGAACGCCAAATATCACCGGTTGTTAAGAATGTGCAGTATACGACGGCATTCTCGTTTATTTTCTTTTTGAAAACGACAAGCAAATACGATATCACCTTGAAAATACACACTGATAACTGCTACGAGCCTATCGATTCCAATCGAACCAAATCCAACGAATGCCTCCTGCAAGTAGCGTCGTCGTTAGAATGGATCCTCTTCAATTTCATGATCCAATATATCTATGAAACACATCGAATTGTTCCTTATTGTTTTGATTTTATTCATTCTTATTCATATCTCCTTTCGATATTTCTTCCGCTTCTTGTGCGTCTATTTTCAGTATACCGCAATGATTTGTGGTTTGTTGCACATCAAGTTTCTTCTAGCCCAATAAAAATTTGCTCCGTTATACAGAATTTATAATTTTGCTATTCTCAGTGGATTGTTTCTTTGAATTGTCTAGCATAGTGAATGACAAGGAAGCATAATCTAATATAGTGATAGTACAACATGATCGTATGTTTACACTTTGCGTGCAACAGTGATTGCTATCGACGAATGATATGATACGCCAGCTTCATCTCTTCTCATATTTCATCAAGATCGCTTCGATTATTATTCACCCGTTATTATTCGTACGCAATAGCGATTTGCCGAGCACAAAATAACACTTAATCTTATCCGCAATCGTTAAGGATTATTCGTTGGGTTGCCTCCTTAAGGGACAATTATCGTTGGAACGATTCAATGAGATATTCACCAAAACCGTAAGTTACTAATGCTTGTTTTTTTTTGTTCTGAAAGTTCATTGACGAAATCGAATACGCATCTCATATTGAGTATAAGATGATAATGTTCTGCTGAGAACAATCTCAAAATGCATTACGCTCATATTAAAAGAATAATTCATAGTCGATACATTACGAACGTCTTCACTCGTCATTAAAACAAGACCCGTAAAACTAAATAATCAAACAATAATACGAAACATTATATTGTACAGCTTTGTATCGTTCAGAGTATTCCGAATAGCTACCTTGATTGGCTGAGCATTCAGTCAATCTAGGTGGCTATTCACTGAGCATTTCATCAGTGAGCATTCACTGATGGAACTTAACAACTTATGTGAACTTATATATCGAAGTAATGTTAAAAATACACTTATTTACGATGAAGTTTTGGAAATGCACAATTAGGAGGATTATTTTTTTCGGAAAATTTATCAAATGAAGTCTGAGTGTGAGATTTTCGGAAGGAAGCTGTATATGTATGGTTCAAGTTGGATCGTGAGCTGAACGAGCCATCAGTAAGGAATGCTTGCGCGGTTTTGTTGTTACTTCTGTAAAGTATGTATTGGTAGAATCAGTAAAGTGTGTTGTTCATGTAGTTATATGTAATCGTTAGATAGATTTCAAAGCAGTGGTTCTCATAGGGGATGAAATTACCCATTTTGGGCAATTTTGAGTTGTCAAGGGAAATGGAGGGAGTCGGAAAAATAGTATTTCGTGTAGTTATGTTATAATATAACGTCATTGTGATGGTGTTAAAAGTGATGGCAACACTCTTCATTCTCACATTTTCTGAGTATCATTTGCTTCTCCGGATCTAACAGGGTTTTCATTCTTTTCATTGCTGCTATAATCACTCTCATAGCTTTTATCACCGAAAGTATTCTCTTCTGATAATTTCTCGTTCATTTCACTTCACAATTAACGTCAAATTCTCATTCTATCAAATACACTCTATAATTGATCGTTTGTCTATCGAACGTTGTTGAGCAGTAGAATTCGATTGCTGTATTGTTGATTTCGGCTGTCAACACTCGTCAACTTATCTAGTAAATAGTATACGCTACAGAATGAGAAATTGATTTGAACTGTGAAGTGAAATGATACGAAGTGAATGATAAAAACTCATCAATAGAACGATATTCGCATGTAATAGCTATGAGAGTGAATACAACACGTCTGAAAAGAATGAGAAATCATCTAAATGAGTTTGAATCGAGCGTGTCGTATACAATAACTTGTCATGCAATCATATTCGATTGATAATGAGCAACGTAACAGTCTAAGAGAAGGCCCAACGATGTCAATTACCATCATGGACGTGCTAACAAAATTGAACCTAATGGTCATCTGAACATAACATGTGCGATTTCCATATTTAAGGAGTGGGAGGGGGGGGATAGTGGTGGATAACGGTGACAGATCATCAAAAGGGGTAATGGAGCACCGGACGTGAGAACCACTGTTCTAAAGGCTCGAATAATTTTTCTTTAATCATTGACAAATAAGCATGCTGACGTCAATCGCGATCTGCGCCAGTGTTTCAATCAAAGTGTATTTCAACAACATGAACATAGAAAATAATCGTGGAATTCATTCGTATCCATTCATTTTTAATAATGCTCTTCCAGGTGGTGTGAAAATATCTGAAGCTTGAACACTTCTCGGTGTTCTCGTTGAAAGAACCGATGAAAGAGATGAGCTTTCCCATCAATGAAAGAAAATTGTTGTGAAAACGTGGTTGGTCACTTTGCATAACACAAGGCAGCAGGGAATTTATTGCAGATGAGCCATTACCAGCTAATTTTAGCATGCTGCTGCCTTGAAATCAACAATTTCATTCATTGCATCATGTTTTCATTTTGTGTGAAGCGCAAACGGAGGAATTGTCATAACTTTGTAGCAGTTTTTGAACTACGTCTATACTTCTTCTGTACATCCAAACAAATGTTTTGTTCTCCTTTCCTACAGATAATCTGAATCATGCTTCAAGTGGCATTCAAATGACTTGTGTAAGTAATGCAGATAACTTTTGCTGTGTTTGCGGATAGTGTACATCCAAGCGACAACTAGAAACGTGACAACTGTCATGAAATTTGCCTGTAGCACTTATCGACCCCCACAAAGTAAATCTTTCACCTCATCACATGAAGCGTGGCCTTATGAACGGTATGCATCATCAAGGTAGTAGTGGTTTCCAAAAGGGACATTGTCAAAAGCTAACCGTAAGCTAAACGCTGCAGTTTTCACTGAGTCACATCCGCAAGGGTGCGTCCAATCGTTAGATAGTTATTCCAGTATGCTTAACATGAAACGTCACATAAAAAGAATTTAGGGTACTTCTGTAACATAAACAGGTGAGGAAAAAATGAAGAATAGGGGTTTTTGGTCACAATTAATGTGGACATGGTAGGAGATATTTGTGAAACATACCAAAAATCAGTATCATCAAGTTCATAAGAATCAGTAGATCACTTGTGAGTAACGGGGAAAAAAATTGAAATTCGTTGCTTGGTGTAATTGAAGATAAAATTTACGTTTCACTAAAATCCGTACGGTTTGAAAGCGAAAACTCATCGAGAGTTGTTTACATATAAATGTGTTCAAATTTCACTGAGATTCCGTTTCAATCATATGAAAGTTGATGATGAGATGCCGCCTATATCTACAGAAGTCATCTGCATCTCAGAAAAGGAATCACTTCTACGCTTTCTTAAGCATTCCTTTCCTAGACGTAGGCATTCAGTCGCAAGAATGCGTAGCACTAATGAAATGCGCTTAACTCTCGTATGAGTAGTTATGAGTTCATGTTATTGTGTATTATGCTCTCGTAAATGATCTCTGTCGCAAAGTAACAATACAGTATTATTTATTTTCATTCTTTGTTTCCTTTCCAGCAAATTTGCATGGTTCATTTCAGATATGAAATTATTGCGTGTGTGCACACTTGTGGTCGTATCGATGTGTTATAGAATCCAAACGAATGAACAAGTTCATACATTCATTGAGTTCATATACAAACTCCTATGGACATTATAGAACGAGTGACAAAATTAACGGCACTCATTGTATATTAATGTGAAGTAATCCATCGCATAGAGCATTCGTTAAAAATGGATGCATGAATGACATCTGACATAATGATGTTGTTAGAGGCTCATTCATGTTCATGAATGTAATATGGAAATGAGTGTGTTTCAGTACTGTTGCAAATCAAATGAATTGAATAATCATGTTTTGAATTGAAAATGCTCGTGTTGGTTTGTGTCATTAGACATTAATTAATGATAGCGGCAAGCAAGTTTTATGGCATTTCTCTTGCATGTAACTGCCCTATCAACACATCTACATTCCACTGCCATCATCAATTCGCAAATACAGTTGTGCGTGTGGCTGGGTGTTTCGCACTCCTGCAAAACAACTCACATAAACATACACAAGCCTGCTGCTATCGCTCTTCCTTTCTATATCGCTTGCTCATTTCCTATCCGCTACATTTTGATTTATGCCCCGTCAAACTAGGAACCTTTATTCTAGGCTTTATTCAAACCGTGAGATGCTTCGATTCTGATGGATTCATTTTTCGTTCGCTCTTGAGAAAAACATTAGCAATTCGACTGAAAGCAATCATATTGAACGGATCGGAAGAATAATTTGTTGCGAATGCTCTCTTTTGATTTTCTAACAGAGAATTTTGTTTGCTTAAGATGTGGACGCCATATGTACATATTGAGATGATATTATTTAATGATAGCATTCAAGCTGCCACGCCGATTATGGTAGCTTCATCATGCCCATCTATTTTATTTGTTACATTCACCATTTCTCACATCTTGTGACGTGTCTCAAAGACGATTGCAATATTAGTTTGATATTTTGAGTATCGTAACTGTTGATGTATTCCACAATTCCTTTCGACTACATCTAATCTCTGGCATTTTACTGGTCCATTCGAGTTTTCGAACTTGAAATGATGGCAGAGAATTTCGATTATTAAAATCCAGCAGCTGCATCTAATGACCATCGGCATTAATCACGCCAGTGTATATGCGTAAATTATCTCAACCGTCAGGGGGCATTCTTGTTTTCTCTCTTTCACTGAGTCTTGTGGAAACACATATGCCTCTGTTAATTGTAAGGTTGATAAGAGGAATAATATTTCCTTTGTACATTTGGGATTCAACGATGCCAATGTTGATCAGTAAGGCTGGTCGTCACTTCTCTGAGCCCAGTGATCTTTAGAAGTGTGGCCTCAAATGACGATATGCTTCCGACTGCGTGCGCAGTGAGGCGGGTTCATCCCATTTGGGGATTTTTTCTTCTGGGGGAATCTCTTCCTGTTCTTTCGTTTTCTATGGGAATTCGTTTTCCCCTCGGTAAAAACTGGTTTCCGCAAAACTTTTCTTGATTACTGCCATCATCGACGAATCCCTCTTTTTAATTCACATAAATCTTCTAACACTTAGGAGGGAATCATTTCACCTATCTGGGGTCCACCTCCTTCCATACGAGGAAGCCTTCAACAACGCCTGTAGACCCTGAATTGATTCAATTTTGCAGAGGAGCGATTTTCTGCACATTTGATACTACCAATTTCCTTATGTTTTGTCGCTGATATTCTTAGACAGTAGTAGCAGTGGTGTGACTGTTTTTGATGATCTTCATTTGTTAATTTTAATCTCTATGCGAAGCTTTAAAATGGTTGAAATCACATCAGAAGATGACATGAATGAATAATCCTCAAATGAAATCTGTCTCATTGTGGAATTTTTGCGCGGACGAGATTTTGTATACTTATTTGTTGAGATCACAATGTTAAATATGATCACTGATTATTTGTTGTTTCATTTTGTTCATGTCATTTGAGTTTGCAGATATGATAAGTCGTTATCAGGTGATTACATCGACCTCGTTGTGACACAGCTCAATCAAGCACCGCATCACCAAATACCGCGGCTGCATTCTCAATCCATATTCGCGATGAAAATCTTTTCTCTGGTACCCACCAAGTTACGTAGACGATTATGTGGTTAGTTCATCGATTTTTTTTTTCGGTTTTGTTATTCCTCGATCCATTTGATAACTCTATCTCCAGTTCTCCTATTTGTTATTTCCTTTTAATGACGTGCATGCTCATGACTGGAACATAACAATTTTGAATAAGCCCATCCTATTCAAATTTGCTTAAGTAAACTTATCATTAGCAGTGCCACGTGTTGCTCGTTACAGCTGTGATCGTGAGGAAAATGAGGAATCGGAGAAATTTCATATATTTTTTTTGCAGAATTTCTGGTAGTTGATTTATAAATATTATGTAAATCAGATCAGTCTAAAGTTTGACTTCATTTTCAAATTCATCAGTCAGTTTAGCTTTATTGTTTTGCACCGTCGCGGTGTGTTTTCTGTTATGATGGGGGAAGTTTTTATGCGAACCTGTCAAGAATGTCTTCAAGTCTTATTCGTATTTTCGCTGCGCTGCTTTGTTCTCGTCTATCACCATGTTCAGCCATTCGTCCACAAATTTGTTCAGTTATTGTTGCGGCGACGTAAGGGTTATTGTATTCGTTCGATGTTATTATAAATCAAACTATTTCTTCCATTCAAAATTGTTATGTTCCTCCTGTATGCCAGTGACCACTTTAAAAACCTTATCAACACAGTCATTCTGTTTTTATATGAATTTGAGCACGGAATGTGCTATGTTGAAATTGTAATTGTTCTAATCATAATTTTTTTGAGGTTCGGTGAGAACTCGACAACTCATAGCAATCTGTTCGTTAACGGCCGTTGTTTTCCTTTTGTTGCATCAAGGTCCACTTTTTTCATCTGTTGATGAGAAACCACAGGTCAGTTGATTGCCCATTTCACTGATGTTATTGTCTAAGTCGCCCTGTGGGGTAGTTCAGCTTCTTGGAAGTCTTGTGTACGGTTTTATCCAGACTAAACAAGTACATTAAAGCTTTACGAGTAGCTTGTTTCTTCATTAAAGAACTGCAGTTTCCTTAAAGAACATTAAAGAACTCGGTTTTCATTGTCTATAAATTCTTTTTTTATTATTTTTTTTCGACATTGTTTGATCAAAAGATTACCGTCGCTTTTTTAGATGAATGATCGCAAAATATTAGAAAGTGACAATGTGGTAGTGGTGCCACAAGTTGTTGATGCTGATAACGGAGATGTCAAACGACTGAAACATCCAAAAAATGGTGTCAGATTTACTAAACAGGTCGGTTTTTTATTGAATAAGAATGGATGTAGCATTTGTTGGTTATTATTGATAAGACAGATATTTATGCGATAGAGAAGAATCATTTGCATATTGGACGCTCAAATTCACGTCTAGCGGCTCTCAAAGAACCTAAAAATGTCGAGTTGAAATGAAGTGAAAGTAAACCGATTGAGGTTATTGGAGAGAATTCAGTAGAAGAAACTTATCAAAAATTTTGAAAGGAACAGTAAGTAAAATGTTGAACAACTTCATTGTTTGAATAACAGAATTTCGCGGTCATTCAAAGTTTTTTTGAATCTATCGAAATTTTATTTGAAGCAATCAGAGCTTTCATCTGGATCGAACACGGTAACCGATGATCAGCCAGTGACAGTAGTGTTAGTGATATGTGCCATACGACCAGCTGCTATCAAAAATCATCTTCAGCAATTGATTAGGTTATTTTTGAATTATTTTTTAGAGAGGATTAGTTGTAGCTATCTGTTATTATTAGCATTAGGGAATTGATTATGAATTTAATATTAGTCGTTCATTCTTATTTCAAATCTCTTGTCATACAGTCTTAGTAATTGTTCCGAAACCCATTATGAATTGTTATTGATGGTTGAAGTTGAATTCATTTCGAAAAGCGACTCTCATGTCGATGGTATGCAGATTATATTGAAAGCGAATTTTGAAGTCAAATTCACAATATATATTTCATTTGCTGCTTTGATCGTTTTATTGATTGTAACGTTTAAGGTTACGTCCATCTTCAAAAGCATTCCCAATTGTTGTAAGTCAAGACGGAACACTCAGTTCCGTAACGAACGTGATCAAAGAATTTGTCAATGAGACCGAGCATATCCATTTTATTCAGGTATCATTTCTTTCTATTCCGACGTTACAATCTTCGACTTTTTCGCAGAATTTTCTTGCAGTTTTTAAAAAAATTTTGCAAATACCGCTTTTTTCAATTGATTATCTCTTTGGCAGAATATCGCTGATTGTAGTTCGTTCGTTACTGTTTTGTTATATCAAATCAAACTATTCGATTGTCTGTCAAATGATATCAACCAGCTGTAAGTGATTGAGATGGCACAGAATTTGATCAAAACGATTATTGAGATTACGCACCTCACGGATATAGCAGCGGTTTTAATTGCGTTACTGGGACGTGACTTGGTTAAATTGGAAAAGCAGTGTCAAATGTGGTTCATATGTGTTGTTCTTTCAGCACACTGAACGCAAAGCTCAAAATAATGAAGCGGCAAAAAAAGCGAAAAATTATTTTTTCATTGCACAACATTATAAATGGGCACTTGATAAGATTTTTTTCGAAATGAATTATGATACGGCCATTATCACTGAAGGTTATTGTTGCTGAATTTTTTGTTGTTGTTGTCATTGATCGTGTTTCGTTCGTTTATCAATTGACCCCTCCATTTCACTGGATTACATTCTTCGTAAATGTTCATGGTTTGGAGTATATTCGATGCTTTTTTTTGCAGATGATTTGGACATTGCTGAGGATTTCTTCTCGTATTTCTCGGCAACAAGATATTTGCTGAGGAGTGATCCAACGATATGGTGCATTAGTGCATGGAATGATAATGGCGGTAACAATATTACGGACAGGTCTCGAAGTGACATTCTTTATCGGACAGATTTCTTTCCTGGACTTGGTAAGATATTATTATTAATGATAATTGATTCACACTGAACTTGTTGAACTAATATTGTATTTGCAGTCAAATTATAATTCAGTTAAATAGTTGGTGCGTTTGGTCACTTGAATGCGTTCAGTGCGCATGGGCGATAATTATGAATGAATTACTGTGGTGTTTTATTACGATTACTTTATTTAAGGATGGGAATTGACAGTCGATTTATGGAGAGAGTTATCTGCGAAATGGCCGTTGACTTATTGGGATGATTGGCTCAGACGACAAGACGTTCGTCAAGGCAGAGTCTGTATACGACCTGAGGTGTCACGAACAGCTCATAATAATAAGGTTGCGGGTAAGGGAACGAGTGGGTACGTTATATGATCTGTTTTCTGTTCTCACCTTATACTTTCGAATGTGCATTCTCAGTCAGTGAATTCGTTCGTTCATCTTCTTACTGTAAAATAAAATGCACATATGGAATTGACCTGGTCATTTAAATGTTAATAATGATACTGATATTGATTTGGTAAAAATACATTTTCACGAATTATTTCCAGTAATCACAAGCACTTTCATATTATCTGTGGGTTTGTTTTCGTTAGTCGATGGAATAGTTGCTCAGATTTATTTGATTCTCTAACTTTCAGTGGTCTGTACAAATCATACTTGGCATCGATTCATTTGCCGGAAACACCAATCGATTTTTCATTACTCGATTTATCGTATCTGACCAAAGACAACTACGATAGGTGAGTGAGGGGAACGTCGAAAATAACTTACATCTGGATTTCGCTGTTAAAATGTTTTATGCATGGGAAAATTATATTGGAAGCGGCATTTTGCCTGACAGATTTCACATGAGATTTAGAAAAACTCTTCAATTTTTAATATCAAAGTATTTTTGAATTTCATTTTATCCTAAAATGTATTCGATGTATTTATGTTTTGTAGGAGATTATTGAAGCGATTGAGTGAAACGAAAAATATTTCAATCGACGAGATTTTAAAACCGACGAAATTATCGGCAGAGAATTCTTATTTGGTGGTTTATAAAACGCCGAGAGAATATCGTCGTATAGCTCGAGCAGTTGGACTCATGATCGATATTAGGGTTAATATTTTGTCGTCTTATTCCAGGGTCTTTATTTCATTTTTTTACATATTCATTTTTGGGTGAAATAGTCTCATTCTGTTGGATTATGGCTTAGAAATTCAACGGATTAGAAAAAAGTCATGAGATGTTCACTTCGTTAAGTTAGCTTTATCTTCATCTTTAGGTTTCATCTAAGAAATGCTCATTTGATGATCATTTTGCCGTGCATATATTTCATGTCGAATGAGGCCTCGTTAATCGATGGCATTTTAATGAATCATTCAAAGAACTTCAACCTTCAACTCTTTAGTTTTGTTGTTTTAATGCTTGATCGTTGTTTCCATCGTGTTGCTCATTTCAGTCAGGAATGGCACGTACCGCCTACTACGGAATTGTGTCGTTTATGTTGGGATCAAGTCGTGTTTATGCTATATCTGCACACGTTTACGCAGATCCGAACTTCTTATCACGACCAAGTTCGGATTTTTACACGGAGGATTGGGACAAGATGAGCAGATATCTCGACTTCCAGGAAACTTATTGTAAGCCTGGCAAGTGAGTGTGACCTGAATTTTCAATTTCATGAATGTCGTTCAAGTTTTGAAATTGATCGAGATCTGTTTCGATATCATCGAAACTGCAGTCAAATGCATAGCACTTAAATGCAGTAATCATGTTTTTTGTGTAGTTCTCCACTTAATGGCTCCCTTCGTGTGTAGGTGATATGAACTGAATTTATTTGCATGTAAGCGTTAATTATAATCTTATTGTATATTTTTAATTTGATAAACGCTGTTGAAGGTTTACGGGTGATTGCGATCCAAATAATCCGAAATTAAAAGAATGGTTTGCAAAGAAACGATTAACAAAGAGACTCCAATCATGGGGTGAGATGATTGTCAATTAATGAGCAGATTCACACGTGGGTCGTCTCATTCGAGTAAGTTCCTTTCAGAATTTCAATTCACGAACTGAATTTACTTTTTCATGATGAGGTTGTTTCAGGTTTTCTTTAAAAACGAACTTTGGTTTATTTTTTACCATTATTGACATTTTTGTTCATTATCTTACCATTGTAGACATAATTATTGTGAGGTTTTATGATTGCAGTTTTTGTTGTCATATACTCTGAGTCATGTTGGGTATTGTAGCCGTTCTCGAAGTGTTCAACGTCGATACAAATGTGACTCGTCGAGAAGTGTATCAACTAGTACAATAATTTCATCCATCGCAGAAGTTATGTATTTATTTATTTATCATATTTCATTTGGAGTTGTCAGCTCTGTCTTCCACGAATCATTTCTTACGATTATATTCTTTACTTTTTCAGTTTGTGTCATGTGACTGTTATGGTAACTTCTTCCACAGTTGTTTGTTATATCACTGCTGATCGTTATATTTCAAATAATTTCTCAAATCCGGGGGTGTTTCTCGTTATCTTTTTCCTGTTGAACATAGGGAAGGGATATCTGAAAAATACGCTTTCATCATATGTTTTGTCACTCAAAATTTGCTCATATGTAGTGTTATTGAATTGTTAATAAGATTACTTAGCACATTCGAATTCGATTTCATTCCGGTACTTCGTGAGATTTCCAACGTTAAATTTACCGTTTGGATCGACGTATTGTTCTTACAGTCAGTCGTATCTCACAGTGTTGTTTAATTATTTCTGCATTACTTTGTTATTGTTATTCATTTGTTGCGTTTTCTCTTGGAATCGATGAATCATGTCTGTCTAGTTTTTGAATGTAGTCTTCTTGTTACTACTTTGATGTTTAATTCGAAATTTTGTTGAGTGATTTGATCAAATCCATAACGGTGAGTTTATTTTATTTCGTTTGAGTTTGCGGGTTTATTTATGATTTTATTGGAACATTTGTGTTGAAGAATTTATGTTGGTTGATATTTCCATTCGCATAATGATGAAAGTGCTATGTGATGATATCGCTGCGCTATTTCTGTTCATCACCATCGCTCTGAGGAGATAAAATTAATTCTGAATGTTTGCATAGATTCAGAAGATTAGATAGTATAATTGCTATGAATTTAGCCATTCAACTGTTTGCATTTATTGAAGTGAGCTTATGGATGGCGGTGATAGAGATACATTATGAGGTAATCGGATTGTTGTTGTTGAGAGTTGTAACTGAAATATGCTAAAATCATTTGTTAGTTACGTTGATTGTTCTGTGGCAATTCGCTGAAACAGAGCCCTTTATGTGTGAGTGAATTAATGCTATTGACAAATGAATGATGTTAATGGCTAATGTTTAACTGTTTTCCACAGTTTTTCCCTTCCATTCGTATTTGCATTCGTTGTGTTACCGATCGTATTCCTTGAATAATGACCGTATATGTTCCCTCTACCTTTTCTTGAACTGAAATAAACTTCTTGTTCTGAAACTATCACATTTCGATGCCATTATATCATGATGTATAACCATAATTATATGCAATCTAAAAATTTCTTGTTGTTCTGTTTCTTCTGTGATTTCTGATTCCGGTTGATCTGTGCGTCTTTTAACCATTTTTCATCATTGTGTCACATACTGGCGTATAACGTCTTATTTCTGTAATATAGCTATCGATTTGAATTGTTTCGTGTGCCATCTTCCGTAATTTTACATCACCATCGGTTGAGTTCTATGTTTACAAACGGTGTAAGATGAGCGTTTCCATAGGTTCGAACGAGAACTGAAATCACTTCCCCAGCGAATAGATGTGAAATCTGATAGATTCTTCATTCGGTGTCAGAGCGAGGTGCTTCTGTACGTGACACGTTGTTTTATCACGGTTGAGTGTAATCAGTAATTTGATGTCGTTTTTGATCTCAATAAATCATTCTCCTCGATTATCAATTTGCATTTCGTTGCGCACTATGCAAACCGCATTATTTCGATCCGTTCACGGATCAAGAGCCTTTTGCTATCAATAAGTCTATTTGTTTCTTTGGTTGATTTAGTCAGTAATTACAGCTCGTTATGAGTTAAGGCCTATCTTTTGTCAGCAGTATCACCTCCCTTCCTTGATATCACTCTTCCCGCACAGCTAATACTAACAATAAAGATAATTATCAATTCCCGTGAAGTGCTAATTTCGAATACTTAATTGGTGATCGTAGAAGCGTAGCGTTGATCTCCCCTATTGCCCAAAAATTTCTGGGGACTGGTCATGAAATGAGCTCAAAAATGCATTGAGGTGAATCAAGTGAACATGCACTATTCTTTCAGTGATTGTTCACAGCAACTGCTGCAAACAACCGATAGTCGTAAACCAGTGGCTTTTCTGAATCACTGATAAGTAACGATTCTGATTATTGCAGATTCACAACGGTCAGCCTATTCATTTCATAATAATGAGTGTTTTTGCCACACATTTTTTGAATAATTAAACAGTCGGGCAGCAGCAATGTCATTCAATAACCGTAACCAGTAGGTTCAACTGATCTCGAACAAGCCACTCACAATCAGTGCAAATGTGACCAATACTAATCGTTAAAGCTTATTCAAATTCTGCTTAGTCCTCCCTCTTTCGTGATTTGCTTGTGTCGAGGAAGAATGCACGGTACGACTCGCAGATAAACGTTCAATCGACAAAATCGGTTGATATTACATCAAATTACGTTCATGATAAATGCATGGAGTTACAATTACGTTAAGGCGGTGAGCGGTTGATTTGTCGATCGTTCTATGCGATCGGCAAAATGTTCGTCACTGTTGCGACTGTTTTTTGGATTGTTGTTGGTATTCGGCTGGATTTAATTATGCAAATTACCTATGGCAATAGGCACTCGTTATTGGCTGGCTGTGGAGTGCTTGATATGCCGATTGCTATGGGTCTACTCGGTTACATAATTCGTTTATTATTGACAACGAAAGATTACTGATTCATAAATGTTGGTTGTTCCAAACAACTACTCTGAACGATCGTTGGACAAGTGTTCAGTCGATCAATCGGAATGTATTCCCGGGCTCCTTTCGAGTCTCTCTCCCTAGAAATCATTGGGCAATATGGGAGAGTAGCCCAAAACCTCTGTGCTTGCCAGATCAATAATCCAAGTTCAAATTTCATGAAGACAGATGATTCCAAACGCTATTATCGTTAGCTGCGCGGAAAGAAGAAAGCCAAGGAAGGAAGAATGTTATATTGGTGATAACAGAGAGGCATAAACTCGTAATGAGTTTGATTTGCTGATTAAATAAATAAAATAAAAGATAAATGCATTATGAAAATGCACTTTTAAAACATAAATGAAACAAGATGAATGAACACACGAATTCTTCTACCGAATCAAATTTGAATTTATTCAAATTTATTGGTTGTGTTATAAAGTTTTTGCCAGTGAACCGTTTTCATTGATTATCCCCAAATACCTGTTCTCTCAAACTTGATGCTGTAACGAATGCAATAAAATTCTATCAATCTAGGTATATGGTGGGCAAATACTTACTGATTCAAATGTATGTATGTAAATTTTGAAATTTCAGCACTTAACATTGAATCAGATTGATTTATCTTATTCATTCATTTGATTGAATAGATACTCATAATCACTTTTCATATTCCTCATAAGATTTTCACCGACACATTCCATCGTCATTGTACAATGAATCGCATGTCATCGGCAGTGTTGTTTTTATTGCCGTATTCCTTCTTAAATTAGTTCCCTCGGTGCTAAATTTGTTCACTGTGCAGTATTTGCGAAGAGAGCAGGCTTATTTGATTATTTGTTGAATTTGACCGTCGCAATCAACGTCGAGAACACAAGTTTCAGCAATGGTATATCCGGTGCTAAGAATGAACGCCGCAAGACGAGCGCATTACGCGAAAACTTCTTGTTATCTGCATTCGTTATGCATTCTATTGATATGCTCTGCAACAATGCACTTATTTGTCGTTTCAATTTATTTAATGTTAGTGTTTGCTTTGCATTAGATGTGCTTTAAAGCATGTCATATGTCACCATGATCGTGTTGTGCTCTCTGTTCAGTGGTCTACGATGAATGTAATGAGTGTAATTCTAAAAAATTTCCGGTCTTATAAGAGAGGGTAGGGTAGTGATTGATGAAAACAATCATTGATGAAAATGACGAAAATTCAAATGAATGTTTCATCAGTTCGGCCTTTAGACTAATAACTGAATGAAAGGTTTCAGTGATGGAGTCGCTCAACAGATGAGTACTCGAAGTGTGTTTGGTTATGTTCCATTCTTGAATACATTGTTGCAAATTGCCGTCACCATTGCACACCTTTACGTCGCATTTTTGCTGGTCGAACGACAATATAACAGTCAAATTGTCTACAGATTTTGTGGCATTTTGGTATTTGCGATTAATCAGATAATTGTTAGACAACTGAGCAAAACATTTATTGATTCCAGTGTTGAGCAGTTGCGAGGAAGAAGAAAAATGACCATTGCTAATAATGCAATCACGACGAGTTTATCAATCAAAACATGATACAGTGCTCGAAATTAGATTATATTAATGTTCTCTTGATAATTTGTTCTGAAAAGCCAATCAGCAGTAACACGTATTCCTTTCGGAATATTGCGTTTGCCGTTTGTTTTGATGGGTGTTGAGGCAATATTTGACGAATTTCACTTCAAAGCAAACGAACACATTTCCAAAGAATTCAGTGAAGACTTTAAGGATCCGATGGAAATTTTATCAATATCTTTTGCATGTATGGTGCTTGTTGCAATCATTAATATGTGTTACTTAAACGCGTTCGAGGAAAGTCTATCAGTGGCTATTTCACAGGTAAACGGTCATTATATGTGCACCTGTTCAATGATTTTGACCTATTAAGAACATCGATATGTAGTCAGCAGATTCGAATCGTGCTAAGTTTTATTTAGGAGATGAAGTGCCCAAATATATGATATAGAATAAGAATAAATCATATTTAGATAATTCTTTCAATTATTGGTGCCACTCAATTCCGCTGGTATTGTTGAAAATTGTTCATTCATTCACACTGAAACCGTTATACTGTCCAGATAGCAATCACAGCTTTGAAACAGCATAGAACAAAACGTTACCGAACGTCAATAACTGCAATTGCAATAACCGCAAAACATCTCATAAAGACATAACTCCGTAACTATTTTATCAATACGTCTAGGCGATGAGGAATTACCATAAGAAATCCGCGTATAAAAGTATTGTTGACCGGATACAAATCACATTCAAATGTTGTGGTATCAATGGGTATACTGATTGGATGCAGCGGAATTTAAGCAGTCGCATCTTATCTAAAATGTTGGTTATTCTTTTCAATTTGGGTTTGAACTTTCTGGAGGCGATCTCATTTGGCATCGCATTTATCGGATTGCGTATCTCTCACGAATTCATCTGATCTTTTGATATGCAATGTTTTCTAATCAACCGAGACTCCACTAAAATAACTTTTCAAACCCCAAAAAACAGCCAATTGCATGCCAGTGCCTTTACTTTGTAAAGATTCCAGTCTTCTACCATAACAGTAAAGAAATTGCGATAAACTCAAGCCGATTAGCAATTGTCAATGATGATAACAAGTTGATTTGATCTAAAATCTCGACCGAAAATTGTTTTGATCGCAAACAAATCGGAGAACATTGCAATTGCTTATGAAAGTTTGAACATTGAAAGTTCGAAATTATTTCAGAGGACGTTCAGTCGCATCAAGTGATATTACTGCTGATTGGTCACATTGCACAGATAAAAACTGCTTCATACCTCCATCTTGCTGTCAATTGAGTCAAATTAAGTGCTCGTCTAGAATCGTCGAGCAAAAGTTTGTTCGAGACAAAGAATTTAGCTCTCAAAAAGCGGAAGAATGGTTTTATAGCGAAGGTCTGTGAGAGGATACTACTACTTAGAGTATACTACTGACTCAGATTAATTTATCAACGAGAAATTTACTTCTTTCGTTATTTTCGTTCATCGCCTACCGTCGAAGTCGTCCAAAAACTCACAGTTGACATCTGCGGATGGAATGACTTCCACTCTAATGATCAATCAAAACAATTCTATTGAAAAGTTACTATTTACCAATTGTAGGTTGTGTTAAAAACATAATCAGCTCGATCAATCCATCGATGATTCTGGCTGTATCGATGGTGAATGTCATTGTGCAACTAATCACATTAGTTATCTCGCAAATTACTGCAACCGCTCAATATGCGTTTCGAGAATGTGCCACTGTTGCTTGTGAGGATGATATCATTGTACCGGCATGGATTTCACCTTTCCCGTACAACTCTTCTGAGCTACTGATTACGGTTCGTCGATTCGATTGGTCACAAAAACAATAACCTCCTAGATCAAGATCATACGATAAATAAAGAATCATTTCAGAAGAGTAGAGAACGAATTGCGAAACATCGCGATTTCCAACAGGAATCGTTATCCGACTCAGAGGACAACGCTAATCAAAAGGAACAGGAAAAGGAAACCTGAAAAGTGCCGAGTTTACGATTACATAAATCCCATCGAGATGTTTTTCTGATGAATGCGTATTTAACGAATGTATTATTATATTTTGGATTACTAAGCGTTATGCTTCGTTCATTTTGTTGTATTGTTATGATTTTTTTGCTATGTTCCACCGTTATCACTGTTACTGTTGTTGTTATTATTATTACTGTTGTTGAGCGCATCACTATTACTTTTCACAATCAGCATTATTGTTTTTGTCTGATATATAAGTGCAATTTAAACTATTCGGATAATGTTCCAGTGACATTATGATATGATATAAGTTGGTTTTTATACACTGTAAAACAGAATGAGTGAGGTCCAAAAGAAGTCTATTTCAAGGTTTCATTGGCATGAAAGCGATAATTCCGAAAAAGTTGGCAGTTGGCAATCCAAATAAACAGGTGATCGATCGTTCAGGAGTGTTTCATAGTTTTATCACATGTTTTCAAGAGAAATCCAATGAATTCAGCAAGCGGTAATCAAATTGAAAACTTAAACATATTCAATCATGAAATCCCAAATCGAGTCAAATTATCTCCGATCGAAGTGATTTAATCAATGAAAAATCAGTAAAGACTGAAAAAAACTCAACATATTTATGCGATAACAATACATCTCTTAAAGAATCCAAATACACGAACTGGCACAAAGGGGAAAAAATAAAACAAAAAACAAATACGAGAACATGCATTGAAAACATCTGAAAAGCTCTCAATGGAAGAGAATGTATGTCAAATTAATTATCTCGCCGCTATAAAAAACAAAACAATTCACAACACTTATAACCGTAATAATTAACAAATATCGCACTATTCACTACAAATAAAATACACGCTTACAAGCAACATATAAATATCAGTTGTTTTTTCAATAACGAATAGATTTTTGTTCGTAAAGAGAATCACGTCGAATGAAGAGAGGTAATGTGATCACTAAATCGTTTCACAGTGATTTGATCAATGAAATTGTTGAATTTTCGTTTTTCTTTCATCGTCAACAATATTTCTACCGTAATATACGCTTGCTCAAACAGTTTTTTTCCACTCCGATAAAAGTGAGTTTTTAGTGGAGGGAGCAAAAAAAGGGAAAGTTTCATATTACGAATGTAAAAGATGGCACAATAATTGAACCTTCTTTCTCAATACGTTTTAAACACTCAGCATAAACATGCTTTCAAAATAACACTTATTGTTAGAGTTGCTTGTAAAGCATTATTCATTCACAGAATCGATCACAACAACGATAAAGCTTCTCGACAATCGATGTTCTCGCAAACACTTAGAAACATTCGCAGAGTTAAACAAATCTCAATATGGTTCGCACTAAGGTCGTTCGCGAATCATTGTTTTGTGACAATAATAAAACCGAAATTGACAAAAGCATACTATAAAATGCACAATACTCTATGCATATGTTATGGAGTACTACGCACTTTATGGTATTAATGCACGGAATGTTTCAATCTAGAAAATATTCAACGAATTTAACCAATTTACGAGTTTCTATAACCCGAACAGACCAGCTAATCGTTCGCGAGAATGACCGCAATATAATTTTCTAATTGTGGTACTGAAGAATTCATCAGATGAAAAAATCGACAAGAAAACAACTAATGGAACAATTCTAAATGAAAGACAATGATAAAATTACGCATGATCATCATCTAACGACGTCACTGAAATACTATCCGTTGAAAGTATCACTTCTGAATGTTTCTTATGAAATAAACTTAAGAATCTTCGAAACAATTCCAAAAAATCTACAGATTGTGCTAAAATAATCGCTATAAACACGAAGATGATCAAGAAACCAGCACGAGACCTGAAATATGAAACGTCAAAGGTCTTGCAATAAATAATTTGTAGATTATTCAAAACAATGCCGAGGTCAACTGAACATATTTCGAATGTTGTAAAAATGGAGCAAAATCGCCGACATGAATGAAAGCAGTATATATTTCGACTTGCAATCTAAGCCCATAGCTAATCAAAATCAAACAAACAAAAAAGAAATCAATCAAACAAATCACTAACCTTGTACCAGTGAATGGTTTTATGAAGTCCAATGCAAACGAAACAACAAACAGAATAAGTTTCAGCAATTCAACTAATGCATTCGCACCCACTAACATCACTGAACTGAGCACAGAACGCGGTCTCGTTTCAATCCACTCTCGAACGTACTCTTCCAATCTTATCATCTGTATTATACCCACTTCACTCAATTATCACTGTCAAAACAAACAATTGATAGAATCATTGATGAATTTAATGACAAAACTTTGTTACAGACGAAATCCAATCATTCTAAATGATT
Source organism: Anisakis pegreffii (assembly GCA_035041965.1). Lineage (NCBI taxonomy): Eukaryota > Metazoa > Nematoda > Chromadorea > Rhabditida > Anisakidae > Anisakis > Anisakis pegreffii. The sequence continues at coordinate 227,009 of JAPYMA010000408.1, forward strand.
TTATCATTACACTAATTCGAAATCATCTTCAAAGCATTTTGACAGACTAATCTTTATCAAAATCAACAACCAAATAAACAGAAGTTGCACGAAAATTGACTAAAACAAGAACAATTGAACGAAGTAATTGACGGAAAGTTAAAACAATAAAGAACATACGCTATTTTGTGTACTTTCAATACTTTCTTCAATTGAACGGAATCGATCACAGTAATGATAATCCATACGAGTCCCGATCGTATTCAAATCTGATTTCAGCGTAGTCACCTCTGCTTGGTGTAATTCTATTGTCTCATTGAGAATCTCTTCCAGCTTCTAAGAAGACCTTTGTTATACGTTTTTTTCTACTCAATATTTGAAAATCATATTTGACTGACAAATAACAAACACTTTCGGATGCCATAAAAACAACTGCATGAATAATTCACGTGTTCACTTACTAATACAATACAAGAAGCATTCACCACAACTGCCAAAATTCCAACAAAGTTTTAAAAAAACTTATCACTGAATGTGAAAAAAAGAAAAGAACCAAAATGAAAAATCGGGGATTTCACGTGAAGAAAAAACGATCAAATAGAAAAATGACAACAATTATCAAAAAACGATAACGCACTATTATCAAATGATAACGGTTGTTATAAATGATAATTCTTATCAAAATGATAACAGTTCAACTATCAAATTGGACTGTTTAACAAAAACTGATTGACGTATAATGCAAAGACTCAAGTACATTATTGAAAGATTAACCTGAACTTTAATTCGTTCCTCGTGTAATTCACTATTGTAGAATTTGAACTCGGACTGCATTTGATTCTATAAAAATACATTACAGATAGACGACTGGACTTCACAACATAAAAATCTCACAGTCAAACGTTATTGAAAAAGCTAGTGAAAAAAAAAAACAAACTTCTAAGGTTCCAAAACTCAAAAACTTCAATAAATTTGAAAAGGACACGCAGAACTGTTCACGAGAAAAACAAAAATGAGAAAAAAGATATAATTGTTTGATGCCGATGAACGGAATGGTTTCAGGGTTGTTAGTTATGGGTGAAGAGACATATAACGTACCTGAACTTTGTTGATTTGATCAAGAAGTTGTTGATTCTGTTGTTTCAGTTCCCGAATCTCATCTTTCAGTTCTGTGATACCTTCTAATGAAACCGATGGACTCGGTGATTTACCCTCAGAAACACCCGTAGACTGCAGGGAAAACTCAATCGGTATCGCAGGCACCGTTTCAGTACGAAGACGTAACTTACTTTTATCCGATAGATCTTGTTGTTGACACTGATTCGTTGAATAAGAGCGTAGCCTGAATTTGTTCGATACGGACATTAAAAAAATAACTGTATGTGTGAAAAAAGGTATGAACCGAAATCAGCAAACACACCGATCGTCATTGGAAATAATATTCGGATAGAACGTGGAGTGACCAACACTAGCACCTTCATTCTCAACACTATCCGGAATGTTATCTGCCGAACCGAATGTATTCTTTATCATATGCGCTATTCCAAGTGGTGCCGAAATTACCGAACCGGTCACTTCGCGCAGCAGTGGACCCGTTTTACTGCAAAACCTTTCAATAATTCTTGCTCGCCTTTTCTCAGTTCATTGGCTGTGCATGCTCGACACGATTGTAGTATCAATAATTTTTGTCACGTTTTATGAAATGAAGCAAATGTAAAACAAATCGTACCGAATGTTACTGAGAACCGCACTCCTTGGTGATGGCTCCGAATTCACACCCATACTAAGTTCAAGTAATCTTGCTTGAAATTGCTCCAGTTTTTTCTGAATTATCAATCAAATACAAAAAGGTAGAACTTGCTCCAGTTGAAGCAGATTTATTTGCCAATTATACATGACCAGAAAATTCATTTTACTATCATTTGAAAACTTACTTTAAGGACTACAACAAGACTCGTTCATTTGAATAGATTTTGAGGACAGAATAAAAACCATTTCACAAGTACAATCCAATTAAATTAATATTGAAAACCTGAAGACTCTCGGTTTCTTGGGTATGTTTTTTGTTTTTCTTCTCAAAATGCTGCCGAACTCGTGCAATTTGAGGATTTTCATTACCACCGGCCATATTATTCGTCACCGATAAAAAGTCATCGACATCAGCTGAAATCAGTGAATTTCAGATGAGTCAGACAAACTCAATCGCAAAAAAGGCCACTTATTGATGAGGAAGAATAAAATCAGTAAACAGGTGTTCATTTTGCTCATTTCATCAGCAACATTACAAGTAAATTCAACTGGAGAAAGCCAAAAATAACCTTCTCTAGCGAGTGAGATGCGCGTTAACTTCTCTTTAATTTGTTCAATCTTGCGTTCAATACGAGCCCTCTCATCACCAATATCTTCATATCCACTGAATGAACCACCCCCATCTGAGGAACGCACACTTCCACCGCGAATCTGGTTGGAACTTTCTGACTGAAATATTTCTGAATTATCACTTTCTATTAATAAGGAAATCAATTAATCATTAATTATTGGCTTTTAAATAAAGGATTCGAAGTGGATTGAACATCTTCGGCAGGAGAATTCAGTGCATTACCTGTATGATAAATGAGAAAACCATACTAGCCAATGAATCACAGGAAGGAAACAAACACAAAACATGAACGAGTTCAGTAAATCATTATATACTGTGATGATCATTATGGTGACTCTTATCGCTTCCATATCAAACGTCAATCAACTGTTTTTTAGTGAGCAAAAATGGAAAGCAATCAATTAAAAACACTTATCGTCAGCAAAATTATTGCATGATAAGCATGTCAAACACTAACCTCATTTAATAACGATGGCTCATGAATATGTTGAAAAGGAAGTTTACTCATTGGGTGCAATGACATTCTAATTAATAATACACATCGAATTAGTATGAATAGTCAATAAAAATCACAACAATCACAAGTATTTCATTGAGTTAACTAAAATTGAATCTTCGTAATAAGCGTTCACGAGATACGTTCATCGCATTAAGTCATTCTTTAACTCCTGAAAATATTCATTACATTTTCACCACAACGTTTGTGAATCATCATACGTCAGAAAAAATAAAATCACGATTATCATAAAACGTTACAATCTCGATTTTCAAGAGCACATAAGCAACAACAGTCGAGAGCAGAGACTTTTGAAAATCAGTTCGACGCGTCCTCTCATATTCGCTCGATACATAGCATAAGGCTTATTAGATGTGCGCTTTTCGTTACCAATAGAAACTTGAACAAAAAAAAGGAATCACTGCAACCATGAAGATATGGTAATCCTGCATTATAGGTCAAGGAAAAAGGGGGTGTGGTCTAACACACACAGAACACGCCTCAACCATCGCACGCATGAAGACATTCTGCCACAGCTACCTCCGCATATGCACAACTGCTTTCTGGAACAATGAGAAGTATTTCAATTGAAATTAACTCACTTCAGTTTGAGTAAATAAGCATGCTTGCAACTAATTGTGATCCATGCAACGAGAAATAAACCAATGATAAACAATAAACAACAGCTGGGTAGAGTTTGGATTCATATTACGGATATAATCAATTTACCTGATTGTGAGGTGTAAATTAGAATACAGTCAAGAATTGCAAAATTGTACTCGAAGTTGAAGAGTATAAACCTAGTGTGCACTAGAAGTCATATGCATACTAATACCAACCGAAATGGATCCATGTTGGATAGTACTACAGACACAATGTATCGGAATGAACCATTCAGCGACGTGAGATGGCTTTAGAAAATCTTTGATATTAATAATTCACACCAATGTACTCTGAAGGTAACGGAATTTCGCAGTAGGCTTATGAATGTACTGCGTCAAAGAGTAGCAATTTAACCCCGCGGGTATTACTGCTGTTGGTTGCATTAACTGTTGGCGCGACTAGTTACCGTAGTCATTTGACCCTGGAGGTGCTACTCCTGTTGGTTGCATTAACTGTGGGTGGCATAGTTACCGTTGTCATTTAACCCTGGAGCTACTGCACATAAATTTTATCGAGCAGTTCTGCCTGCATGAGGAGATATATACATATCTTAACTAAGACAGTGACGCTATAGCATCACAAGACTTCATATATTCAAGCTACCGGTATTCTCAGGTTTGCTCAGTAACATATCAAATTCCCTACACCATTCGATTCTTCAGAATCCCTGGATTCAGAATATAATATATTTTGGTGAGCAGTTCTGCTTACGTGAGGAGATGTAGCTATTTTTTAAAGGTATCTCAAAAAGCGCTGAGGCGCTCATTCAATAAAGTGTATCACTGTACATCAATGCAAACATTATTATAGCGCAATAGGGATTACCATCTGCAAGGTTACCGTAATCTCAAGTTTGCTCGGTAATATATGAATTTCTTTACACAGTTCGATTCCTCAGAGCCTCTTATTTCAGAATACCACATATTGTATCGAGCAATAACGACTACATGAGGAGATGGCTAATTTCGCATTTCTATAGGGGTTGCCGTCTTGGAGCCTACAGTACTCTCAGCTTTGCACAGTAACATATGAATTTCTTTACACCGTTCGATCCAGTGGAACCTCTAGATTCAGAAAATCACAATTTTGCTGAGCGATTCCGCTTACTTGTGAAGATATAACTATTTTCTTAAAACAATCAAAATAGCGCAGTCGCGCCCATTCATATGCATTATATGACTGTAGATCAACATCAATACATTATTATGGCTCTATAGAGGTTACCATTTTCATACTCACCGTACTCTCAAGTTTGTTCGGTAACATATGCATTCCATTTCACCATTCGATTGCTCAGAATCTCAACTTTCAGAATATCATATATTTTGCCGAGAAATTATCATCAGATGAGGAGATATAACTATTTTCTCAATGATGTACGGATTGCTCTCTTCGAGCCAACCGTACCCTCAAGTTTGCGCATTAACATGTGAGTATTTGTATACCATTCGATCCAGTGGAATCTCTAGATTCAGAAAATCATATATTTTGCTGAGCGATTTTGCTTTCTTGAGGAGATATAGCTATTTTCTTAAATCTATCAGAAATAGCGCAGTCGCGCTCATTCATTTACAGTGATCACTGTAGATCAATCAATACGTTCACACAGCAATATACGGATTGCCATCTTCGAGTTAATCGTATTCTCAAGTTTGCCCAGAAACATGTGAATTTCTTTACACCATTCGATCCAGCGGAACCTCTACATTCAGAAAATATATATTTCGCTGAGCGATTTTGCTTGCTTAAAGCGGTATAGCTATTTTTTTTAAAGGTATCTCAACTTGTGCAGAGGCGCTCATTCGCATACATTGTGCCACTATAGATCAATACATACATTACTGTGGCGCTAAAGGGAATACCATATACAAGGTATTCAAGGTAACGGTGCTCTCTGATTTTCCCAGTAACACGTTATTTTCTGCGCATTGTCAGATTCCCCAGATTCTTTGCTTTTAGAAAAGTATATATTTTATAGGGCAGTTCTACTCACTCTCTGAGGAATAGCTGATTTTCTGAGGTTGTCTCAGTTGCTCGGCTTCGCTCATTTCAATATACTGTATACATATTGATCATAGATTAGTATGGCTGTTTGAGGGTGTCATCCTTCTCAGGTTTATGTGCTCAAATCAAATACTGACATTCGATCTTTCGATTGAAGGTGAGGCCGAATGGGATGTAATAAACAATATGAAATATTTATATCAGTGCATTAATGACGAATTGCATAATTGCAGATTTTAATTAGATAGTGATAATGACGAATTGCATAATGTTGAAATAGTTTCAACTCAGCCTTTCAAAGTGCTATTTTTACGTGGCAAAGGGCGCCTACCTGCAGTGAGAGAGAGAGAGAGAGATGTGCGTTGCTCATTTAGCGATACAGTAAGCTTAAGCTTTGGCTTGACCAAAGTTTGCATTAAGATAAAGTGTGTGAAGCGTGTGGCAAACGTCTTGAAATTTGTCGTTAATGTTCTCAAGTTATCGAAGAGCACACGATCCAATGACAAGTAGTTTTGTGAATGGAGAAATACACACCTCACAATCAGTATTTTCATTTTTCAGTTATTACGAATCCTTCTTCCTGCTGATGAGGAACACCTGTGCGTTTACATGTATCAAACAGTCGATCCACGGTTTTCTGAAAGACGATAAAATCGAGTGAAGGATGAAGTAGTTGAAAGATCTCAACAACTAGATACATAATTCTTCAAGAATCAATACCGACTTTTCGGTCATAGATTAGAGTCTATGAGATTTCTGATCAAAGTCGTGCGCCCACTTCGTTCATGACTCTATGATGACGCCGGTAGTAAGAGGACGATTGATACTATAGTTGAATTGAAAGATGGATTTCCTGCGTTGTGAAATATCTTTGCCGTTAGATGTCTCAACTACAAGTTCGACCAATGAAAGGAACCAAAACTGTAGTATGAAATTGTGATAATCTCGCTTCCAGGAGTGGAGAAGTGGTTTCTTTTGATGAGGTGACATCGGATTCGGGAACATCTTCCTTCAACACTTGCTGGGGATTGTAAAGGGAAACAAGAATTTCTGTGTCGAGCAATGAGCTACTCATCGCTTTGCTGCGAAAGATACATGATTTATTCAGTTTTATAACATGTTTTGTTGTAGTGATTGCGAACGTTTTTAATGGCTTAAATTAATGTTGGATATGGGGTATTCTGAACTAAATTTAAAGATATATCTCACATGCCATTGCAACCATTTCGAATGTTCTAAGATTTCTGCAGGGCATTTTTTCGAACCCAAAAGCAGTCTGTAGAGAAATGCAGTTTTTCCGTTGTTGCAGTTTTTGCCGCAGTTGTTTTATTTTTGATGCAGTATAAACATTCATTCAGTTTATCTTTAAGACATCTGAAAAGAAAGTGTTATGCTTTCGATTTGCAGTTGCTTTCTCACTATCAATGAAAATATCGCAACACTGAATTGAGAATCAGTCGGCGTTCAGAATTTTACAATTTTACATTTGTAAATCATTTTCGTTCGTGAAGAAAATGTTTTGAGAATTCGACGAACAATTGTATCAACAACATTCAAGGAAATGATAAAATCGTTTTGAATTTCAAAGCTATCTTGCTTAAATTTCAAAACTATCGCGTGTTACATTCATCATTTGAAAACTTTTCACATTCGCTGAATGTTGTTCAGGCGAACGCCACTGGATGATTTTCAATAGAGCAGCTTCGCAATCCTCTTGCATTCTGTTTCAAAACTTTAGGAAAACCTTGTGACTCTCATATCGAATGTTTGCTCAAGCATTTGAAATGAGCAGTGGAGTTGAGAAGTAGTCCATAGGTTTCAAGACTAATCTTTGTCGTTGTTGACAGAAACGAGATGCCCATTTTCAGCTTCGTGTCCACAACAAGAGATATCAAATCTCTGGACGATGATGAGTGAAGTATTAATCGTTTTGATCGCGATACTCTTTGCGGAGATCAACGCAGGTACATTTGGCGTTCATTGCTTTTACGGTGTTGCAACAAACCTTTTCCGTGATTATTAACTTGTACTAGAGAAAAATGGGAGTATCGTTCAAAACAATGGATTGAAAATCAGAAGAAACTAATCAAAAGCTCTGCCAACATCTATTCACATTACACCAATAAGTAATCTGTAAGACGAGTGATTGTTTAAGTGAGATACATCGATTGCAATGGTAGAAATGATGGCATTTACGCGATTGGTTGCAGTCAAATATTTGTGCGTTGTTATTTGGGTCAAATATATAATTTGAAATGTCCTGCCGACTTGAAATTCAATCCCGACTCAATGAAGTGTGATTTGACTGATAATATTCCACTATGCCAAAACGAGTATGTTTTGGATTCATTATTCACAAATTTGATTTGAACACTACGAAAAACCTTATCAAATGTTTTCAAGCAATTTCAAGCAACATTTTCAAGCAATTTTCCTAGCCTTTAATGTCACTACAGAAAGCAAACAGATTTGCTCAACAGATCAGATCGGGAGATAGTTGTCCTGTTTGGCTACTTTTTCTCAGATCATTACAATGTGAACCTCCAGTCTTATATTGATTCTGAGATTCCTGTTAAAGATGAGAAATTTGAATAATTTTGAGTAATGAAGCAAACATTTAATTTCAGGATCAGCACAGATCAAAGCACTCAAACAGCAGCGTTAGTTTGTTGTCTTTCGTGCTGAATATCGCGAACACTTTTCCAATTCTTTGCTTTTGCCGATATTATTTGCAGAAAACGCTCGGAATGTCGGCATTTTATGAAAGCGTTTCGCAACAGAAACGGATACTTTTAAGAAATACGTTAAAGTGATTGTTTGCTGTGAACAATATACAACAAACAAGAGGGGATATCGCAAACACTTCGTTCAGATCGCCAATCGATTGTTCATCACTTCCTGACGGCACCTATGGAAACGGTCAATGCTCGGAATATTATATAGCATGTCATCAAGGTAGAATGGCATCGATGCGTTGCCCATCGAATCTTTACTACAACCAAGTTTCGAAGCAATGCGACTTCAAGAAGAACGTGAAAGAATGTATCACCGAAGAGAACAGACCCAGGTAACCATTGCTAAATTCATCAGTTTTGCAGCAAAACCTACCTCGGAACTCATTCCACAGTGAACGATCAATTAATTTGAGCAAATCACTAATCGTAAGTGAAGAGGATCAGTAAAATTTAATGAAAATTTCATTAAGATGTTTCATTGAGACGAGCCTTCATATTCTTTGTATGTGGTGACATGAAACGTAGATAACATGTGAAGTTTTGGTGAATGTTTCTCAGATGATGCAGAATGCCTTTTGGAATGTAATAATCAGTATTGTTAGATTGAAGTTTTTGAAAATTTTTCCATGGGATTCAAAACGAAAAGTTTCCTCATTTGAATACCCATGTGAAAGTGATCAAAACTTGACTTTATCGCAATTGACCGTTGAGAACACGGTAACTTTATTTTAGTAGTCCATGAGATAGTAATTCGTCGAATAATTCAGCAATGGACTACCTGGTATGGATGTTCAAATGCCAGTGCAACACCAAACACAGCAATCACAATTACCTCAACAAACACACACTCAATCAGACTCTTTCCCAAGTACACAACATCAAGTTTTTCACTCATTCTCCTCGAACAGAACATTTCAACTTTCAAAACGTTTTCCGACCGCTACAGTCTAAAACCGAAATTTTCCGACCGTTTCATGAAATGATTCAGTATCAAGAATGGTTTTGCGTCTCAGACCCACTCAACTTGTACTCATCCTGTATCATGAAATCTCTGTAGCCTATCGGTGTAGTGATATTTATAAAACATGGATTTGATTTAAGGCTTTTCTTGTCTCAACAAAGCAGATGGTGTTTATTCACCACAAGATCAGGGCTGTGTTGATTTCTTCTGGATGTGCACTAACAGTAGAACGTTCAAATCAGCTTGCCCGAGAGGACTTTATTATAACAGGAACACAAAACAATGTGACCATAAGTCGTCTATTGCAGAATGCAATCAATTCCAGCCGATTACCGCGTTTGTTTCCAATAATACTCTTAATCCATATCAAAACAGTGATCAGTTGCAATCATATTCGTTTAAATGCTAACTGCAAGTTGATTGATAAGACGACATTTGGGCAGGGACACGATTATGTTGATGTGACCAGTTCATTTTAATCTTAGTTATAACTTAAAAGGCGTACATTTAGTGTGGCTAGCGACGATAGCAAAAGAGCATTCAAAAAACAACTGACAAGGAAAGATCAGCCAGATTCAGTGTCATATCAGCGTGAACCTCAACTATTTCAAAATCAAATCAACTGTCTGAATAAACCGAACGGTCGTTATGCGAACACAGATTGTGCTGTGAGTCGTTTGGTTATTTCAGTAATAATAATGAATCAATGTTTGGTTCGCTGCTCCTATAATTGGGACGAAATATATCGAATTGATAAATTCTTGGAAATTTCTTATAATTTGCAATAAGTCAAGTCGTTCTTTACCTGAATACTACTTATTGATATGATAACTATTCCATATGAGAAGAATTGTCATTGGAGAATGCGTTCTAGATGGAGATGATTATCGTCGCATAAGGCAATTTTCATCTGAATCCCTTCGCTTTTTTGACATTTTCTTTGATTGCTATACACCATTACAGCTCAAATTCACGTTTTGTGCAGAGGGAGTTGCTTACGAGCAATCCTGTCCCAACGGTTTGGTGTACAATCGTATGATGGGTTTATGTGATCATTATGACAACTGCATTAGAGCGGTGAATCCAAACACGCCTATGCCTAGTCAAATAGCACCAGTAGCCGCAGAGGGCTTCCCTCCGTTAGAACCCGGACCTGTCATCATACAACAACCAATCTCCACAACTCCTGCAAAAGGTCGTGCTAATGCTATAATTATTTGTTTAGTTGAAACTGAAAATTTTTTCTGTGGAAACCGAGCCTAATGAAGTAATCAGTGTTCCTTGGAATGTATTTGTGCAAGGGATTTGGAAGTGACCATTCAGATTTTAGATTTTATTTTTCTGCAACAGAGCACTCTGTCTTAAACGTAAAGCGATGAAAGTTGTGAAATGCAATTCTAGAAATGGACTGTACGAATAAACCGAACGGTTTCTATTCAATCGGATGTAGCGCAAACTACTACGCATGCGCCGGAGGATCTATGAGTACTTTCACGTGTCCCGCAAATCTCAAATACGATTCCGTTATGAAAGTGTGCAATTATGCTGAAAATGTACCCGCCTGTAGAGCAGCGGCGCCTGCAAAAGTGCCGTAAGTTGACTGACGACTGTTTTATTGTATTTTGAAGCTCGTCCTGTGATCGTTCACAAGAATTGTTATCACGTAACACGCATCTGACGTTATGGTCATGTTTTACGCTTATCATTGCTTTGAATAACGGATCAACGGAATGTCTCGACATAGTGAGAAAATTTATGTTGCAGTCAACAGAGCAATGGATTTGCATTACTGAAAATATAATAAAGCAAGTTTTGCGTTCCAGATCAGCTCAACAACAGGTCCCACAGGAACGAAAGCAACCCCAGCAAAAAAAGCCTTCACAACAACGAGATCCCTCTCGTAACGGTAATGGAAGCAGTAATTCTGCACGAATAACTTCTTGAAATGCCAAATTATATTAGAGGAGGAGAAGAATTTAGTAGGGAACAAGTCATTTTCTCGAAAACATTCTACAGTATAATCCAGCGAACCAAAAAAATTAGAAGTCGAAATGTTTGCAGACTTTTGTGCCTCGAAACCAGACGGAGTGTATTCTAATGGCTGTTCTGTAAACTATTTCATATGTGTCAACCAAATAACGTTAAAATATGTATGTCCAGAAGGTTGGCATATTTCATTACTAAAAACCTCAATTCTCACCAATTCCAATCGAATTGTTCATTATTTGATTGCTCAAAGCGAGTGATTCATTTGAATTCCAATTATTAATAACCATCTTTAATTAGATCTTGTGATGAAACAGTTCAAGCAGATGTATGTTTGGTTTAATGCAGCGTGCTAAAACAGAATTCTAGATCGAGCATTTTCAAATTCTCTCATCTCACTTCAGCACTGATATATCAATTTTTCCACTCTTCTTTTCAGCTCAGAATCAGCGAGGACAAGTCATCTAGCTATTCTAATATCATGAAGCATTGTTTTCAGGAAAAGTATTCAACGGTCGCTTTTCATCATGCGACGTTCCATCGAATGTGCACGACTGCTCTAACGAATAACTGCGTATGTGGCCACATGAGACCAGCAGTGAATTGCACCAGTTCAAAGTTCCTTACAAGATTCATTTTTAGTACTTTTTTATGAATCATCTGATAAAATTAATTAATTGTTCCATTATGATAGCACATCGATTCTTAATAGTATTCATTTTCATTAGACTTTATCGTTTTTGGGAGGAGAGCGATAACTGTTCCCATCAATAATATACAGCATGTCAGGGAAACTAATCTGAAGGGATATGTTCTGCTTATGGCAAACACACGAAAACTCTGATTTGCATCATCAAACTCATTACATTATCAGTGATACGACCAAATACAGAGATCAAATCAGGACTGGTTAAGATCCACAATAAATTAGAGGCTTCGAACAGACTGTAAATTAATTATTGACCACATTCTCACTTTTTTTATGAGTTCATGAATTATAACTTGCATAGTAATGACATCAAATGAGTATTGTTTGGAGCGCTTCTAATCGACATCAAACCGAATACATCTCCATAGTAACTAATATATGCGAACGAAATCATGTCTGCTTGAAATAAACAGCATTTTCTATGTGCGTTAGTTCAGTGATCATTACCACAAGTTCACCATCTCTGGAAATTATCATCACTTCACTAGATATCAAAAACGTTATTCAACATCAGAGGCATGAACGGAATAATTCAAAATCGGAACATATCGACGATTGAATTTTACTGCGGTTGAAACCCATGATGAACGACTGAGTCAGCACGATAATCTGATTTCACTACTTCAAAAAAAAAAGTTCTTGAATTGCTAGACGAACATGAGAGATACAATGGTGACTGGACAAAATGGCTGATTTTGAGATCGTTGTTGAAATGATAGAATAACCGAAATCAGTTCATCAGCTGACATGATCACCATAGCATCAATTTTCTCATGCAATCATTCACAAACAATGATTATGCTCATTGCAACGTTAACAACGTTCAATAATACGAAGTGTTCGTTAGTCAAGAATCAACAGTGACATGAATGCTTATTGAACGTACCATATTCCGTCTGAATGTGCCATCATAACGTGGCATAAGTTGAGGTTGTTGGTACCCTAAGTATGATTGTCTGTTGCATTCAAAAGATCGTACGATGGTAGCGCTCGGCACTTCGATGATGCTGCGTTGAGGGCATTCTCTGATTCGTCGATAACGAAGAATATATAATACCGCGCAGACGAATATGAATAGAATGATGCAAAGAATCCACTTAAATACACGCAAATTCATTACGACATTTATCAGTGCCTTTTAAACTGACTTATAAACTTTGCTTTATGAGTCGATTGAGTCTCTCACAAAATTTCTCCTTCGAAATATGACTTCTAGATACATACATGCGCGTGAGTTTCACACTCAAAGATATCAAAAACATTTCATTGCTCAATGAGCTTTACACATCGCAATCGAATCGTCATCTCTCATGAAAATTTCTTCATTAGGGTCCATGAACGTCGCAGATCAACGTGGACACTCTACGATTATCATGTTCTTTATGCAGCACTGTTCCCATAAGAAGGTTGGTCATTCCACTCGGTCCTTTATGTTGGAACGACAAGTACTTCTCGACTTTGGTACATTGAAATTCGTTCAAAACCTCAACTTTCAGTCCCCAAACGAATATGTTCCATTTAAAATCGATAGTTTCGTTCAATTATGAGAAAAATGAATCGAAATTCTACTTGGATTATTCCAATGATTGATATCATTGAAAAAGTTGAGCGCGCTATTCAACCAGACAGACACACTTCCAGACTTGATCGATAAGAATACACCTTGCTCACGAACAGCTCTCATTTATATGTTATAATGTCTGGCAATATGCAAATATGTGCTTCGTCGTTGCAAATTTCCATTTTGATATCGTATAGGTGACATTCAGTTGATTTAAGTAGTTGTGAAAACACAATAAGTTACGGTGAAGATAAAGAAAGCGATGTTTTTTGTTGCGATTCCGTGATGATTAACTCAATTAGTGACATCATAGGAGCACACAAGTTGGGTTCGTTAGAATGCATTCAGTGATGTCAGCATATATTCTGAGCTCGATAACATGCAAGGTTCACATCAAATTACCTCAGTTAGGCGATGACTTATTTTTGCATCGTAGCGAAAACTATTACCGTGTTATACTTTCATTGCGCTATGCCGAATCATCTTCATTTTCAAAATTTTTAATCCATTCGCAAATAATTTCAAAAGTCCATGGAGGAATAAATCGGCCATCGAACAGGTAACTGTATATTCAATTATGCACATCAAAACTGTCCTAGATCGTTGTATTGCTTATTATTGCAATCGATTATGACTGCATGAAAAGCTATTGTCTAGGACACGTTCACTTTAAACTGATTTAGATGGATTCTCATTCTTTTCAGACGTGTTGTATTCACTCTCATAGCTATTACATGCGAATATCGTTCTCTTGATGAGTTTTTCTCATTCACTTCGTCTCTTTTCACTTCGCAATTTCTCATTCTATAGCATACACTATTTACTGGATACGTTGACGAGTGTTGACAGCCGAAATCAACAATACAGCAATTGTTCGACAGTCTAATAATCGATTATAGAGTGTATTTGATAGAATGAGAATCTGACTTTGATTGTTGAATGAAATGAATGAGAAATTAGCAGAAGAGAACACTTTTTGTGATAAAAGCTATGAGAGCGATTGTAACAGCACGGAAAAGAATGAAAACCTTGTTAAGCTAAGTTAGAAAACATCACCGCAATGGCGTTATATCATAACACAGCAAATGCACGAAATGCTCACTTCCCGACCTCCCCATCACCCGTTGACACCTCCAAATCATCCAAAATGGATAATTTCACACCTATGAGAACCACTGTCTTAACGGGATGAAATACTTCGAGGTTTCAACTGAAGTGGAGAATGATTGAATTCGATGAATGCTTAGTGGACGTTTTACAAAATTCAGAGACCTTAGCGGGAAATTATTTCAGCACATGAGAGAAGCATCCAACTTCATTCGAAAATGAGCCGAAAGGTTATATGATGAATTTGTGAATGTCTCTTCCATATTTGACCAGTTGATAACGGTTCTTGATTGATTGCGAAACAGCCAGCATCCGATTGCGCACCACTTTCATCGGAGTGTTTGTGAGACGAAGGGATTAGATTTAGTTCATGATAATGAAATGCGATGATTTTATCAGTGCGATATTTGTCTTATACATAAATGCAATCTCTAGAATCCGTCGATACCATTGGATGTTGCACATTTGACCATAGTCATATCATTGTTCTAATGTCTTCGAAAGAAAAACGTGAAACTGTTTATAAAATGATTCAAGAATGAACTGAAACATCCGTGAAAAGTTAACAGAAATGATATCTTGATGACAGCTACATTCAGCACTCAACAAATGGTGATCTGATTGCGTTAATATCGAAGAGTTCTGTGAGCAATGTAGAAATATTATTTCCACTTATTTAATCAAGAATAAGACAAAAGACTTCAAAAAGTTTACGTTTTCCAGGGTCAATTCATTACTTCGCTTGTGTGAAGTCAATAGATTCGGTCAGAAATGTTCTCATCGCAAAAGGTTGAGCTGAAATAAGGCTTAGCGAACTTTCCACTCAAGAAACTTGTAAAATGGTTGGAAATTTCGTCCGAATAATTTCTTTCTCCCTTCTGATAGCGTGCATCATCCATGAAGTCTTCACTATCAGCTTTCAAAAAAAAAAAGAACAGTTGATTCGTTGTCATGACGTTGATTTTTGGTCAAAAACGAAAATTTTCAATAAATAACATGAAGAATCGCGCAAATCCTGATGAACTAGCAATATATGTAAACTCTTTTTCATCACTTTTTTGTTTCCAAAATGTTTGAATCGAATTTTAATTGAGCTGTTTATTGTTTGAAAAATCAATGTTTTTTCTTCCTCATTGTGACTTTCTTCTCACTATGAACTCGATTGGAACCCATTAACTGTTTCGAACATAATCAGCTTCCGATACCGCCGCATTCTTAAAAAAACAACTCATCATGACTAGAGGCAGGCAAAAAAAAGATCAGCGAAGAGTGTACAATGCAGTGAACAATGGTGAGACAGTGAGGCGTGCTAAAATGATGTCATTGTAGAACTTCGGCTATTAGGCATTACTGAGTGCAAAATGAAGGTGGAAGCGATACTGCCTAGCAGCAACGAGCCGGGACGTGGATAAGTGAGATTGATCGCTTTTGAAAGTGAAGAACTTTAGTTTGAGAGGAATAATTGTGTTGGCTCCAATTATAAATGGAAATGAATCGAAAGAATTTGTGGAGGCACGTCATCGTCAGAATGAAATGAATTCACTTCAATTCTAATTTTCATTTCAAGCATCTTGCTTCTAACGATTCGAAAATCATCGTGGATAATCGACCGTAAGATGCTTGTAAAGCACATCGATGAGTTTTTCATCTAAAGTTGTCGTGAATTCTCATTAAGAAGGGATGGTTGCCCGTAGTGATCAACATTTTTGGATGTCCTTTTACCTTTGAAAACCGAATCAAAATTAGTTTCGAGCGAACGAATCAATCGATGTTTTCAAGGAATTCCTAATAATGACATTCAAGTAAGAAAGCATTAAATATGAATGTTCGATTTGTGACGACTAAACGATCCACTTAAGCTTACGAGGCTAAATGACTGAAATATATTTGTATGCATAGATGCCCAAGCCATTCTCTTTCGAACGCAAAAACCTCTTCGCGATGCAATAGATTTCCTCGAAAACGATTTTGTAATTCAAGCACTCTTGAGCCATTCTCGATTTGCTATTTCAACAAAAAAAAGTTTGAATTCGAATGTAATAAACTTTGCTGAACGTTGCAAAATTGCTTCAATATTCGCTATCGCCATCAAAACAACAACAAATGCATTCAATGTCAGCATTCAACACTTACATCTTCAACTTTAAAGCGTCCAGTGAATCTACGAGGTTCCATTAACTCCAAAACGTAGAAATATGCGACGAAACTTTTCAAGTTGCTTTTCATATTTCTGCTGATACACGTACGCAGTATGGTAAGGTGAGTTTAGCGAACAATTTGAGGGCTCCGCAAATTTGATTTTACGATTTGAGAGATGCGAATTACTGAAATCTGATTGAGAGCTTCATCTTATCATTTTGATGCTTGTTGTTGATAGAACATTGACCCAATGTGCCGCATGAATCAGTCGTGAGTTCCGCAATGATCACTATTTGTTTGAATTGATAACGTACTCCTGTGACATCATGAATCAGTATTTGCTCAAGCCAATCATTATTCGAAGTCATTCGTTTTACCGTGTTTGCAATTACTAATTCAACCAGTCTTTCATACGCGGCTTCGACCCAGATTTTGAATTTATTTATTTAATCAGCAAATTCAACTCATTACGAGTTTATGTCTCTCTGATACTAACAGTATCGCTGATATCACTATATCACTAATATCACATATCACTATATCAGATTTTGAATATGATCATGAAAGAAAGAATGTATAAAGATCCTGAAGGCGTGAACATATTGAAGACTCTCAGTGAGTTAATGTAAAACTATAGATGTCAGTCGAATCATTGCATCGTTTTGATGCCGTTCTCCATTTGTTCATGACAAGCAGTGATGATATTTTGATAGCGAGTAATGCCTGAAATGCCTGATTCCGCCGAATGGCTGATTGAAGAAGTCTATGAAAGTGTCGTTTGGCTACCGACTTAGCTCTGAATTTTTGAAACTTTTCTGGATGGTGAATTCAGCACCTGCTTTTCTTTACGGATGTTTGCACCTCAAACTTTACGAGAAATATTCACCAGATTTTTCGACAAAATGAGGTGAAAAACAGGAAAAGCAAGTTTGAAATCGAGGAATCATATTGAGAACATGGATTGTTGCCGATTTTTTGTTCAAATATATTGGTTTGCTTAAATTCATGATCACAAGTTGTTTTTGGTGTGTTCATGATTTACTTGTGTTTGCTTTATGAGTCACTGATTCGAGTTGTTCAGAAGAGAATATTGAATTGAAATTCAAACAGATCATTTTCATTTGAAGTGTTTGTTAAATAGCATTAACAATTCGTTCGATTCATCATACAGGTATTCACACATCCTCAAGAAATACCATACTCAGCAAATGTAATCCGTAATTGTTTATTTATTCTTCTCATAAACACTTCCCATCAAACAAATTTGAATCGTTACTAAACGAGAACATGACCGGTATTCTAAAATCGTTTTCGCCACGACAGGAAAACAATCAACGAACAAATGAGGCAGTTTTCTGGAAGAGAATGATTCTTTCAGAGTTTTTTCCTCTGGATAATAAGTGGACGAAAAGCAATTTCGGATAAGAATTCAACAAGATGAATTGTTTGCAAAAAAAAGAAACAATCGCCGAAAAAAAAAACGTTCTATTGAAAGGAAGAAATTTTGCATAAACAGATGCGTTTTTCAGAGCAGATAACTTCATCAATGTTCAAGACGAGAAAATTAACGCCTTTGTCATGCGTTCCTCTCATTGCAATAGAAGAAGTCTTTATCGGAACAATGCATTCGTCGAATACAAATGCTTCTTGTGCATAATTTTTCACCAAATTGGTTTATCGTTTCGCCTAATTGGTCAATGCATTAGATAATAGGTTTCAATTATCTCTATGGCACGACATCTCATAGCTGCATGGAAAAGTTTGTTATTGCTGCGATCAATAAGAAAAAAAGGAATAATTGATGTGTTTTGGATTCGCTCGAACAATTTGAAAAAGAACTGATATCCATTGATTTACTTGAACAAAAATTGTCCATTGATCAGTGTGAAAAGGGATTGATGAGTTCTGGATTAAATTGATGAGTTCTGCGTATGCATCGCAGTTTTGGACATGGCCTTCGTTTTGACTGTTTCTTCAAAAATGCCGTAAATTTCAGCCGCAAATTTCGAAAGTTTTCTAGGAAACTCTATGAGATGAATCATTGCTAAAGAATTTTTTCGAACTAACATATCAGTAAAACACTTGTATCCTATGTCTTTACAGCGAATCTCATATTTTCGACGTGATTGAAGCGCATAAATCACACAAATTGGATTACAGTGAAGATAGATTACGCCTCTTAGAGCTGGAAAAAGCTAAATTTCATGAAAAAAAAAGGACTTTGAAGGTCTGGAGAAACGTTTTCGGAATTTTACAAGGACCGCCCAAACAAGAAAGCAATATATGCAAATTTAGTTAATTGAACACGCCCTGCGCTCCTTCAGCGGCGATATGATCCTCAGCAATGACTATCTCTTCAGTTATAAATCGTCCACAATTGATGTAAATCGCCACCAATCTCATACGATATATCATCCATCTATCAAATTTGTGACTCTTCCTACTCGTAAATAATTTCTTTCGTCCACTCGCTCGATTTATTTGCATCCATTTCTTAATTCCAGAATTATTCATTAAATAGTTGTCAATTCACTCATATCCATTTGAGGAGTTTTCAAGGATTTGCATACGAAATAAGTTTCGAACGTGACAAAATAGTTTGAAGGAAGTCGTTTTAGCGTAAATTCTATGTGGAGGAGTGATTTTGAGTGGGCCATATTAATGCATTATTCAGTACGAATAGTATTCATATCATCTCGGATAATCCTTTGCAATAAGTGTTTTGAGATGCGATTTGGAATCACAATAACCAAACCATTGTGATGCACCACTGCAAATATGCGTTAAAAAAACTTCCAAATATGAACGAATCAATGACTTAAATAAGATTATAATCAAGTAATTCAAAGTAAATACTCCAAATTATTCATCAAATCAAGAAAATTCAACAAGTCTGACCTGGTATTTTGATGCATTTAGTGGTATTCGAACTGATGGTGACAACGAATTTCGTTGTCACCTTATAACAACGAATTTCAATCGAAACTTAAAATATTCTTCGATGTTCAACGATGCTGATATTTTTTGCCACTACGAATGATAGATGTATTTATCTGATGGAATGGCTGATCGATGTTTGCAGCATTGCATTTGGAGTTTGTGTGCTAAACAAACTGAAGCCTCATATATTCAGGATATGAATTTCTTTGTAGTTTTCACATTCACTGAGGTTGTTTTTTTAGTTGCAAAAATGAATATGCGACTGGAGCTAAATCTGGTATTATGTGAGCAATGTTTTATAGAAAATATGGTGATTGATGTAGAAGTTTGATACCATCAGTTGGCTTATTGCAATGAATAATCAGCCGAATGTTTTCACAGTCGAATGTTATGCAAACATTCAGCATCATTCATTCAACATTGCTTTCGAATTCGTTTGTGCATATGTAAATAATTATCCAACATTTAATTCCTATAAAAGCATTATTCCTCCGTTCAATAATAATGAATACATGGTGTTCACTGTTATTGTGACATGTGACAGTGAGGAATCATAAAAGAACTCCGTCAATAAAAAGTTTTAGTTTTACCAAGAATAGGCGTGTAAATAGTATTTACCGTTGAAGTTTGATGCCTTCATTCGGTAATCCCCTTTCAGCTTCTGATTACGCTCGTTAAGTCTTTTATGTCGCGCTTGCTGTGTGACGTGAACGAATTTTGAATAGCTCTTTGGAACACAAACATTAGCGACTAAAACGGTCATGAGTTTTAAATAGCCGTTTGGGATATCTGTGCTCAATATTCTCAGTTAGAATTGTGAATTTTGCATAATGAGCACTCATTAGTTCATGTTTATTTGATTCAGTCGCTGCAGAACGAACGAACTCGATTGCTTTCATCTCGATCCGTTAAAATCTTCGCTTAATTATGGTGCAATTATGAAACCCATTGGCTGCATTGTTGCCCAGTGAACATATTGTTGTGGTGGTGAATGATTTATTTAGGCATTTTTTGAGAGACAAATGATATATAGTGCAATCGCGCATTCAGATAAACTACTTACTAACAATTTTGCGTTCATTCAAATCATGTTTTGCTTATTTATCCTTTCAGTGCAACATTTAACTTACACTGAAGTAAATCGATCGAATTTAAAGTCATTTCAATTGAGATTTGCAGACTTCAGTACCAATCCGTGCACATTCATGTATTCGTTACCGAATGATTTATATACCGTGTGACGCAATGTTGGTTCAGCAAATCCATCAACAATGCGAATGATTTCGAAAGTGAGCGTTGCTAATCAATGAAGTGATAAAACTATCCCAGGCGTTTGTTATCACTATGCATGCAACTGTCAGTTTTACCGCTAGGTACTCATTTAATGCGTTCCGTACCTAACTGCATGGAATCAGTTGGGTGTTCCATGGTTTGAAGATCGCGAAGATTGCTTCAGTCAACGACTTATCATAATGTTAGCGACAGTAGCGATGATCCATCCACCTGGTGTTCGGAATCAAATTTATTATCTCGAAATAAATGCCGCTTTTTCAAAAATATTACAATGTTTTCTCTGTTGAATGTGAAGATATAATCGAGTCATGACTTCGATCAATCACTAATTTCGACACTTCTACTGCGTTCTGTTGTTTTAGAAAAAAATTTATGCCAAATGTTCAAAAAATGTATATATGTAAATAAAGATACAAATATATATTCGAGGGAAAAGGCTTTTAAGAATATGGCATGCGGGGACATTAAGTAATATTGCGCTTCCGATGGAAGTTAATGATGTCGTCACTTGATCCCTTTTCGCAATAGCTAAACGCCATAATCATGTTAGTATAGGTGCAATAACTTAAGAACGTGTAATCCGTCGAATTCAAAATCAATTTACTTTCAACTTTTTGATATGAATGTCTCGCATGACCATTATTTCTTCAACATCCACTTTGAGTTCCGTTCTCAGTTTATGTGCTCTAATCGCAAAAAAATGTCCTTTAAGTGCAGACAGCAATATCTGATGTTCCATTCAATGAAATCCACCATATAATCCGTTCTTTTCATAACAACCCATCTTCCGTCGTTAGGCAAATATCATCACGTCGTGCATTCTTAATGCGACTTGAAGGTTCGATTGTCAAATTGAAATTATATCCATTGCGATCAGTGCAGTGCAATCACGCTTTTATCGCCACGCAACACTCATCATCTATTGAACATTGATCCGAACGTTTATTTGCATCGATGATCTTAAAATGACATCGATCACCTACCAACTTCCATTTTCTGCTCACTATAACATTGCAATATTTCATAATCCACTCTCTCATCAGTAGTAGAAAGTATGGTTATATGTTCTAAAATACAGTACCACAATCCTATTAGCAATGATAACGGCATCAGTAATGCCCCTAATGCTAGGCATCATAATAACAAAAATAATTGAACAATATAGAGTACCAGTCGGTTCATAATGGAGTATTATCATTACTTCCAGTGCTCAGTATGTGTATCAAATGATGAAACAGCATTCACAAATAGCATAATGCTTAATAAATTTCATGAACAGGTGCACTCCTGATTATAAATGGACATATGCTGCGTGAAAATTAACTTGTTATAACTTTTGGATTAATGATTTCGTGATCTGTTCGTGTTATGATAATATTCAAGTGGTGATCATGAATCAATTCTTCAACGTGATTGTTGTTGTTATTGAAGTTCGTCGAAAGCTTCATCGAAGACTGTAATGAATCCAATTTCATAATTTCATCATATGTAACAACAATTAATTTTCAATAGCACCACTGAAGTAGGAATATTCTTCCTCAGCGTCAAGTTTATTTTTTTGTTCACATTTTTTAAGCCGTGAATATGTTGATCAAACTATTGCTGACCTTGGAGCGTTTAATTTCATTCAGATTTCGAACTTTGTTATCTGATTGTTGTATTGATGTTTTTTTCATTTTCAACACGTTCCACCTTTCTATTAGTGTTTTACAGAAACAAAGTACAAGAGAATGTTCATCAGAGTCTATCGTGTAAATCTCAAATCGAATCTCAACTCTAAAAAATTCATGCTATCTTCATTGTTTTGCGCAACATTATAGTCGGTTTATTCAACTAAAATGTTAAGAATTCCCTCTCAAAATTAATCGTCTGACACAAAGATTCTAATCGATGTCAATCTTCCAGCGAGCAACATTAACACAGTTTCAATTTTTCGTTTATCATCATCTTAATATTTTGCGTGGCACTTTTTTCAGCAGTTGACATGATTCCTCACGCTGACTCGTATCCAAGCCTTTTGCCAGTATCTCTTCACAACTCTGCACCTGGACGTTTATATTACCGATTGTTGTTGTGAGGACGGATGTTCTGATTTTGCTGCATTATTCTCTATCCATTCAACAATCGTTCTTCAAAAAAAATGGCTGGCGATTAGATGTCGATTAGCTTAAACGTTGTTCACTAGTGAAATTGTAATGGGATGCTTGTACGATTTTCATTTGTTCGCTCTAGTATTCGTCGGGGAACGGGGTCCCCGTTGCGGACCTCGGCGAGGAACGTGGGGATCGCTCTCCCCCGTGCAATTTGCTACCCGACATTTTTGCGAGGACCACTTTCGTCCAATTTTCTAATCGCGAGGACCCCCCCCGGGCGATCCGCTCCCCGACCCTTTCTCGCCCCCCCGTCCATTTTTGTCCCCGACGAACACTAGTTCGCTCCGCGAATCGTCATTTCCACTTTTCTTATTGTTTCCTCCGGTATGCGTCTATGAATGAGCGTGATTCATAATTACATGCAAAACATGCAGATCAAGCGTGAATGTATGTGATCGCAATTATTTGAATGTGTTCGAAATATCTTATTTTCATGCATTCTGCTCGGATGTTCGTTCGGTAATTATAATTCTGCGTCTACTTGTGCACTGAATTTTCCTGGAAGGGATAAACGCGCAATGATCTTTATAACGAGGTTCATTAATGTAATGTATTTCTGAAGGCTTCACTGAGTATTTGTTGCTGAAGGCTTCAAATGATTGCCAGAGTCTATGGAAATCAGATTTATTAAGTCTATATTAGCTATGTTCATCTATGTCTTAGAGGAGAGAGATGCAATGCTCTCGTATAAAGAAGAGATTAAGCGGGTTACGGTTTGATTATAGAGGAGGAGAATGGAACAACATTAATTTGATAATGAAAGCACACCATATCGAATAACAATCGAAAAACGATATTCAAATAGACATGGAATGAAGCATTCACTTGCTTGTTCGACATGTTCCAGTGCTTACCCTATACGCCGATATTGTGTGTGTGTATATATAAGGACAGGTGTGCATTTGTTGATGAGGAGAATTTGTTTGTTTTTTCATCGTTCACTGCAGCCATCAGTGAGTGCCGTTCAAATGCTTCTTCTCATATGCCAGCATTCAAAATTATTAATCCATCATTATTATTATTGCTGTCATTATTATTATTTTATTTTTGTTGCTATTACCATTATTATTATTATTATTATTACTTATTATCATCACGACAATTACCATTGTCATTATGTACTTTCTATGCAGTCACCATTCAATCTTCATCTGCATTGGCGTATGCAATTCGTTCGCCTCCTTCTCTTTGCTAACACCCACAATGTGTAGTAGCAATCTGCCGAATCAAAGGTCACATACAAAGCTAAGCATCGCTGACCTCTAATTAAAATTATGCTTATGTTCATTCACCTTTAATATCCTAGCTGACCGCGACATACATGAATATTTTTCTGTGATCTGTTGATATCTAATCATAGAGAAAATTTTGATAAATGGTGTAATTTTGCAGAGGTTTCATAATCAGTCTTTTGATATGCGAATAAAGTTTATGGTTTCGCTACATTACCGATATTATAATGGTGTTGTTAATTATTCGTTTCTGCGGATGGAAATTTTTATTGGTTTCACTGAATCACCAGCTGATTGTGAGAGTTGAATTGCATGATCTAGTCTTTGCAAAACCCACGTATTTTTCAATTCTTGGATCAGGAATGACGCTTTCAATCCTGGATGATAGTGCTGCTGCTTGGAGACGACCGCAAAGAGAAGGCGAAGCATAAATGAGAAAATTAAGCAATTTCTGTTCACTGCTCTTTGAAAAGCAACAGCTGAAATGGACCTATTGTGTAATGATTAATCCATTCATTGCGTTCAGACGATGAACAACAAATGTTATTAAACACGGATGAATTGCAGTAAATGAGTGAGTAAAGTGATTGAGCTTGATTCAGCATGAGTAAATTACACGAAATACAGTCGGTTTTGAAGTTCCGAGCGTGAATCTCGGGATCCAGTTTCAAAAGTAGGAATCTTGGGGTATCTTATAAGCGCTCATATAAAAGTAAGCGAATTGTGCATGGCTGTTGTTGAATTCTGAAATGAATGTCGCATTATTGCAGTGTTTCGAGTTGTGAACGTTTTATGAGTAGTCGTTTATTGCGATCTGCAAACGAAGACATTCATTTTTCCGAGCATTTTCATGATGGATCATCTCAATGCTGGATTTCAGTTGCAATTTTAACGCTCAGTTCAGATTGCGTTCTAGTGATGACCTTCGTTTTGTCACATTTCTCTGTTGTTTAACTCAATGGAATACATTTCATATGGTGTCAAAACATCGCAGAAAAGTGTGGCAATTGAATTTTAAAAAAAGACTTTGTAATTATGAGTTGTATTGTCATTGAACTAAGTGTGAACGAGTAAATTGCCCTTGTGATGTGTGCAGAGTGATGTTTTTGGCTCGATGAGTGCTTTTTATTTGCATGCAACATTGTATTTACGAGGTTTGGTATAGCTCAATCTAAATATGTAAAAATAATCGCGTTTAGCAGAAGGTCATTCGGCAGAGAATCGTTTGCAAAAATTCATTCTATTATCTGCTTCGATGAATTCCATTTGCGATAAAGAATTGCTTAAGCGTCAACTGATATTGCTTCCGATATGATCGCAGTGATATGTTCAGGAGATTAGCTCAGTCGTAATGTCGAATTGACTCACTCCGATCACATTCGAGTGATCCGTGAGTTCCATTCAACTACTTGTTTCTTCAGTATAACACATTTCTCGAGTCAGTTCCACTCGGATGTCATTAGATTACCTTTCACGAACCAACCAGGTCCATTCATCAACTCATACTAATCGTTGTGTTGTTGCTCCAAAGAATTGATTTCTTCTCTTGCAACTAAATGCGGATACTGTTTTTACCATTGTTAAAAACTAATCAGTTGCGATTGTATTTGCGTCAAACACGCATATAATACTTTACGGTCGGACGTGACATGCTTCTCAGTAAGCTCATTTAGCTGCATTTGTTCAGCATACTATCAGCACATTATATACCATGAAATTTTGAGAAATCAAAACATATTAAAGAGCGATTAAGCTGGTCTGTATTTAGTGGCTAATTTGGACTGACGTTTCAATGCGAAATGTCCGTAAGCCGTAAGATACACTGACGTAACTCATCACGTATTCGTAGGTTCGTATATGCAGGTGAGTATAATGCTGTCATCGATTGTTCATTATCGAGAATGCTAGGAATGAATGAGTGCTCGAAGCGAATGAATAAATAATCTCTTTGTGTATGCTTCGATGAATCGTTGTTGTAAATTAGTCACGTGTCATTTCGAGATACATTCCTCAAGATAACTTTTCAAAAACGAATATATTTTTTGACCTCAGCACTCGAAAAGCATAATACGTATGCATGCACATAAATATTATTACCAATTTTCACAAATGGCTTTGCAACGAACTTATCAAACCCTATCGAATAAATAAAATGAATCAATTTCCTTGATTCACTTTATAAAATACAATGAGAAATATGCTCATGCGTACTTGTATAAATAGATACCGATTGAAAGAACCATTCAATGAGCATTTATTCAATGCTGTCACGCAAAATTTACTTTTGTTTGTGCATTACTGTGGGTAGGTGTGAAGGGCATGATTGGTCGATTGCGATTGTTGAGTAGTTCAGGTTGTCATAACTGTCATAGCTGTTTGGAAAGTTTTAAGGTGAAAATAAAAGAGTATTTTGCGAATTGATTGCCTAATGAGTTCGTTTATTATTGCAGAAATTGAAGTTATTGTTGATGAATGCTTCATTTGCAGCTTAATTGTGGCAGTAGTGAAACTCAAGTGTTTCAGCGAGAGAATGAACACTTTTGAATGGAATTCTTGACGATGAATGTGAATTGATATGTTCAATACGTTTGACCATGAACAAGGTTGATATAATATCAGTGAAGTGAAGACACGAATCAAAAAGTAACTCTCGTAGAAAGTAACCCGTCTTGTGCAATGTCTTCCTTAACATTCAGTTAGCGAAACTCTTTCAGAAACAATCAAATTTCATGTGAATTTGCTGAAAATAGTCATTAATTTTCTTCAAGATGCATCCAAAAAAATTCTGCAACGTCATTCAGATCGTCATCCAGAGATGTGAATTGTTCGTTTATCATTCAACAAATCCAATCTGCCAGCAACACCGTCCAATTATGAATGAAAGTATAAATGACTAATGTCTGAAAACAGACAACTTCTCCAAACGATGCCACATCACTTCAAAATATTTCTATTGTAGATGCATCATCACGCAATCTTAATCCTATATTCCATGCCAAATGTGCTACGCATATACTACGTGTACATCGCAGTTCTTTCGGGTCATCAACCTACTTGCCTCATGCACGCTATTCGTTCATTACAAAATCACAATCCTTTTGTATGAGACAATAAATTATCCCTCTCTTAATAGCACAAGTCAAAATGATTAAAATAATCCTGATGAAGAAGGAGATGATGAAAATAATTGCGATAATAGTAATTAATCATAATGATGTGAATATCTCTTTAACTCTGAGCGTTTGTCAGGAAAGACTAAGTGAATAATTTGAAGTTGACCCATGTGAAAATCAGTCTACATCTAGATCATACATCACGAATACTACTATTAAACGATAATCAAAATTTATTCGCGAATTCCTAATAGAATAAGGACAATCAACTCACTCAGAGGTACGATCTAAAAATGGCACGAAACAGATGTGAGTAGGCAAATGATTGCTGAGAATGTGTACGCTTTCATCATGGCATCACGACTAGCTGTCATAATCAGGTGAGTGCTTTCGTTGATGGAATATTCACAATGAAATGTAGCATATGCTTGAATTTTCACGAAACCAATCAGCAATATTCTAGTCAACAAATCTAATTTACTTTTCCTGAATTGAACACGCAAACATGTTGTTGTGAACCATACCGACAAGCTTTCTTCACTCTTTCATTGTCCATTTTTTTCCATTGTTCGAACAGGAAAACGGCGTCCAAAATTAACCACTACTTCAATTTTACCCAAAGACTCTTCGAAATCTTGTGTACGATTAGAATGACTGATGCACCCATTTGATAGAGTCAATCAGAATCTGTGGTGATTAATTGGGATGTTGATTTGTCCATTATCGGAATAATTCGTTGCGTTCGTATTTTATCTCGAGTCAACACCCTCACTATATGCGTGGCAAATTTCAGGTGACATTTACGAATGCAATTATTGACGATGCATTCATATACTTAGTACCAATGTTAACTGTCATCACGTTGTTTCCGGAGGATTAACGATGGGATGTCATTTTACTTCGGATTTTATTAGTTGATATGCTGTTTGCGTCATAACTCCTTCAAAACACTCATATATCCGATCGCTTGTCTTTCTTGAAGCGCTTCATTTTCTCATTAATATTTCACCTTTTGAAAAACACTCGACAGTTTCCGGCCGCTCAGCAGTGTCACCGGAAATCAGCTGTTTCTTCACAGGGACTGATTAATTGAAGCATCGAAATCGAAAATTCTCCGAATGATTTATTGCACTGTTTGGAGTGAGTCTGAATATTGTAGTAAACAAAGAATGACGTGCACGCAGAGCAATTATTAGTGAGCAAGGTGAAAGTTATTGAATGAGGGTTGCATGATCGAGCAAGTAATCGAATGAACCCTTCACTGTAAGCAGGTTTCGCGTTAGCGAATGCAGGACGGAGGATTACTACTGAAGATTTCGTAATTTCGTGCGTATTGCAATATTGAGAAACTGGATTTTACATTCAATCCTTTGATTAGGCCAAACATATGCATGCAAATGTGAATTGACTGCATTTGGGTATTGTGTGAATATGGAGGTGGATGGATATTAAATAAAGTGTTTATGCATCGCATTTGATTGTATGCGAGTAACATCACGTTACGAAACAATAATGAATTGTTGTTCATTTCACATATTAGTTCACTTCAAAATGGAATGATACCTGAGTTTGGGTGATCTTCATCGATCGTCATATGGTGAAAATTTCGTATTGACCATTTAAAAAATAGTGAATAGTGTGAAATCATTTGCTGATGAGACGAAGAATTTCTTCTTGTGAAAATGAGCAAATCTGATTATATGCGGAACGATTGATGAGCGACTCGTTCCTAATTCGTTACTTACAGTTAGAGCTTTTTTTTTCAATGTAGAAAGCGTTAAATTTGCGTTTGGTTCTTCAATTATACGGAACTTTAGCAGCGGTATAATCTCTTTGTAATGTTTTTGCAGTGAAACTTTAAAAAGATGAGTGTTTCAAGTTCACTTCCATTGTGCTTCTTTCTCAATGTTTGCTCGCTTCTTTGACTATAATTGAGCGCTTTTCCGCTGAAAATATCTATGGAGATATCCGATTTATAATACAAAGGTTTCGTTGCGTTTTTAATGCAAACACTGAACATTTATTTGAATCATCCGAAATATTTGTTCACTCAAAAGCCTTCATTCATTCCTTACTGATAACCACTCACCGTCCAAATCACATCAGCAAACTTCCCTTCGTGTTCCATTCAGATTCACCGTCCATTGCACATCGTTCACTATTATGTATCTTGTTAATCGATCTTCTCGAACGAGTCAATTACTGCTGGAATGTTACTCTCTGTTTTCAACTTGCACCCACTCTACATTCATTATTCGTCGTTGAATAATTATTCGACGTCTTGCTATCATCACCTTATGTTGATCCGTTCATCTAGAAACGAAATATTATTGTATAATTCAATTTTACGTTTCCGATATCATCCTGAAGTGGATTTATCTAGCTGAAATTTTGTTATTCATTGCGATATTAATTTGTTTGCTATAAAATCCAACGGCTCTATGGTGAATTACATAGGTAAAATTGCTCAGCAACGTAATTGTACTCATTTTGAGGTTGATTCTTCAAATGGCGGTTATTTAGTTGCTTTTAGTGATAATTACGGAAGCATTAAATGTGCACTGTTATTACGAGTGATCTATTGAAATGAATATTCATTTGTTTCGAAAAGGACGAATATGTCAATGCATTTTTAACCAGCTTGTCTGAGTGCAACTTGTGTCAAGCAAAATGTCATATTATGAGTGTCTTTTGGGTTCGGTAAACGAAATTGAAAACCAACGCAAAAATGCGCCGCGACTTGACGAAGATAAATGCTTGAATGTGACTCTATTCAGCCTCATCGTTCTGATAACATTTCTGTGACTTCGAATTCGATTCCCATTTTTTCAAATTCGTGCCATTCGAATACCTATTAGGATGCTTTGCACTCATTTTCGGTAAATATTCATTACGCGGATGAAAATTCATTCGAGTGAAACAAAGCGTGAGCACTTTGGGAAATCCAAAAGGACGTTGTTCTCAATTGAACATGTTTTTCGAACATTTTTGGTTTGATTCGGTCGTTATTGAAAGTAAATCGTAGAGTGCTTAAAAGCGAGTGCTTGTTAAAAGCGCAAATTCAAGTTATGAGATATATAGTAAAAAGCAGCAGCAGCAGCAGACTCTAAGCATTTACACGTATTTCATAGGATCGCATTTCATAGCCACACTCTAAATGCGCATACGGGAGCACTTCATACACGATGATTATAAATCGACCGAAGAAAATTCCGATTTCGAAGACAGAATTTAATTGAGAATTGTTAAGCAAAAAGTTTTTCCATTAGTATGCGTTCGTTGCATTCGTTTATAATGTATTCTCGCTTACCGATTCAAAAAATCGATCTATCCGTTTTCATTTTGCAGACATTTTACTCACTCAAGCAAGTCAAATGTTTTAAAGTCTGTTTGCTTGTCAAAAAATAATTTTCAGTTAAAATCGAAAATTGTCGCATTCACACGTTCACGCTCAACAGGTGAACTGTTTTATGATGATGATGATGATGCAGGCAGGCGGGCAGCCTCTATGTGACATACGTAATCATATTGTTTCCATTTGATGAAGCTAGTGAAAACGAGCGTAGCTGTTTTGTGTCAGATATTCGCTGTTTTAATCAACGAAACGATTCCGTTCGTTTTGTTTTTCATGAGTGTGAGAAGTAAACATTCCGTTCGATTGCATTCTATCAATTCAAATCGGCCTCTCATGAACTATCAATATGATTATCAACTTATCCAGCTTTAATTCCATTTCTGTTCATAGGACTCATGCGAATCACATCACTATTATTGTTTGTTTCACTGCTCGAATGTACATCTACAAACCTAACACATATATCGCCTAATTCTAGTCGAATATCACTGCAACGACCCTTTCATCCCGAAAACGCATCACCAACACGAGATAGGACAGCATAGGATACTCCTCTCATTGCCATCTTAAGCGAGCATCTACCAACATGTTTTCTATCTTCTCAAACATCTTTCTATCGTGTTTTAATTGATCACAATCCTTATTCATTATCCTTAATATTTTAATTATTTCAATTTGTACTCTGCCCACGTTCAGTCACTACGAACTCAATTCATTCTTTCTTTCTATACTTCTTTTAAAAATTGCAGTCACAAATAATGTTCCGTCTCATAACGAATATCAGTTATCCTTTAAGAGCATTGATAAACTTGATTCGGGCACCACCATATTACATCACCATATTACATATTACATATAAAATAATTATATTTACTGATTAACATGGCAGTTCATAACAGCACTTAAACAGCTTAACGGCGCAGTGGACTATGAGTTTTTCTGCCGTGCACCTGATGAATCCGTCAGTAAAGTCGATACGGAGTCGAAAGGCGGCTAGAAAATTAACGAGCTAAAAGAGGATAAGGTGATGAGAAGATCGAATCGTGCGTTCGTCGTTCGCTGTAATTGCTTGCGATGTTAAACTGCGTAGGTGAAGAGTTGCGGAAATCTGATCGAAAGCATGCGTGAATATGGTAGATTCGGCATAACTTGATTTATTAAAGTAATCAAAAGCACTCGGAATGAGGAGAACGAAAAAGGATTCAAAATGAGATGTAATTGTTTTTGATTGAGTAAAAATGAGGTGGTTTTTGATGTTGTTCTCGATCATCAATTCAATTACTAGCAACATGAAAACATGTTCCGAACACGGAACTAATCAATTCGTCGAGTTATTTTCCTAATCGGTAAAAGGCTTCAATCTTCTATATTATTTCCAATTCTCAAGGCCAATTATTTTTCTAGTTTTCCGTTCATGCCAACAGCTACAGCTTCTAAAAGCAATTAACTCTTCAGTGCATTGAATGTTCGTTTTTATCATTGTGTTTATTCATTGTGTGCCCACGCATACATAGATTAGTGCTAATTAACGATAAGGTTGGTGTTTCAAAATTTCTAAGTCATTGAATTCTGAAGCGTTAAATTGTGCTGATTGTTTACGCGATAGAATGCTTTGATTTGTATTTGGGATTCGATTTAAGCACATTCTTGTAGGTGTTTGTAGCGGATTTGTTTCTGTGTTCAGCTCTGAGCGATACGTAACCGTGATTCGTGTGGTACGCCATATGTACGTGGACGAGTGAAACACGAAGTGATATTGATGTGATCAGCTCGTTCGCTCAGTGAATTCGGCTAATATTGCAGCTAATGTCACTAGCAGTGGATGCGAGGGTACCACCTATTCCTCCACCGAAACCAAAGAACTACACACTGCACTATCCGAATAGCCACCAGTCACTCAACAATCCGAAATATCCTCTCGTTAGAGCATCATCAGGTAGACCTGTTTGTTACAGTGTTCTTGGTGATCCTTCATTATGACCAGTGTGTCGTTTCTTTTGTGATCGCTTACTTGTTTTGTTTTTCGAAACATCTTCAAAAAAATGCATTTGTATATAAATGTGTGTATTTGTGAGAATATATTCAATGCATGCATGCTGCAGTACGTAGCGTATGAGTGGAATTGATTCAGAATCGAATATGCTAGAGCTTGAGAATGTGCTAATTGCTGTGTGCATAAATTCTAGGCGTTCAATTCGTCGTAGCGCCTGCTGACAGCGACACAGACTCTGGTATTTGTGCCGATTCCGATAATCAACTGTCCCCACGTCGTTCAACGAATTTTGTGCAACAACCAACAATTAACTCCATTAACAATAGCAGCAGCACTAGCAGCACATCAAAAGAGAAGAACCAATTAAAAATTCGACAACAAGGCACCGAACCAATTCCCACAAGAGACTACCTCTCACCCAACACGACCAGGTAAGGTGCTATTGCGTTCTTGATTACAAACGCTTTTCAATTCATCTGCTCAGTTTTTGAGAAGGAGTGCTCTCAATGTTTGTTTCATCATATGACCACTGTGCACATATCTCTTGGTTAATCTATGTCTCCTGGTTAATCAACGTCTCTTAAGGCTGATAGCAGAGGTGCAGATAGTCGAATTGTGTTATTAATGCTTAATGCTAACAGTACCAGTACGGAGTGAATGTTATGGTGTCAGAGAAGTTGTTTAGTTTTGTGCACACATCAACACTATATAGTCCAAATCAATTCGAAATTGTCGCTGTGTGAATAGGCTTCATTTGGATGAATGTTTTGTTATGTCTTATTCATTGTGCATACCGCAAGGCCAAGATGAGCAACTTGTCCATTGGGACGGATTTATCACTTATTAGTGAGTGAGAATTGAGACTGAGGCAATCATAGTCGTAATAAGTTGATTCAGCTAAAGCAGTCACTTAAAATGTTAATTCATTGACAGGCATCTTGCATAAAACTTCTTCGAGTAATATTTGTTGTGTTGTTTAAGGATTATCTTTAAAAATAACTAGACTTGAAAGAGTTAAGGCATGCATGCATATGGAAACAGCGTGTTGATTAGCGTGCTATTAGGGGTCGGATGCAGTTGCAATGCACAATACGTCGGTCGCTTTGCTGGGCGATAATCATTGGCAGTTTGTTGGAATTCTCAACGGATGTTGATGAAATTAGGAGAACACGATCGTTTTTTGTCTTGATACTTGATGAGATTGATCGAGCGAACAAGTGCTCGATCTAATCCAGCGTTATGCCAACATTGCTCAATAATCTGTTATCGAATGCACAAAATGGAGAACACTAGCGTGCGCTTAATGCGCATCTAATACTGCTTGAATCGTTTGCGATTTACATCGCTAAATTGCTTTCGAAATTCTAAACTTTCATAAAGTGAATGAATTCTGAAAATTCTGCAATTGAACGCAACTTTTTATTCATAGGAAATCGAGAATTTGTTGATTCAGTGCTATATTATTAATAACACAAACTAAAGTAAACGGAGCAATTTTAAGTTCGTAAAATGAAATTCAATGCGTATTCGTTTCGTAGAAAAAGCCTTTAAGTTTGTTTTTCACTTAACAAATTGCATTTGAGCATGTCTGAGCGAGCATTCGTTTGCTTATTTTCTACTTCAGCTCATAACCGACCGATTCTATCCGTCTCTCGTCAGCACATTTCAAATGATTCGCAAAATAAGAGAATATCTAAACATTCGTCTATACGCAAAATATTTCAGCAACAACTCATTCTAACGGAAATTAAATTTTCGTTCAATTCATTGCCCGGAATGAATGAATTTGTTCTTTTGAAGATCTGTTGTGCTTGAAGTTTGTGAATTGTTCGCGTGATATTTGTGCCAATAGTGCGATTGTAGTGAGTTTCAGAATATCGCAAATCGATTTTCATTTGAAGGCGTTGATTGTCAGTGTTGTCCCTGACCCATAAAGCTAATCCACTTGACCGATAGTAATAATAATAGTTAGGGTAATAATAGTTGTAATAAATAATGAAAATGGCGCATAATGGAAACATCTCGGTGGACGCTGGAATGCACAGAAGGATTGCTAAACAGTTCATCTATTTTAATTGTGTGATTTTACGACAAAATTCCTCTAAATCTGCTGCTTAAGATTGATCGCATTGTGTCATGCGTTGAAAATTTGTTAACAGATTTGATGTTATTCCGATTGTCGGTTCACTCCACTTTTGTAGTTCACGTTTTTTCATTTGTTGTCATCAGAATATCACCTAATGAAAATTTCAAACAGCCAAGCCTCAAACCAGTTTGATTTCGAAGAATTAATTTTACTTTAACTCATCAACCGTTTCAAACATTGCCTGAAACACTGTCAGTTTTTACGAATTACTGATGACATTAGTTGTCTGGACACAGTGTTATGAAAGGGTTCGATGCTGTAACAGCGAAAAACTAATGAGAATTCATAAAGGGTTGATGACGCACGAATGAATTTTGCATGAAAATTCAATAATGTGTTCGTTTTCACCGACAAATATCGAGCATTCCGAAAACATTTATTTAGCTTCTATGTAAACATATTCTATCTATTGCGCGCGTCTGTTTCATTTCAACCCATTGACGAAGTTCGTAATTTCATTTCGGGTGTAAAAGAAAACCAGAAACAAATTGTGTGTGAGGGACATTTGAAGAACGAAGTCAATGACAAAGTTGACTCGACATCATAGAATACATAAATATCTACTTTCAACATTTCTGGAGAAAAGCATCTGAAAGTAACAATGAAAATGAAGTTATTGATATATTCACGAATCGCGCATCAAGCTTCAAAGGTTTTTCCATCGTTTTTCATCGAGGATATAGCCCAGTGATAACTCAGTGAAGCAAGATTGAACATCACTTTGAGATCGGTGAAACACTCTGAAAATATTTTTGGTCTAATTTCATCGGACGGTTTCGACATAAATAAAATTTGCAGTTTTGTATCGTAGTGCTCGTACACATCATAAGGACATTTTTGAAATTCAAAAGCAAAACCTTCTGAGTATTCATGAATGGAGAATTGCAACGGTTGGATTTGAATTGCTTTCCGAATCATGCTTTAAAATTAGTGACGACCCAAAAGTGTAGTGATCATTTCAAGTTGGAGTATCTATTCATTTCATTCATTGGTTCATGTGACGAGCTGCTGAAATCAACTAAAATGAAAAGCAGTCACAAACTGGAACAGATATCAAGAAATCTTTCGCTTTGATCTCTTTTTGAGTGAATACCGTCTCCTGATTTTTGTCAGCTATCGCTTCCATTTCAAATACCGATTAGAGTATCAATAAGTGGATAAGTCTTCCTATTTGACCATATGTGTTACCGGTGAACTACTTCTACGCATTCTAATATCACCACCAAACAAGCGATTCGTAAATGTTTCACTCAAAAAATGCATCCTGTAACAAAACACGTCTGCTGCATGTTCAGTAATTATATGATGAATTATTTCTGCACAGCGGTTAAATCATTGAATTCTGCGATGCATAATCATAACAATGATGCATTAATCATGGCTCATAGAGCCGTGATGTCGTTTCGATGCCAAAATGACAACTTTTTTGATGATTGATTGCATTTGCATACGAGAAAACAAATTACATGTTTGTCGATAATTGCGTTGTGTGTAATTATTTTAATAAATGACCACCACAAGTGGGAACTTGAAAGAAGATGATTCTATTGTTTTGGATTGTTGAAATCCGTAATTCATCTATCGTTCTGTGAGGAGATTCTCGTTTTTAGTTGAACTGAAATTATAAGCTGTATCATGCATGCAATGCTGACAAAGAGATATTTCGTAGATAATTTCGAAATTGCAGACGTTTGTTCGGTAATAACGTCGATGGTATTAACACAGCGACGAACCGGAGGCTACCACAAAGACCGCAGTTGACTACGTCTGGAACACAAAGCAATAATCGCGTTGGGAAACAATTTCGTGTCCGATTTGCCGATCAGGTTTCAATTACTACAATAAAATATTGTCGGCAAACCTATCATCTTCTTACACAATAAATCGTCTATCCGAAAGTCAAAATTTTCCACCATCGAACCTAAACCGGTTTTCGAAGATGCTCTTGAATCATTGCTTCTAAAACATCAATTCCTAAAGAAACATCCATCATTCAATTGCACGCTAAGCACAAGCAATTTTATCTTCAAAAAAAATGCATCTCAGCGTCAACCTCCACACGTCAACAATCGCAACACTAATTCCAGGTTCCATAGAAGGATTATTGAGTGTTCACAATAGCACAAATCCTTTAATAATACCTCAGAAATTTAATTCCCTCAACGAAATGAATCGGTGAATGCGTAGATGCGATAATTGCAGTGCCTCACAAAATGACGCAATATTTATTCATGTTTACATTTTAATTGATTTCGTCAAATGTCGATTCTTAAGTATGACAAAGCAATATTGAAATATTTCAAGTAATATTTCATGTGAAATGTCTCAAAGTACCAAAAATTGTATCAATCAGGTTTCTTCATCAGCTGATTCGTCGTCATCGTCGTCATGTCAGTCCGAGAACACTATCGATACGGGTGCTGGGGTGGTGACCGCCAATTATTCAGGATACAACACCGATCGCCTTCCTTCGGCCACATCTTCTGTACGCGATCGACGTACAATATCGTATAACGATGCAGCCGCTGTCGAATTCAATTCGGGTGAGTCAAACTTACATGAGCAAGTTGACAGTTTAATTGAAACGAAATTAATATTGAGTTTGTCGCTTGGATCTTTTTCGATTCCCTCCAAATTGTTTCATTCTTTAAAAGTTTTTGATTATCTTTACAAAGCGTCCATTCAATTTACACAAATACTCTAAATGCTATTCAGATTTTGTTGCACAAAAAGCGAATGATGGAGTGTTGTGTTACGAAGAATTAGAATGTGGTCACATTCAGCAGCAACAACAACAACATCCTCCCAGTTATCCAAACGCTTTGATGCGAATTCGGCAAAACGATCATGAAAGAT
Source organism: Anisakis pegreffii (assembly GCA_035041965.1). Taxonomy (NCBI): domain Eukaryota; kingdom Metazoa; phylum Nematoda; class Chromadorea; order Rhabditida; family Anisakidae; genus Anisakis; species Anisakis pegreffii. Next base: position 264,810 of record JAPYMA010000408.1, read on the forward strand.
TCTCTAGACACAATGTAATTATTACTCTTCTTCTGAAATGATTTCTAAATATTACTTGGAAATCGACTAGTTCGAATCGAGTGTGTTCACCTCATCACATGGGCCGTATACGCGGTGTCTATTCGAAAAACTTGTTATCATATCCGTGGCTTATCCGATCCTCCGAGTCAATGAGTTAATGTTGCACGATTGAAAAGTTCAAGTTCGCGTTGTTTACCATCGTAATGTTTATCGTCACAAATAAGAATTTATTCCGCTCAGCGTTCGATTTTCAATGTGATCTCTTCGTTGATTAAACATGCTATGGAACAAGTTTGTTCATCATATCTATGTAAGTATTCGTCACTCAAAGAGAAATTGAACAAAACCGAATGATTTCAGGTGCCTCCTCGAGTGTTTCGACAATACAACAATCGATCTTCATCTTTGCCGAGGGGACTTCATCATAATTCCGATTACGAAGATGGTACGAGACGAGATTCGATCGATTATTTCGATCGTCGAACTCATCAAAAACCACCACAACCACAACAACAGCAGCAGCAGTTCCAACAACATCAACAACAGTTTGATTATAAAGTATTTATCTTTCACATTTTTTGGAGTTAAGATATGAATCATGTACTCGTTATGAATCTTATCGCGCTTCTACTTAAACAAACTTCACATTACATTTCCTTGATTTCTTTTATTCATCTTTCACAACATCAAATTTTCGTTGATAGAGACGACCGATAGGACTCTTTTTTGTTAGTTCATAATATATAATCGTTTGGTACGAATCCTTAATTGTAGATGTCTTGAATATACATTGAGTTATGAACATTGATGAAAGTTCATGTCAAAAACACACAGATTGCTATTGCACACTTCTCTTACAAGTCTCTTTTGAAAATGAAACTTTAGCAAACTGTCGTATCCTTTCAATTACATCATTACTGCTCAATAAGAACCACATGATGATGTTCAAAGATGATGATAATCACAGTAATACATGTTTTGTCCAAAAACACCAGTAAGCAATACTTCTGAAGGCTTAAGCTTTAAAAGCGGAACTATCAAGCCGTTTTTCAATATTCGCTATCAATTCGTTTTCTGCTACCGATTAGCGGTGTCGTGGGAGGTTGTTTTGAGTTAAATGAAGAATTCTCTTCTTTTTTTTCTCTGAAATACATTTGTTCAGGTACCTAATAGGAGTCCAGCGGATGGCTTTCTGACGGCACGTAGCGTTGAAAACCTTTCGTCGATAGGAACAAACTTTGGGCTCAGGAGCGGCAGTGGACGACGTCTGCCAGAGGCACCTTCGGCGCTACCAACAACCGACATCCCCTCAACTGGAGTACGACAGCCGGCATTCAGCAGACAAAGGTCCAATTTTGCTAACTGATCAATAATTCTGTGAACGAATTTCTAAATGGATACAATTCCATTGCTCGTACGATACGATATTTGTGGAAAGTACATATTTTTGGTTTATTTGAATGTAAACGAAATTGGTGACTGTATAGCAGTATAAATGCTCATTGAGAATGTTTAATCATCTTATGGATTCCCTTCTTTGCTTCGTCCCAAATAATTGAGTGTTTAAAGGCGTGCCAGGAGAGCGCAAGCTGGTGGATATCGATCGCAAAGTGTTGGTCGTCTGCCGAGAGAGATTCCAATCAGCCGAAATAACGATGAATTTTTGCAGCGTTCGGCTCATAACTATTACAGGTTAGCTATTGCACAATACTAATTATTTGTGGGAAGAGGAATTCAATTGGCTAATCATTCAACAATCAGTTAATTGAATTGAACCTTTAAGGGCGAATCTACCAGCAGTTCGTGCTCAGTTGATCGCGCTGGATCATCGTGGATTTCGTACTGTTCTCATCGAGAAGTTACAACCAGGACCATTCGGATTTTATATAGCCACTGGTGTGTTGAATCAAAAACGAGGTGTGTCATTGATATGAGCACGATGCATATCATTCAAACCATCCATCCCCAATATAATTTAACTAACATCAAAAAATGTTAGGATTTTGATACTATTAACTAATATATCAATTGTTTCAGGCATCTTCATCTCACGAGTGTCCATACCATCCTTAACACCAGTCCTATCGGTTGGTGATGAGATAATTTACGTGGAGGACGAACTGATAAAAGGACGAAGTCTGGAATATGTGCAATCGTTGATAGCTGGCAAAACAACCGTTACAATTGTTCTGTTGCCGAGTGTTGGGTCTGCACTGTGTTGATTATTATCGCATAATGAGTAATAATTGTTCATCACTGTTTGCTGATGCCATACGCTCAAACAATACCAATTACATGCTTGTTGTATACAAACTGTTGTTCTTTAGTATAGACATGCACGAACAACCTAGTGATATTATACAGTTCCATGATTGGAATTTGATTGTATAAAAAAGTCTTTAAGAATGCATCCAATTAGAAATGATGGACTGAAGACGTTCAGTGACAGTGAAATATCCACAGCTCAGTAGCAATAAAAAATTTTGGGATTTTGATAGCTTTTAGCTGACATCAATGAATGTACACAGTATCAGTGAAATAAACTATCAGGAAGTGTTGCGTCGAAGTCGTTAGCATGCAGCGTTTCTCGATGTAATTTCTTGTTCTTCTCAGACGCGTTTCATTTTTGAAGTGGTTTGATTTGATTTGAAGCTGTTGCTTTCGAATGTTTTCGTTGCAGTTGTGTCTAGCAATTGGTAAAGATTAATAATTGCTGTACGATTAATAAGAAAACACTATAATTCTGACTGTTCCATATCGCCTTTCTATATCTCTCAACTTTACACACATCAGCAAATCCATTCGTGAAACTTTCATAGAACCATCAGAAATGAGAGATTGCGCACGTTGTTACGAGATCATTTATTCGATGAAAATCATGCGTTACTGACGCAGCTCAGTAGCAGATTTTCCAGGATTGCTGTTTGTCTTTATTCGTCAGATGAATAGGTTTATTCATTTAGCGTTTTGGAAAAATAACAGGCATTTGAGTGAAAATATTGCATCATGCTGTTAAGTTGTCAATGATCGGATCGAAATCTTTTGATGGATTGCTAATTTTTAAACTGGGTAAAAATAATTTCAGTGCAATGTGAAACTATCTTTCTACCGGAATTAAGTGTGTAGCGTTGGTACAAACTTTTGAACAGTGAATATTTATTATTTTTAAGAAATGTTTCTGTGAATGTAAATCTGATGAAATTACGACCACAATTCGGTAATATTTATTGAATGGATCAATGAATAAAGACGACTTCACCACATTCTTGCTTTGCGATTACTGCTATCAATGAATTGAACGGAACAAGGCAGTAATGATGATTGAACAAACAACCTCAAAGTAGCCAAGGATCAAGCACACAGTTATTTGTTGATGTCAAATTCAATGGTAGATATATTCGAAAATTCCCATTACTGATAAATAATAATGAAACATTATTGGAGTAGGGTACTAGCTTGAAACTATGAAATGAAACGGAGAACTCATCAAAACAATTAGAGAATAGGGGCGAATTTTATGGAAGTGAAATTGTCATGGAAGCGAATATTTACTGATAAGTAGAAAGCCGGACTTTGATTTTCGTAGGTAAAAGAACAGGCTTGCTCTTTTATCCACAAATCTATGCTGGCATGATCTTATTAATAGCTATGTTTCAGAGCGCATTTGTTGAAATAATATAACAGCAGATTATCTACAATGATAAACGAATCACAAGAAGATTATGTACACGATTTGAACTTTTTAACAATTCCATATTCAAACGTTCTACTGGCTAATGAGACGAAATTCTTCTGTATTTCAGTTATTATCTAATAATGAACACTTTCCACGAATCACAACAAGATGACGAATATGATTTGAGCATTTCAACAGTTTTGTATTCCAACAATCGAGAGGAATTGTTCAGAAATGAAAACTAAAAATCCTCTCTCCCACGACTTGATTCAAAAGTCGAGATCCTCTTGCAAATACTGGTTGTGGTCAACTGTTTCAGTATGTTACATCCACAAGAAACTGAACTGCATTGGAAATGCAATAAGGAGAAATGTAAAGCGTTCGCAGTACTGCGAGAAATATGAATGAGAGTGAATCAGTGATATGTCTGGAAAGAATGAGAAAAGTGTCGCGATATAATGAAATTATAGTGTATTTTGGAAAATGAGAACTAAGAGTGATGAAACATAATGAAAATCAGATTTGGACGCTGAACGTGGAATGCGTAGCTTGAATAGAGTGCAGAAGAATGGCTTGTGTGGAAGGTATGTATTCACATGAAGTGTTCGTTGCACATATTCACTTAAAGAGCTGTTCACCAATGGTGTATTGTTGATTTTCACGTCGAGTTGACGTGCATTCTCATCACTCTGATTCCTCTCCTCGACAACCGTGTTTCAATTGCACCATATGAAAACAATTTCTTATTCACTGCAGTCACATCATCGATTCACTCGCATTCATAATTCTCCAATGATTGTGCACTCTGCTTATTTCTTCTAGTTGCATTTTCAGTGCAAGTGCATTTAAAGCATAAATGATATGGAAAAGATGGATAAAGTGTGCAAAAGAACTTGGTAAAATGCGATTTATTCTCTTCTAATTTTGAAAATATGCGCTTCAAATTCTTGTGGGTATCGTGGATAGAAGGAATCTGTTAATGGATTAGTAAATAATTTATCGCTTTCCCCTTGAATTTGTGCATTCATGGGTTCTTGTTCTGCTATTATCTCGTGCTATTTTTTGTCATATGGAATAGTTTACCACTACGTGAGAATGTCATAGTGCTTTATTCGCCGATAAACATGTTGGTCAATGTCGTAATATTGGAATGTCTTAGTATTGTGATTGGCCACTTCTGATGAAAATTCATTGCTCGTAAGTTGGTCAATAGAATATATCAACAGAAAAGTAATATAGCAGAACATCATTATCTCGAGTTTCTCATGATAGAAACTCAAATAGGGAACACCAATTTTTCAGCACTCCGCACGTGAACATTTTTTTTCCAATGTTAACACCGTTCTTATTATAACATTTTTATGAACACGAACCAATCGGTCATTCGAAATGCATTCATTCATTTCATCCGTTGAAGTCAATTGAAGTGATTGGATTGATAACAGCAATATGAATTTTATAAGAGGAAATAACACAAATGTTTGAGAGATAATGGGATGAGCAAATTGAATATCTCTTTGGAGGATTTTCCTTGTTGAAAATAAGTGTTTTAAGCGATGAACGTACTCTGATAACATTCATAGAAGTTGAGTTTCATGCTCACATCATGTAAGATGGTATACAGTTCAGTGATCAGTTTCTTTTTTCAATCGCTTCCATCCCATTCACAACGTGCACTCCATTCCGGATCGTACCTTGGAATTGCACTCAGATTGTCGACCTCAAATTCCAGTTATGCAACCTGTTTCTTATGAATAATAGATCCAAATACTATTCCCCTATCAAATGGATGAATCGATCAAATATCCTTGCTGTGCGAGAATATACCATGCTATTTGAGAAGTACCGTAAAAAATGTGGGCAAAGAACAATGAAATTTAGAGCAATTAATTTATTGATATCCTATGAGAGAGCCTGAGAAGTGATAAGTTGCTTAGCTGGTATTAAACCTGATAATGTCATTGCATCCACTGAGTAGTAAGGAAGGACGATAAAGTGAGATAACAGAATTTTGAAAGAAACTCACATGACACTGAATAATTGTTTGGATATCGTTCAGACACGGTTGATATGAGAATATACTTTGAAGGTCACAAGTGGGTACATCACCTTTGCAAAAACTCAGACAATCTGCGGAAACTCCTTAAAATAACATCAATTTTTCTTCATTTGTTACTTCCTCGATTAGTTTTTGTCCTTTTTCTTTGTTTCGGGTACGACAAATTTTTTACTCAAAAACATGGTTTATTTATTATGGCTTCCTCAATTAAGCTGAGCAGTGACAGGGCTTCTTAGGTTATGTTTAAGTATCACTTGGAAGTGAGCATCTTATTATGCTTCAAAATGTCTGAATCACTCGAAACTATGAGCAGCATCAATATATATTCACAATTTTAAAGTCATTTTGCAAAATTCCTGAATTCGCAATGGATACAGTTCAGTTGGCCTTGATCATTCCAATGGATACAGCTGAAATCACTCATTTCCATAAAGCGAATTCTCACCTTTCTTTTGACAGCATTTGATGTTGTCGTTCGCATCTGCTGCACAATAGGCCCAAGTGGTCAGTTGAGAAACGCATTTGACACCCGTACTGCTATTTAACTGAAGAGATAACGTACTAATTGACTTAAGACCAAATAAGTGCTGACTACAGAATATCAACAAATCGGGACAGCTGTTCAGTGCCACTTCACAGAAAAAAATCATCAGCATTGAACACCATAAGAGAGATGAAGATTTCAGGTTATTGTGATTAAGCGTAAGTGAAAATAAAAGCAGGTTATGACTAATATCCTAACATAAGGAAAGATAAGAACTCAACCAATCCACGTAATATGATAATCCTTTATTGAGGTAATATGATAATTCTTTGGATAGCTCAAACAGTTGGGCAGCTTATTATCACGATCAAAACAGTGAAATGCGATTTTATCAAGTTTTTATGAACTAATAATATTCCGATTGCCTCAGATAAACTCAGCGACAAAGTTGGCTGCAGAAAGTCTTAATATACGGAGTAAAAATTATAAATACTCGATGTTAAGGTTGTTTATGAATGCAGTCAGCGGTGAATGCAGACCGGAAGGCTTGCATTTATACGATGTCAGCATTTGCTCAGGATGGATATGCTGTAGGGTAACATCGAGATTATTGAATAAGATGTTATCGAAGGAAATTGCTGCTGATTATAAGATCAGATTTCTCCCACAGTGGGCGTCGGTGGTTCAGTGGTAGAATGCTCGCCTGCCACGCGGGCGGCCCGGGTTCGATTCCCGGCCGACGCAATACTTTTCCTACCTTAACCTAACAATCAGTAGAGTAATGGTTCATGAACATTCTATTGATCACCTATTTTGCGACAAACTCCTGGATACCTCAGTCACTTACGTCACAGCATGACTGTTTGGAACACAACCACCTCGAGGAATCAAGTTACAATAATGGCTCTGTTCCACACTTCTGGCAAGATTTCTTTTTTTCTAACGATCAAACTGATCAAATTGCCCACACCTCCAATTCTTGTGTTCTATTCCCGAGGAAGAGAATAGGAATAGAACGGGAACAAAATGCTTTAACAAGAGCCGAGTCATCACTTATCATGTTATTATGGAGGATAGAATAGAATTTTTGTTATCAAGTAATTCCGATGTTGGGTTGATGTTATTGTTTTTCCATGGTATTTAACATATAACCAGTTATTTATATTTAATATATATATATAACTGTTCAAAGATTGTTTGCACCTCATCAACGGTGGTATTGTAGCCACATAACGGCAGGCAGAATCCCATGCCACGTCGTCCAACCGTTCTACAGCACGTCTGAATTCGTTCATAATGCATCGCATCACACGAACATCGACACGTTTTCTTCAGAGTTTGAGACTTCAGACTGCTGCCGTAGCATTCACCCTACAAAAAAAATAAACGTCATCAGATAAACAGAATCAAGCGGCCACGAATGATGACATCCATGGAAAAAAGTTTCAAATGAACTTCGCAGTTTCAATGTCCAACTGAATTTTCGATTTTTGCAGAATTTCCTCCCAGTTGACTGAAAATATTTCGAAAACCATTTATAACATCCATTCTAATCGTTCATCTCTTGTGAGAATGACTGTTGTTTTTCAAGAATCTAAATAACTTAGGCACTCTAGTTGTAAACAGATTATGATAGCTTTTTCAGTGAAAAAAAACGATAAGAAACTATTCGTTGTCGAATCCAAGCTTAAGTTTGTGTTCTAAAAGCACTAACAACAAAATAATTCGATCAAACAACTTCATATATCTCAAAACACGTACATTCACAGCTTTCTGGATGCAATACGGTTTTTCGTGAGCGCATAACGCCTTCAAGTCACTGACAGACAGCTTTCCATAAAGTAATTCCGCATACCAGATCAATACAAATGATATAAAGACCAAACAATTTGAACTGTCAATCAGCATGTCTGAATAACAGCTCGGATGATAATGACAACAGAAAATGATATGGCTATTATCTAACTATTGGGTCTATCCAAGTCAACGATGATCTGAATGCATTAGTGAGTGTGAACACCAATAAATCCATTCCAGGATCACTAGGTTAAGTGATTAGGTCAACATCGATTCTCCGATATGCGGGCGAAATCCTGTTGCAAGAGCTGGTTTTAAACGCGTGATACTAAATTCGACAGGGATATTTTTCACTTCATGAAAACCATTCTTAATGAATTTTGACATCTGGATATCTTGTCAAAATGCTCATAAATTATTTCGGGTTCTGCTCCTATTGATGAGTGGAATGGCGACAGTTCAGCACAAGAAATGAAGAGAATTTGAAAAATATTGACAGAGAACTGGAAGGTGCATTATCTTCGCATTCCCATCCTGAATGTGACGAGATTCAATGCATAATTGAGAATTTGAAGGCAAAAATGACTTTATTTTCATTAGTCAGCCCTCTCATTCTCTGCTTTCTTCTATTCTCAGCCTCTTTTGTCATTCTCATTCTCTGCTTCTCTCGGTTTGGTAAGGCAACCGACTGTCCATTTTTAATGTTAAAGAGGCGTGAGTCTTGATTCCGACTCGTCGAATAAGAGCACAACTCGGGTTGTTTGCAGAATTTGTATCGGACAGGAGAGAGACTATCTGATTTACAGGACATTTATAGAATTTGCATCGAAGGGGGGGATAGACTACCTGATTTTGCCCGAGCAAATTCTTTCAGCTTCCGTAATTGCGGTCAATCACACCCTACCAGCATAATTTCGCACGTCTTCGATGCTGGTGTTTTGACTTCCGGTCAGATTGAAACAAAACAATTCAGTTGACGTTCATAGAGTAGGAAACACATTCTCCCTGGCAATCGAATCATTCACTGGATAGCCTCGTTCCATTGAAGATTACGAGCACTTATGTGATTTAACAGAGCATTTCTGGGACCGGATGACTCCACTTAAACTTAAACTTCCGGTTTTCTCAGCTTCGCTCTATTTCACGAATATTCCTAACTCCATCGAGAAGGCAAGATTCTGTTCGATCACAAAAGTACTTGTGTTGCGGATGGTAATGCTTAAGCGATGAGATCTAATCAAATAGTGCTTACAGATGATCTGTTCAGCTACATCTCGCTTTACACTTATAGTCTATCAGCTGATCATCAAGCAAACAACCAATGTCTAGAATTTCATATGGGTCGAGTTCCGTGTGACAGAAAGATTCAGCTTTGAGCATTCAATGAAGTTTTTGTGTTACCCAACAACAAATTGCACTTCGTCGAACACTGGATAATTTTACACCTGAGACGATTACGTAATAAGAAATAAGTCAGTTTTGTCTTTAAGATCCACGCTGAGGGAATTTTGGCTGTTCCTTAGCCCGAGATGGTTTCGTTTTCTGTCCTGATAGCTTAATGCAGTGTTTTCGACAAGGTCCAACTGTATCTGCTAACGTAATTTTGATGAAACTACAACAGTTCGGTAATACTTCTTGGATGGATTAATAACTAAAATTGTTCCGTCATACCGCCACTTGCATCAACTGTCAACATAGAATTCAATGAAGCACACTCAATACGAAATGAACACCGGAACAACTTTTATTGGCTATGAGATATAATTATTATAATCTAACACATTGACGAATCACTTCAAGATCGAAGACTAACACCGGAATCACATAAGAGTTAGCTGATAGCATTGGCAACATCGAAACAAGTCAAAACAAAGTTTTGATAAACATAAAACGCTGAGTTCCATATTTCGTGACTTGTTAAAATTCTTGTAAACATCCGAAATATTTGAAAACTTTTGAATAAAGTTAAAATTCCTGTGCAATTGATGTGAACCTGTTAAAAATTCAAAATCCTGTGCCCCACATTCCCACCTGATCTTCCATAGACATTGGTACACCACCAGTGTTACTGATATCATCAAAGCCTAGGTCAGGCTTTGATTCTAAATCTATATCTATTTACTATTAACATTCCATACGCTAGCTTTAGGAATGTTCATTAAAATATTAAGAATTCACAAAAACATTACAAAGCTGCATCAATAAAATGTGGAATGGACGACTAAATTCGATGTCATCGCAATGATCACTATTTACTTGACATTGTTAACAGTTTCATTGATGGCCTTAGCAAGATATTCAACATTGTTGTGATTAAGACCACAAACACTGATACGACTGTTCTTCAGAAGATACACTCTATGTTGCTTCACGAGGTGATCCACTTGTGTAGCTGAAATAAATTCATTCATCGCAACTATCGTCAATATGTTTCAAATTACTTGAGCTTACTGCTATTGAATAATACAACAGAAACATGACGACGGTCCATTCTACGAAGAACGCTTTCATAATGATTATTGATTCTCTATATTTCAGTCAATTCTCCTTTTCATGTTATTTCCGACCGACATTGGAAACGCAAAATCAGAACTTAGTTTTTATTGATTACATCTTTTTGAGATTTTTCACGAAACTAATTTTTCAACCTAGTTGATGGAACTCGTGATATGAGAGCAGAGCATATAGGTTGGCTGAGAACGAATTAAACGTCGAATTTGAATCGAAGTGATGCTGGATTTGTGAAAGATTAGAAAAAATTTATAAGCTGAGAGGTTTTGGTAAGTGATCCAAATGATGAAAATAATGAAGATACATACGTGTCAATCCTAGGAATGAGAACATTCCGATCTGCTGTGTAATATGTTCCCATTTGCCCGGTGTTTTCAACTTCTCCAGATGCTCACGGAGTGCTTCGCGCATCGATCTGATGCGTGTTGCCATTTTCTGAATTTTGAAGGCAATGTCATCAGTTCATTCTCAATTAATTACATATGGCATACAATAAACATTAATATGAGAACATCGCTTCTTTTAAGATGCAAATTCTGTTACACTAAAACAATGCTTTTTAGTACTTGATGAAAAGAACAGTTATGATAGAATATCTCTTCGACTTCGCTCGAAACTGGTGCAACCGACAATGCGTTATCATCCAGTTGCATGAATTGACTAACGAAGTGCAAAATGCAAAAAACTTTCATCGAGAAACGAAAAACAAGAACGCATTCAAAGTGGACAGTGACTCAATTAGATCCGAACAATGAAATACGAAAAGAATGGAATGTAAAGTAACCTGAATGCATTCGTGCCACTGCTTACACATATCAGGATTGGTAAGGATCATGTGAACAATTTTAGCGCCGTGATTTGGTGGATTCGACCAGTTAGCACGGACGATGAGTGACATTTGCGATTTGAATGCCGTTAAGGTGGAATTATCAGATACGACCACAGTCAGGTTACCGATACGCTCGTTGTAGAGTCCGAAATTCTTCGCAAACGACTGTGCAACGAACATCTCGAGTCCTTGCTCAACGAAGTATCGAACTGCCCAGGCATCCGCGTCCGGATCACCACTTGCAAAGCCTTGATAGGCGATGTCGAAGAAAGTGAACAAATTCTTTTTCTACAAAAATTTCACTCCATCGTTTTTATTCACAAATTACATTTTACATTTAAAATTTACAATTTACATTTTAAAAATTACATCCAACAAAACATCTCCAACTTTAACGAAATACTGAATACGAATTTGAGCTCACATTTCATATGCACCAAAAGTACACTTGTTACGTTTAATTTAGAACAATATTAATTTTTATTTAGGCTGTGCTCGGATCGTAAATGTAATTACAGTTATCATAAGGACAAGTTTGTCTTTTCGCTAGCAATGTCTTCTGCGACAACGCATTGCTCGATTTAGGAACAAATTAAAGAAACCTTTATAACATCAGCCACTTGTTTCCACTGTTCGTGTGTTGGATCCATACCAGTCGGGTTATGTGCACATCCGTGCAAAACAATCACCGATCTGAATTGTTACCCGATTACCATTTCATTTATTTCACTTTCGAGGGATGAAGCATCCAAAGCATCGAAACGAACTCTTTTTATTGCATTAATGGTTCATCGTAGTCTACTCGTATTGCAACGAAAAATTAAAATACAAATAACGAATAATTTCCAGCTATGTATCGAAACTCGACTCTCACCATCCACTAATTTCACAAAATGTCCAAATGATGTTTCTCAATGATGTGCCAAATTAAATCATCATGTTCCGCGACAATACGAAATGTGACAATCATAAACAATTCGTAAAAGTTGCATTACGCTGACGTTCAGCACCGTACTATGTGAACATACAAACTTCCAAGCGCATACCTTTCAGGTGCTGCTTCCAGATCGGCGATGAAGTTTTTAATATCAACACATCTGTTTTCGGTATCCCAATAACGATACGTCTTGATTGTGTCAAATCCCGCATTGTTGAATACCAACTTGTGATTACCCCTGCATATCATTACATCACTTCGGTAAAAATTAATGAATGAAAGCACGGCACCTCTTCACTTATCAACACGAACAAAAAATTCTATTCGAATGTATTTGAAGAGAGTTCATTATCGCGATCGTTATTCAATAAATGAAGAGACCAATACTCAGTTCGACATCAACAACTGATAACACTCAATTTAGCTTTAGACAACACCTAACAATCCTTGCACCTCGTATGCAAATCACTTAAAACACTTCTTTCCAGACTCCGTTACCGAGACGAAGTGAGTCAAATAATGGCCTCAAATCGTTGCTGCTTAAGGAATAAAGTTGTGATAAACGAGTATAAAAAATGACCACGATGGTGCTGAGATGTACACCGTTTTCATGCCCAATTGACGAGTCAAGAATTCGGCACCCGCCCGCAACGATCCTGTACCCGAAAGGCATTGCACACCAGTGACCTGAAAATCATGCGAATACCTCACACCTTTCATCATTGACCCTCCCAAACAATTCTTCTCCATATTTGAAGTGCTTGAACTCAAACATTTTCAAAATTTTGAAACAAATAACTTGAACAGTACATAGAGTTCAGTGCAAAAATCATAGAAAATAGCTGACGTTTTCTGAGTACACCGTAAAAATTCATCTAAATGTAAGATTTAAAAAAATGCGATGTAGTAGAATCAACCAGAGTAAATAAATATGAATAAGAAAAGTACGAAATCATAAATTATTACACTATATGACAGTGGTGATAACAACAACAACAATCACAATATTATTGAATTAATAGTCACAACAACAACTATCATTCTACTGCACTCACGTACTACTGCTCGACAATAAAGCTCGTTTTATAGCCATCTCAAATAACAAATACACCAATTCGCAGTTAACAACCGAGCTGACTAGAGTGCTGATAACGCACAAGGCTGATTAGGCTCACTGATCACACAAAGAGTACACTCACCAGATCGTACGAATTACTTGCATACACTGTTCCCTTAGTAACACATACAACAGAATACAAACAAACAAACAAATTCACAAACGATGCAAAAAAATCCACTTGAAGAACTGTCAACCAACCCGATTTTCTTTGATTGCCGGTGAGTCTTTACCAAGCACCAGTTCAACAGCAGCCTTGCAAAACGGCTCAAATCCGAGCACCGGTAAATATTCGTGATTGGTCGTCGTATCTGCAGCCAATCGCTTTTCAGCTTCTCTCACAACCGGTAGTACCCAAGGTTGACCTTCTTCGGTTCGATATGCTTAAAAAGAAATTTTTTCCTCAAATTTCCATAAGAATCAAATAATTGCATGCATAATTTACGAATTTCACATGGGATTTTCATACTTTGATTCAATGACACAACCTTAACAGATCGATTTCGAATGGTATATGCAGTTTTCTAAAATTGTAATTACACGAAAATCGCGTGAAAATAAATCTATCACATAATTGGAGTATTTGCGACAATTGAAAGCGCTGAAAAAACTTCAACAAAATGGAATCGTAAAAACGAAACGAACCTCCAACAGTGAGATTAACTTTAGTCGCAGATGTATCGTCCTGATACAATTTGTTCATGTGAAACACCTCTATTGGAGGTGCTACCTGTACGTTAGAGAAGTACGACGGCATTTTTATGAAAGATTAGCCCTGAAATGGATTACCTTCACAATAAACTCGATAACAACGTGATTGCGCTCACTCACGAAATGCAACACTCGATGTCAATAAATGTCAAACAACTGCATCTGTATGATCAATTATTAACATTCATCATAAATGCTACACGAGGCAGAAAAAAAAGGTCTTCAGTAAGAATAATGAAAATAATGAACAAATAAATGCATTATAAATCCCTGCAGTAGTATATAATTTGTCACATTGACTGACGCCCAATAAACTGGTTATACCAGCCGACCGAAGTTGGGTTGGGTAGAATTCGAATTTCAGAATCTCAAAATGTGAATTCGGTTGGATTTCGATCGAACCGAAATTTCGTTCGAATATCACCACTGAAATATATCTTGAAAATGTTCACATTCAGCTGTGAAACTAGCACTATTCAGGATTCTATGAACAAAATTATAGTATATTCAAGACTGACAATGGGTTCAATAAAAATCAAAAATCGAATGACATCAAAGTTCGAAAAATAAAACATCAATAGAGTTATTCACAATTATTGAATATATAAACGGTGGAACAATGTTATGAGTTCTTTTTTATAGGAATAGCATGATGAAGACGAACAACATCACAAATATTACAACGAATGCAAATATGAGTTTTTAAAAGCAAATGTTGTTTGGCTTTATCACGGAGCTTACATATATCTGTTGCGTTTGATATTTAATTCCACTAACACATTTCTATCAGCACAAGCACCACTCAATTACATTCTGCATGTTTGACAATTCATGACGACAAATACAAAATTGATCGCAAACAAAACTGGATGCATATTCGAGCAAAACATATGCTATCCAATAGTTGTGATTATTTAAGACAAATCGAATAGGTTCAAGCAACCTTTCAAAAAATTTTCAAAATAACAATCCATCACCAAATGGGTAATTTGAAAGAAGTTTAAAGCATATACAATCATGTTTTGAAAAGTTTACCGAATTACACGGCATAGCACAATAGACTGTAGACATTTTACTTTTTATCGAACAAACGAGGAACGCTTCTGATAGACTCAACCTCCTGCCAGAATATCCTCATTTTTCGTATGAACAATGAAAATTATGCCGTATTAAGGTAGTTCCGGTGATATGCCTGCCTAAGCAATTATGCCCTAATTAAAATGTTCGTTTGCTATCGAAAAAAAAGCAATGAAATTCAAAAACAAAATGAAGCATTGGAATTATGCTGGCAAGTCTTTCCGACTGATCATTCCTCTAATTAAATGTAGGAAACAGAAGAGACGATACGATGAAATGAGTGGTGAATGGATTGCTGGGAGATGCATGGAATGAGAGTGAAACGTGGTCGTGTCTGAAGTGAATGAGAAGACTACCTCGATAGCAATGAATATAAATGTTTTGAATCGTAAACAGTAATGAGAGCAATGAGACAGTATGTGAATTAGACGTAGTGAACGTTGAGAGAACCCACTAAAGAGTAACCAATGCAACAATGTGAATAGCTTTCACCACTGCATTGTATTTTCTTGATTCAACTCAATTTCGCAACTCTCCCACTGCCTCTCACGTCTAATTTCCACTATGCCTGTTCGCTCTGATGCCTGTAAATCGAAGACTGCACGCTTCATTCATTCTATCTCGCCGCATTTCTCATTCATTTCCACCACACACCTCAACCTGTCTCATTCTTCTCATCTACTAAAAAACAATACTCTACCGATTTCTTCACAACGACTTCTAAACTCGACATGTTCTCTAACAGAAATGAACAATTCAGAATGATTTGCCACACTTTTGGAATATTTCATTTTGGTTTCTACATTGTCGAATGGTAATGAAGTTACTTCGTCATCTACCAATAGGGTTGTATTGTCATTAAATTAGCACAAGCACTAATTGAATTCAGTGAAAATACACAAATATGATTATTATTGAAATTAAGCACATTTTCGGTTGTTCAAACTTTTCTTACATAAAATTGACCGGTTCATGTAAGAAATTTGAATGAAAATTTGATTGTTTGCTGAATTCTCATTTAGCAGTACAGGATTTCTCAAATTTACCTTTTCACATGTCATAGAATGTCAGTAGTTCTCATCTTCAATCTCCCTGTCAGCGTAAAAGTCGGACTGATTTACACATCTCACGAAATTAACTGTTACGTCAAACAAATTAACTGTTACGCCATAAACAGTGGAACGGAAAATATAGGTTAATTGGATTATTGGAAAATAGTTAATTGGAAAAATAAGATGTTAAAGAGCGGTGAATGCGAAGAATGAAAGAAAAATTATTGGGAAAGTGAACGAATAAACTGGAGATAAGGACAGTTTTCATGTTCGATCACAGCATACAATAAACTGATTGATGTCGATTCACAATTAATATTTATCAGATTATCACACATAGATGAAAGCCCGCATCACGCAATGGTTACATTGCAATCATGCTAACCATTCAATACGAATGATTTTTTGGTAGAAGATTAAGAACTGAAGTGTGCATCTATCAAACGGGTTATCTGCTAAGATATTTCACGCAAAAAATAAATGCTAATCAACAGTTTTATTTACACATTAGAAAATGTAAACCAATGCACGTTTGTCACATTACTGAACGATAAACATTCATAAGCTGCTGTGCATCATAAAATTTTATGTTGTTCTGGCAAATGAACGAGTGATATCTTGACAACTTTATAACGTAACTTCAAAGTCGCCAAGACATAAATTGAGATAGATTAAGAGTTGCGCAGATTGTAGACGTTCAGTTCTAAGTGAACATTGGGGCGAAGCTATCTGGATTTTGTCCGTTGAACAAGAACTGCACCGTGAAATATGGATCCATTAGTAAATATCGTTTTCGATTTGTTGCATTCGATCAAACACTACCATATCAGATCTCTCATTTCTTAATTAATGTTAATGATTTTACGCTTGAAAATGCCAAGAGAATGAATGGCAATTCCAACTGCCTAAAACATCACCACCATTGAGCAATATGAGAAGGCAAATTTCTCATTCCGATGATAAGAAATGATTTTACAATTAGTCAAAACAACTGGAATATATTTGTGGTGGCATGGACAAGTGCGACACAATCGAATAAACACACCGTCGCAAACAAACAAACACTGGCATCGTTTTGCCGAATGCTGCTGGCCTGAATAATGACAGACATGTGAACTTATCGAGAATGTAAAAAAGTCGTTAATGTGATGAATAAACTGGCAAATAAACTGCTAATGTGTATGTTTCGATGCATTCTCACATGCAATCAGCTTCGAGAATCTTTAGAGTTGGCGATTTTAATTCCGATCCTTCACCAAAAACATTCACCAAACAGTTAAAAGAAAGCTGAAATTTTCAGTGGAATTTGGTGAGCAGTTGATAAAAACTGCTGCTTAATCCAAATGATAATATTGATAAGAACAATCACTAAGCAGAGACAATAAAGAATGTGAATACTCCAAAAAATTCATCAAAAACATTTCGTTTGAGATAAATATAATTCGAAAATCAAATAACGATCATGATGTTGGTTTACTTTCGAAGTGTGCTTGTAATATGATTATCATGATAATACGAATTGATAAATTCAGAACAAGGAAACATTCACACAATGATATCAGTGTGGAAAAATATTATTGTACGTGTAATTGCCTCTGATAAGTTGAAAAGATGACTTTAAAGGTTGTTGACATGAGCAGTAGTTGTTATCTTGATTGTTTTTTTGATTCTGTCATAGAGGGAATTGTTGCAGATTTCCACACTACCAAACATAACATGAAGTCGTACTCTTTAAGGGAATTACAAAATAGCTCTGAGCAAGGGAACTCCCTTAATTTCGGACCAATTTCTGAATGTTCAAGATTATCACTTGTGAATACTTTGGTTCATAATTCTGGGAATGTAATATGCATCCAGGCCACATTGAAATCTAAGCGTTAAATGGACAGCTGAGCGTTACAAAATCGTAAACTTCTCTAGCTTTTCAGTCATTTCTGAGCACATTAACATCTTGAATATTATATCTCATATAATGTGGTAATTCATGACTCATTTAATCATGACAGAGAAAATACTGATTGCCTTTCAGCAGTGATCAACTGGATAAACTATATAATCTTCTGAATTCTCGATGACGAGTAATTAATTCATTTCCTGTTCTGGAACTGTGACTATCAATATAATCTTAAATGAGTGTATTCAAATGGAACATTATCAAGACGTTAGCAATAGTATTCATTAACGTTATTCCCAATGATCGTATGTATGCATCTACTATTCAATGATGATCTGGTGTTGTACGATGATAGCATCAGTATGACGAGGCATTACTACTAATACGTTCTGACATCGAACCTTAGTGAACATGCGTTTGGCTATCAGTGCGCGACCCATCACGCATATCACTTATAATACATGTGTAGATGCATGTTCACATAATCTATAATAATAATTTTATGATGAATTCTGAGTGAAAGGCGTTCAGTGCGCGCATATGATATTACAACTGTAATGAAAGGTCTATGGTCGTTTGATGCACTGAATACATCTACATATAATTTATTAAATACCATCATCAATAAAGTTTTGGTGCAATTAGTAGTAATACTCTTACTGGTTTTGGCAGACGTGTAGCACTATTGGTTCGTGATTGATGCTCATTTCGGTGTTTATTCTATTATTCACTCTTCGAATATCTATCGGAATCGGACGATGTGAAGCGATAACGGTGAACGTATGTTGCAATTTTTTGTTTTTGAATCTTATAGTTTAGTGATGATGATGATGATGTGATCGTACATATGTTGCGCATTTAAACCAGTTCAGCCGGCACGAATCAATTCATCACTGGAAGCGTTGTTGCTATGGCCTTTTCGTGAATAGTGTTCAGTAGCGAGATTTTTTTTTTGGCTGATGGAGGACTGCTAGATCAACCTCATTTGGTTGCTACCGGTATTACCATAATCGGAGCTCGCATTTGCACTAGACTCACAATACGGAGTTAGAAAAAATTTTGGAACTTAGACTTCGTCCTCAGCGACTCATCCTGTTTGTTTTTAAACCTCCTGCGGTCATTGCGCATCGAATCGGGCATTAATTATAAAACACACAATAAGAATTAATTAAACGGAAAATTTAGTTGCCCAAATGTTTGCAATAAGCAAGTACTTCTAACATTGAATTCAATTCATTCACGCTCGACGAATCACAGACTCTTTGCTGCACTCTTAACAAAACCATGGAATGTGTATTGCGTTTATTTTGTATGAAATTGAATTCAATCCCATTTACTGCAACGCTGCACGCTGTTAAATTACTAATAATTCAATGAAATTTTACGCTAGAGTTTAATTGTCAAATTTTACCACTATCTGAACTGAAGTCTATCCGAAATTAACAGGTTGGAATGAATTGAGTAAATGGTTATGTTCAGTCGATTGGCGGAGTGTTTAGTAGAAGAATCTTTTGTGGCCTTAAGTATGTTGTTTGGCTCCAAAAATAAAGCAGCCAAAGACTATGATAGAATAAATCCTTTAACGATCGTTTCATGTTGATAAGTTTTTGATCTTTTATTGATAACGTTGATCGATTGAAATGGAATGAATGTGTTACTGTAGTAATTGACGATTTGAGTAATTCTAAACTGTAAAATATTTAGTCAGCTGGACTCGATGATGAAAATTGTGAGGATGAGAGAAGTCTTATCGGATCGACAGAAACGAACAGCAACAATCAAGCGAACAATATTGAATGGGTTGTCATTGAGTTGCTGAATTGCGTCAAATCTGAATTGATGAATATAACTCTATTAAAGGTGAATATAGCTAAGTGGATTAATGAGGAATGTGCTGCTGCCATAAATTGTTGTTTAAAGTGGAATGTGGAGAAAAATAATATCATAATGACTCAATTAAATTGCTCAAATCGAGAGAATTCGATTGCGATGAACGCCATCAGAGATTCTCAACAAGAACTTAATAGGAGAGGTGAGTGTGTTACTGTTCTCAATCGTTCTCTTCTGCTCGAATTTAAACTAAATATTCTTTCCTAAATATTCTTTGAAAGGCTAGGGAGCAAAGAATGAGAATTCTGTCAGCACTGATGCATTCCACTACAAATAACACTCCTTAAAATAAGGAAATGCGATTAGGATATTCGTAACAAAAACGGATGCTCGTACGATTAGGATGTTCTTCTCTTACTACACTTGAACTGGAATATATCTTTTTAAAGACAATTTATTGATGAAATGCTTTTACATCTTCTATATCTGAGTAAATTTATCGTTATTTCTTTTCAGACTGAATAGTTTTGCTTGTGATGTGTTCATATCGCTTAACGAATGAATTAATTTCAGGCAATCAAATCAGTGCACACCTTTTAGGGTCGGTGATTCGTTCAAGAGAGCATCTCATATCAATTCTTTTTCATTCAGACCTAAAATCTATCCATGTACGTCGATTATCTCCCAATTCAAATAAGCAACAGCCACAAAACAATAATGATTCCAGTGATGTAATAATTGAACGTCAACATTTCCTCATAATATCCATTGTTATCATATTAGTAGTTTGTTCATCATTGAGTATTACGGCATGTATGTTGCGTTATTATAGAAGGTCATCGCTAACATCCGTCACTACTGATCGTATCTACACGAATATCGCGTTACAACCATCAATTACTTAGCAGGACTTCCTCGTCTTCCCTTGAATTCTTATTGTATTCCTCGCCAAAGTCTGTAGTACTTAAAACTTTATATTGATCCTTGCTCATGCTCTCATCAAAATGAGATTGCTTGAAATCTATGCTCAAAATAAAACTCATAGCGAATGCTTATGATGTTGTCATTTTTTCTTTTCATACTATCACTGCTACGATGCGATTCATCTTCTTCTATTCAATCACCTCAATTCAGTTATACCATTTGATGTAATGCAGTAATTGTGATTACACGTTCCTTGAAATCTAGCTGAATGATCAGCAGTTTCGTGGTGTTTTCAATAAATCTATTAAGCAACTTTTACTTCACTCCAGTGACCATGCAACATCTTACATCCTCAGATAATATCTTCGTAGTCCAGAGCACTTATGCGATATCTGAAAAACATTTCCATTCTGCAATCGAAATCTCTGAAAGTAATCGTTAAACGACAATACAAATCGTGTGTTAAGCAGAAGTCATTCCAACAAGCAATCATTCCCATTGTTATGGTTTTCTTCTTGGGGAGTTTTGCCGACGACGCATTTGAAACGTCAGATCCTTTCACAGTTTCCTTGAAGATAACTACTGATCACTGCATGAGCCAGTTAGATCCATAATCATTCAAATTCTACAAAGTTGATCGTTTTTGTGAGAATGATCGACAACCTCGAAAATTTGCTTCCATTAATATATTCAGTGCTTGAAACGTTCAACACTCTAACTATTGAGGGTTGAACGTTTCAACTGAAACGTTAACCCAATAGTTTAAATTCTCGATCGCATCATTTTCTGCCGAAATTTTTCGATGAACATACATTAGCATAAATGTTAAGTTAGGTCCTTCACTGCAAAATGCAAAAAATGCAAAATTTATTTCTCTTTTGTATTTACCAATTCAATTTAGTGAATAAAGTGCACATAATCGAATTAAAATTATCAAAATAATGTTAGTCAACATATTTTAAAAAAATCAAAAAGATTCAGATGGTAGGATATTACGTTAGACAGAGATCAAAATAAATCAAAGAAGACATGCATGTTTAGTTTGCATGCCCTGAAGAACGAAGTACGGAAGATACTATCCAGCGCAGTGGTTCTCATGAAGAACGATGCTATCTACAACAACGGTTCTCACGCACGGAAGCTCCATTAATCCCTTCGGTGACCTTACAGGCCAGACCGTCACTATGCCTCCTATTCTCCTGCTACATGACTTACTATTTCGACGAATACAATCTGAGAAGGCGGCTGAAAACATCAACATGCCTAAGTAACTCATTCATAACTATAAAAGCAGATATTTGCAACTTAGAGTCCCAAAACACATCCACCACAACGAAATACACATTTATCACGAACCATGTACTTATGAGCAGTCACTTCTTTCAAACTATTCATTTATGAACCAAAAATCCCACTGTATGCAGTAAATAAAAAACTTATCAAAACTTTTCAATGCAGCCGAATAATAATAATAATAACAGCGCATGTATTCTGTAATAGTCGATCTTTTTGCACCAAATAACTCATCGTCAGTCAATTCCTACTGCTCATGAGAGACGATCACATGCAATATATTAAAGAATTTAAAAGATACTTGTGGCTACTTCAAACCGGTGATGACATCCGGCCGACAATCGCTCGGAAATATTTCACGATCACCAACCCGACAGTCACTCCAATGACAATCACAATCACCATTTTGTTGATTTTTACCGTACCATTCCGTTCAAGAATTCGTTTTTCCTATCGGAAGTTGATAATTTAAACGTGTCACCTAATTATATCACAAGAAAACCAATGATATTGCTAATCGACGGGTGTGCATGTGAAGATTATAGCACAGATATATCTATCGCAAATTGTATCACTCTCTTCGGTTCATACAAAGATGATCACTGATAATTGCGGGTTAAGCGCAATGCAGAAGAACGTTTCCAACAAGATGCAATCAATGTTTTAATGGAACGACCCAATTACATTTGAAGAACTCATTGGCGCTCACTTAATTCTTCATTTCATTCACTTACAATTATCATACATCAATAATGCTTCCGATTAGTTTTACTCGTTTGATTTTGTCTCTTCGAATTCATTACTGAGCTCCGCAAGGCGGTACAGTCTCATGACCAGGTTCTGGTGGGAATATCTTATCAACAACACGCGTCATCAACGCACATCCTCGGGCTAGATTGCCATTTTTATTATTATTATCATCATTATGATCGTTGTTGCGATTCATAAATTGAAATTCTCTCGCTGTGTTGGTCCCTTCTCGTCGGACGACAGCAGCACGACGTGCTGTTTGAACTTGTACCTCTGGTGGCATCTGTTCCATGATTTCCGCCTCCGAAATTTTGATCGCTGTCTTTGTATCTAAATTAAGTACAGTGTTCATAATAACCCATACAATTAAAGAATCTATAACTGAGCAAAATAATTTCAACCTCAACAGCAAAAAATCTGTATCGACTAACTCGCCTATTGCATGTTACTTGGAAGTACATGAAGCTTATTGGTTAAAACAAAATGTAACGATGAACAACACAGCTATCAATCACATAAATATGATGACTAAATGAGAATTCTCCGACGCAAATCTTTTTGACGTTTATGTGGGAATTGAATTAGGAATACGAACGCAACTCTACAACATAAAGATGATTAAGTTTCATGAGATGCTCAAAGCGGTTTTCCAACAGCGACCTAACGCTTTGCTGCTGTCAGATTCATGCATGATAACACGCAAAGAGGCTGAATTGCATCGCATAATTCACCCATTGACAATACTTGATCTGTTATTTCCACTTGCGCCTGATTTTCAAGCATTGAAAATTACTATGCTGACGCTGAACAATTGAGAGAAAGCAGCATATTACTGGTGAAAAATCTCATTAGTCAGTTGAATAAAGCCATGAATTTTATTAACACAAAGTGTGTATTTTTTTTTTTGTTAAAGTACGTTTTCTTCTCAAAATCCAGCAGCTGCTCCAGAAATTCAACGACATTTTCCCAAAGTATTTTGTAACTTCATTATTTATGACTGAATTAAAAGTTCTTTTGATGCGAGTGCCCAGACATGACAATAATCTGATTATCAGCGAAAGCACAAGTCAAACGTTCACATTAACAACCATCAACAAACTAATTTCATTCACCAACAATTCAACTTCATTCTATTGATTGTTCTAATGGAACAATGCTAACCTTCATCGATGAGTCGTGCGGTTTTGGTATCGGAATCGTCGGCATCATATGTTGGCAAAGGTTCTGATTGTACGGCAAGCGAGTAGCAAGGTAAATCGAGAACAGTCTACAACGTTCCATGAATCAATCACAGTGTTCGTAATGGTAATGTACTACGTTTCTGACAAGTAGGAGTGCTCACATCGCTAGCCACGAAGCCATCGCTGAATGTCACATCGAGTGTTTGCGCGAGTTGTCGTTGCATTTCAGGCGTATTTTCAACAGGTGCCCTGAACCATCGTCGACATACTGCTTCGTTTCTGCTGTTTACAGGACGGCAAAACACTTGCACTAGCTGTGGCGACTGCAATGCTTGTTCATTCGTATTAATTAAGTCATAATCACTCGTCAAAAACATTTTCCATTCAGTCACAATACGCCTTTGGAATGGTTACACAATTTCGCAGAATGCTGCATTCAAGGTTCATCATTCTAAGTAATGGCCGTGATCATTTGAGTAAGCTTTAATAATAGTAAGTGAAAAACTTACGTTACCAATGAGTTTACGTTGTGATGCATTAAAAGAAATATTTATTGGCTGAGTGCAAGCCGCTCGTAAAAAGCCTTGTGCTGGATCAACCCAGATGAATGGACTATTTCCACGAATCTGAAAATACTTCCGCCCACTCTCATAGCGATCATTTTCTCACACACTCGAAATATCGCACACTCGAATTGAATGTTAAATTAAAAGCATACGGCATCAGTGTGATATTCGATCATAGTCTTCATTTTGTTTGAGTTTTATTAGCGGGTGAGTTTGCTTAATTTTTCAAGACCCATATTCACTCTCACACTGAAGCGATTATCTTACCAAATAATTTCTTTGAGATTATTACTCTAAGCGATCAATTCAATCGAAGAGCAAGTGTGCTGCAAATCAGAAATTTGTATTCTGGTACTGAGTACCTTCAGAGCAAAATCACGGTTTGTTTTGTTGCGGAGGATGAGACGCCGTGTTGTCGATCGGTTACACCTTGGAAAAACAATCTCGGTTGGATGCGCCATCTCTAAAAATCACTTGAAGGGCTGCATAAGAGGCAGAAGTGGAATCATGGCAACGATAATCATAAAATGGTAATGACTTGAACAGGTTCAGCCGCTGTCGAGCGTTCTTGCGTCACAAATAATTAAGAGCCGAGGCCTTGAGGTAATTATGCTTTAGCATCTCGCAACGAGAGGTGCATATTCGTAACCATTAGAGGCTTTCAACTGTTGAAATATTTCTTCATAGTGACCTCTGTGAAGCGAGCGAGACGAATGGAAAAGAGCTTGAGGCGACAACAAAACTAACGTAAAGACCAGGTGAACTCACCCGGCAAAGTTAGAATGTAGAATGAAAAAATCGTTCAACTTCTCCCTTTTATATCCATCATCATTCATACAAATTAGCATCGATGAAATGAAAGGATTTGCATTTGAAGTGATGCATACAAATTTATTTTTTGAGAAAAATCACTTGAAAATATCATTTCTCGACGGAAATGTTTGCGGATCAATGTTCGTGCAGCTGTTATTTGTGGTGCCGATTGAATTCATTCATTTTGTGCTTTGCGATTATTCGATTGTGATGATCGGATAGCGCCAACAGTATGCTCATTTCAAGACAAGTATTATGAGTGAATGACACCTCGTTTTTTGATTAAAAAAATAATCCAACCTCTATGTGTCATTCGTTGACGGTTGATTTATAAAATGCATGTGTCAACAGGACATTCAACTGAATCCGTGATTCTGTTCTATTTCATTTTACATGTCTTTTCGAGAATTCATTAGAGAAAGATGTGCGTGACCACTTTGGTAGAACCTATTTCATTTCAAGCATTTTCGTGTACTTTTGTTTCACAAAAAAATATTGTTGAGTTCTGATGCTCTATGATCGTCATTTCTTGTCACAGTATCTATTGCATTCAAAATGTTCTATTCCAAAAATAGAATATAATAATTCCAAAAAAGGACGTGTGCAATAAAATAGAATAGAACAGTTGAAGAGCGGCATAGACCAGAATAGTTCAAACAGCAAAATAGAACAGAACAGAAAGGACTGAAAATTCTAGGGCACAGAAAGGCGGAATAAAACAGTACAAAACACCAATCAGAAATGGAATGAACCTATTAGAACAGCAAAAGAGCAGAATAGAACAAAACATTAGGAAATTTCGCAATAAAGGTGGATTAGCAACGCCACAAGTTGGAGTCACGTCTCGCTTCACGACATGGTTTAAGTCATCACGACATGTTCAACATCAAAAAACTAGAAGTGAACTCGAATGGTACTGTAGTCGTCACGACATCTGATGTCACCACCACCACCACGTAATAAAGATCAATTTTCTGCTCAAGAGCTGTCCTCCTACACAGACTTCTAGTTTTTCTTGGAATTGTTTCCTGCCTCACAATCCTTCACTTTCAGCTCTCTTATTTCACCGTTTGCTAGAGACCTTTCCACTTATCCCTTCCATGCATTTTTCACTTTACTTTACATCAATCCTACTCATTCTTGATTAGATCCTTCCTCATTCTTTTTTTTCGTGCGACTCTCCAAGCTCACAGTGGTTATCACAAGATTATGCTGTTATTCGATACCAACATTGAGTGCTCTTATTTGACCAAAATTCAATAGTTGAACAGCACTGCCAAAAAATCTATCGATAAAATCTAGTACTATTATTGAGAAAAAGACTCGTTTTGAATTCAGATATTTCTGATATCTTACGATAGGATGTTCGATCGACAAATTAATTTATAAAGCAGTGACAAGGAAACCTCTTAGTATGAAAACTGAAAGTTAAGATGTGCAAACACCGAGATCGTATCCTCATTTAATTCCGTATTATTGATAATATTTCAGATGCTTCATGTCCCCATGACTCAGTCCGTTGAAGACCTTGATTGGCATTTGGTAATCGTCATTTTCGAATTATCCAGTATCGCATTCACTAATTATTCGAAAAAGCTGTGAAACTGACTCTATTAAGTGTACCTTACCAAATCCATATCAGATGAGCAAAATCGTTGCTTCCACATTAGTATACGATCTCACATCGCTTGTACATGTGTTCGTTCTCGTGTAGTTCATGGTTTTTCGCGTAAGAGCTGCACGACAGTATTTACCTGAGGTTCAGCATCGTGCCTCAAAAGCAAACAATCAATCGCCAATACGCGACCAATCAAGCACGCAATCGAAAAATATTACGTTTTGATCGTAATTATTTGCAACTGACCGTATACAAACTCACCAATGTTACGCATGGTGATTGCATTGACGAATCAGAAACGATGTGTCGTATGTAAAAACGATTATGCTTGTGTGTGTGTGTGTGTGTGTGCATTCATTCCTTCCCGGATGTATCGGCAACGAATCACATCTTTGATACTCATCACTAGGGTAGTTATCTCGATGTACTTGCACTCAATTGCTGATAAGTATGCATTAAGCGCAAATAGAGAAAGCCATAAATTTGATCCATCCAATTTTTAACCCCAACCATTTGAATCGGACCAGGTTTGTTCTTATTAGGCTTATTTTCAGGCGGCGAAACCAGTGAGTAGTGTAATCGAAGTATTATATCGACGCATTCTGTTCATTTCAATTCTAATGCTGCCGCGTCGTATGTGAACATGTCAAAGAGACTGCGTAAAAGGAATGTAACTAATCTTTATTTGAAATATTACAAGTGTTCATTCGTTTCTATGAAATTTCTCCCCTGCTCATTCACTCCTGCGAAATTCATTCATAAAGATGTGAACAGATGATTAGATGACTGAATGCACTCAGTGAATTTGATAATGCATTGGAATCGAGGAAAAATGATTATTGTTGATTAAACTGATCAAAGTTCAGCGTTTATAGTTTTTTTAAACAATTTCCTGAAGATAATGAGAATGGACGGTTAAACGGCGGCTATCATCAGCCTACGTCTCTGAGCACGATCATTAGATGTCCTTAGAGACTACTGACTATTCATAATGGCGCAAGGCTGACTATTGCTCTATGCTTCTGAATATGCGCCTTTTCAGTTGATAAACGAAAAATCGGATCGATTTCTAGTCGACGTATCTCCAGAAAGAATCCTTCGCTGTTGCATCGCTTCTGCCTCTAGCTGGCTAATTCAAACCAGCCGTTGCAGCAGCAGCAGCAGCAGCAGCTGACTAGTTTCAATCCGCCCATTCCCTACCGACTCAATCCGTCCTACAAACAACACTTCACCTATACGCTCATAAAAATGAATCTACATTAAACGAACGAGCATATCTGTGTATGCAGCAGCAGCAGCATTATGATGCCGACTGATTCTATCTGCGTAATCCTTCATTCATCCGTTATTCGTACTTTACGTTCCATCCAAATTAGCGGCCAACGACAACTATTAACTCACACTCATACTAGCTGGCTGGTCTCTTGCTGTCCCCTTTGCTTGCATCATATCACGTAATTTTCACTTATATTCAGTCTTGTCGCTCATCACTTCGCCGCTTTCAGCAGTCCTCTTTCACCGATATCGTTTCATTCAGATGGATATCCCACAGACATAACCCTAGACAACGTCACGACCCATCGTGTCGCCATTACGTTCCATCGGTCATCATTACACTCATACTGCAATTAAAGCATCGAATACTCAAGAGACACTGAGCATTGTTGCACTCTCGTTATCATTCCATTCCTGTCGTCTCGTCATATCATTTTGTTTACTGGCATGAATTTGCCCTCAGTTCGATCAGTCTGCTGAACTGAAGCAACCAGATCCCTCCCTTTTGCCATTACCGAAGAACCCTTAAAAAAGTGCTGAAAATGCGATAAACCTATCATTCCATGCATCTAAATCCTATGATTATGCAAATTCCTTTATGCCTGTTTGTATCACGCAGAGATGTTAATGAGGATCATCATCAAGAGTGCTGATTGAATTCTTTTCGCGTTGGGTAGATATCACGATGAAATCGATTCCAACGCAATTTATGCCAAGAATGATATTCCTGATCCATGTCGTACGTTAGCCACTCAATCGATTCGAATGATCGTCGATTCTCTTCATCCACTGATTATCATGAGGAGGAGAGAAACAGGGAGGAACTACCCCACATGGGTATGGGGGAGCAAGGAATTGGAATGTTGTGCTGGGAGGAAGTAGTAGAGGTTGGCAATTTAGTGCCGACTGATTTTTTCCATACTTCTCCCATAGGTATTCAACAATATCTGAAATCCTCATCAGTAGCTTATGAAGAAATGATTTCTTTGATGTGGCTGACTAATTGTTTGTGGGCAACTTTTTGACCAACTGATATTCATTTCCTAATTTCTTGGAGGGAGGGGGGATTGCGATCATGCAGAATGTTAGATATTTGGACAGGGCATGACAGTATTTTTCAATCCCGGTATCGGGACTAAATCCTGCGGTAATTCGGGGATCGAAAAATATCATAAACGGAAGACAAAGCAGCGCTGATAACGCAATATACGATTTCCTAGTGATGAATGACGTTCTGAAATTTTTGTTCATCTCTTTCTGAAAGGCTAAAGGCAATATGGCGCTGTTCTGTAATGATTTATGCATTCAGTGTCGCGTGAACGGTGAATAACAAATATCACTGATGTGTAAATGATGTACAACTAATGTAATATAAATGAACTTAGAGTGATTAGTGTATAATTCAGGATGAGTAAACTACCAAATGATTATATGCAATACCGTACTTGATGAGATCTCGAGATTCATAGTTTTCAGAAGTTGGAATTTCGTACTCTGAAATCAATTCATCATGTTCAAACAAGGCATTAGCGAACATCATTGGACAGCTGCGGAAGAATCATTAAAGAAAGGGGACAGTGATCCGTCAAACTCTTTAATTTCCTGTCACGCTCCGGGTCCATCCAGGAGGAAGTTCCTATCCCCTTATGAGAATAAATCGATGCTTTCGAATTCAGTTGAAAAGAAGATGGTGATCGATTAGAAGCCTTTAGCGTATGAGACGAGAAATAAAGAAATGTGCTTATAAGAGCTGTAAAGCAAGTGATGCAATGAGATGAGTTTTTCTTTGAAAAGAAATTTTAATTACTAGCCAGCTTCGTTCGGATATTGAGTTCGTATTGAATCAATTACTTCAATTCTGAAATAGTCCAGTCTATGCTTCATTGATGGATACGACAAGCGCTTTTAGTTCGTTGGAGAATTTCAATGCGTTTCAACAGCAACACTCAATTACTGTCCTATTCTATTTCAACGTCAACAACTGCTGAATGTATTGACCTATTTGATCATATTTTCAGTAATTCTATACTGTCGTACGCATTTCCGTTGACGTTCTTCTCTATTTCTTGCCTTTATGAAGCCAATATCAACATTTTACGAGGAATCCGAAGTAAAAATTACTCTCGACACTGATGTGAAACTGGCGACGTAGATCTACAAATAATTTTCACCACAAAACTGAATAAAAAAGAGATCCTCATTACTGGAATTATGTTGCGGATTTGATATTGAAGCAAAATTAAGCAGAAGCATGAGAAGTTTGTCTGAAACAACAACAATTTGGTTCGGAAAATTAGAATTGTAGTGCTGAATTTAAATTTAGTTTGATTTTGTTTTTCAACTTTGAAAGCGCTGAGCAGCTGAATAATTTCTTTTAAAGTGGAATTGCACTTCATGAAATAGTGCTGCTTCAAACATGGAACTCCTTGTACTCTCTGCAAACTTCGCGATAATATGCACCTAAGGCGATCATCACTGTCATTATGCTACTACCTAAACTATCATTAAAATTCCGTTGTTTCATTGTTGTCATCAGAACTCTCATTATAGTTCTAGTAATTCTGAGATTGCACTTACCGTTCTGTTGTTGCTGATACTTCTTGTAGGAGTATGCCCTCTCATTAGCATCGCCCATGATTTTCTATCGCAGATTCAATTACTCAAGTATTTTTTGTTTGTAGTCAATTACAAATCGGTTGCAATTTGACACATAATAAAATTGCATTTCCATCACATTGATTATCATTCCATTCGTCTGTAAAGTTAATTTGGTTGATTCGGTTGCACTTAGCACATCAATGTTTCCTTGATCATCGAAAGGTTTTGAAAAATTCTTCGCTCTTTCCTCATTGAACATATTTTTGCTCTTTTTTTTTTAATTGAGCTCCTTATTGTTTGCTAGCTCCAAATCCCTTTTCAAGCCTCAAATCTGTGATGAATTTTGTAATGTCCTCGCATCCCTCGCAGTGATAGTTTATTTGAGAATGACGGAAAATAGAATAGTTGTTGAGAATAATTTGAGAATAGTTCATTCGAAATGTCTACATAATTAGATGTTTTCTGGAAATTCTGTTGGCATCGCCAAGGGGTGTGAGCACTCGTCGTTGTAAACCATTGTCGTGTCGAATGAATTTCAAGCACTTTTTTTTCATTAATTCTAGTGTTCATGTACAGCAAGGCTTATACGATTATGGTGTGCAGCTACAACGAACTCATTAGATTATACTCGAACCAAATCGTTGCTTTACGAGTCATCCGTTGAATAATTTCATTACGTTGTTAACATTCGTTGAATTTTTAAGAAGCTATATTCATTTATTTCTCCGCGTTGCTTCGTGTATTCAGTGTTGAAATTTTGAACAAGCTTCTTAGGCACACTGATATGTGAAGAAGTGGTGCGTGCTTATGAAGTGAGCATTTCTTGACTTCCTGAATGACTTCTTAATTGCGTTGTATCGTTGAATATTATTGTCGTATGTTGAGGAGATTGATTTGATAAAATGTATATGTGCATGTTCGTAGTGTTTGAGGTTATATATGTATGTACAGTGGTGAGCAAAAACGAGTGTGTATCATTGCGTGTCGAACGGAATTCAACTCTATCGATTCACCACCAGAACAGTTTCGTTGAAGTGGCTCTGGATCTGAACGAGTGACCGTAATCATTGAAGCGATCAGGTGTTGTGTCGGGTCGAGGTGTGGCTCAGGCCACAACTCGCAATCCACACAAAGACCGAGCAGTGTGCACGACAATCACACCAATCCTTCAACGGGTTCGTTCGTTCCTTTGTTCTCCCCACTTTCAAGCTCCTTATTTCATTCATCCACCTCCTCATAATTAGTCGCACGCATTCGCAACTTTTGTTTTTGTTTTATCGGCAAGCACCGATTCATTCTTCTCACTAACAATTCAATTCTTATTCATCATCCCTCAGCTGATTGTCAGTAATCATTTTCGGCTAAACACAATTCAAAACAATTTGTAGTAAAAACTGCCGATCATGCAGTTAGTCGGCTAAATATATAGAGCGCTGAATTCCCAAGACGTTAGCCACGTATTGTTTTATTAATAGCGAAAAGCGTTTTCATGCCAATGACCTAATTCATTGTAGTTCAAGGGTGATAATTCGTCTTTGACAAATTGTGGTCAGGAGTTTAATTCTTTGCAAAATCAGAAGTTGTACTATGGTTCTCAAAAAAGTGCATAAATAAGCATTGTGATTATGGCTTCGTTTGTTCAGTCACTTTTCAGTAGTACATTTCACGCTGTTCGGAATCTTTCTCTCGAGGGTGTATTTTGCTACTCTTGTGAACACCTTCGCTTAGTATGTGTGAAGGTTTGGTCGGCATACATGTTGACATGAACTGAATTGAGTAGAAGCTTGCGTGAGTGTAATAAATAAAATTGTAAGGAGAGCACATGTGCGATGATGTTGAAAAATAGACTGTTGAGTAGAGCATTCGTCGTTGCCATAGTGATCAACGATACTTGCATGAGGTGCTCAGAATGGTGCTGCGCGAATCGTGAGAATTGATTTTGAGAGTCGAATCGAGTATTTTTAATATATTCAGTCGTTCATAATAGCAATCTTTTCGTTTGAATTGTGTTTTTCGGGATCGAGATTTGCTAGTAAGATATTCATAGAGTTTCAAGATGTTTTTATGTGGAGTTTTATCATCAATCACGTATACATCTTCGATAAAATACAGAAGCCATAGCCGAACTACCACTCAAATCTACAACGCAAGCGTTTATAAAATTTGCATTTCAATTTTATCACTTGACGATCTATCTTATCAGCTAACTACATTCATCGACACTGTTCTTTCTCCGTTCGGAGTGAATGAAATCATTTTCAATGAATTTTTAAGTCATTTCTATCCTCACAAAACTATCAGTGAGTCGTCAAATAAATTCATTCGGGATCCTTTTCTATAGATCCGCGTGTGTATATTTTTCTGCATTGCATTTCATTTTTATTGTTGAGACTCATATGTTTTCCGCAATTGATATATAAAGTTCTAAAGATACTTGTTCCATTCCAAAAAAACTACTTACATGTCATTGAAAAATTTCTGGACGGTTTTCGAATTGCTTCTGATATTGGGCGCGGAAATAGGAAGTTCTTGTAGCGGGCGGGGGTGGGGGGGAGGGGTGGTAATGACGGTCTGTCACACCATCGGAAGAGGTAGTGGAACTGCCGAGCGTAAGATACACTGCTCTAAATCGAATAACATTCGTCTCAGTAGAGATATAACAATTGTTATATCTGTTCAGCATTGAGTGTAAATTGCAAGAGAATGGATTTCGTGCATGCATCTCATCGTTTGTATCATTTAAGCTTTGCATTCTACGAAAACTCTTCAGGAAATCTCTTCCATAGTTCAAAGTCACGTTTCTCGACTGCTATAATATCAGTCGTTCATGAAAAGAAGACTTATATATGAATATTGACTTTAGGGAAAAAAAGAAAGCTAAAAAATATAGTGAATTAGTGAAATACTAGGTAAGGGTCGTTGTCGTATCACTGCATTTGTATGTGGCTCTAAACAAGTGATTCGTCACACTGGTCGAATACTGAGTCGAACAGTGATGGGTACAGCCGTCTCATCGATGTCAAGTCCTGAACCAGATGATACGGCTACCAATGCTGAGCGCTTGTTGGCTTTCCTTAATCAAAAGCCTCTTCGAATGACCAATATGCTGAAATTAACCAGGTTTGTAGCTCTACTAACATATCATTCCGTACATATTCATGCCAATTGATAATGCATATTTCCTAACGTTAATATTTCTTCATAGCCAAACCTGAAAGCCTCCTTTGTTGGGAAGTGACTAGGTAAATGCGAATGCAAATTTTACATCCGTAAGAGATTGTTGTCACTTAGAGATACAGTAATCTGAGTTACGTGTACAAACATTGTTGCAGTACACTAGCTCAAATATGCATTACCCATTTACCTTTCAGAATCAGATTTATAAAGAATCACTTTTTTGAGTTGATTACGTCGCAAATTGTGATTTCCTCACACTTCCAGTTATCGCTCTTCATTTCGTCCTCACGACGGGGTGCAGCATAAATATCGAAGAGTTCCTTCATTTTGCGTAATCAACAGTTTATTTTCATACAGTCTACTGTATGAAAATATATGCAATTAACTAGTGTGCTTTGAATGACCAGTTTCGAATGATCCATCATACCTAATAAAATTTCAAAAATACTTGTAATTTCAAAGTCAGTCGCTGTTGTTTTGAAGGATAATAAACGATAGCACGAGCGAAGAAAAACTTCAATTATTCCGAGCTGGTGTTGTGAGACGTTTATGTGAAATGATTGCCGAATGTGGCAGTGTCGATGGCGCACAAAGGTATGATGCGAGTGGTCTACATTCGTCACATTCTAAGCGAATTTTTTATTGTGGCCGCAATCACATCTGCCGGAAATCTCAGCAGAACTTTGGCAGTCGATTCATTGGGCATTTTGAGCAATCTGCTGCAGTTTTTCTGTACACTGATTACCAAACAAATGATGAACTGTGCAAAACTATTTGGATGTGACAATGTGCTGCAGTGTCTGTTGACTCGAACTCGAGTGTCATGCGTAATCGTGCTATTTCAGACTTGATTCGAGCAACGACGACGACAAACGTCGACGGCAACAAAGACGAAACTCAAGTATTTTAGCGGTTCATAAAGGAGTGGGTTATGGTCATGGCTCAACGCGAAGTCGATGGGATATCGAGAGAACTGTACCTTTTTGATACGTTTCACAGAATGTTCTGGACCGTTGCTTTATTTACTCGAAATCCTATTCTCTTTGATGATGCGACTGAAATGATCGTATCTCAATTATTTGCTTTAAAATAAATTATGCATTGGATAGTTGATTGATTCATCGTATGTGATGAAAATGTTTGGTAATGTTGAATATCTCAAGGAATGTCGGTAAGTGGTGAAATTGTTCTAACATTAGGAATATTGAATTTATTTAGGAAGCGTATAGGATTAACAGGGTTCATTTTTTATCCGTAAGTCTGAAACATGAATCACGGATCGCTGTGTGCTGACATATCAGTCTCTGAGTTATCAATACATTTGTTGATGATAGCACCTTCAAAAAGTTGTCTATAATATTAACAAAGAAAATGATCGATTCGATCATTGTAGTCAATTAATAATGATGTTTTGGTTAGGTTGAAGAACGGTTGGCGCGTGAAGAGCACTTGATATGGCTGTTGAATGCGGTGACAGCTTATATCTATTGTGCATCACCCGACTTTTCGGACGATGACTACTTGAAGTTTATGGACCGCAATCCAGTTCATGTTGGTCCAGCCGTAACCAAAGAGATCGGCGAATCTGCGATTATAACTTTGCTTGAATATCATATGAATAATGATAGTGTTTTTGATGTCAGTGAACATATGGAACTCTACCAGGTGAGTGGAAGCTACTGTCATATCCTCATTTGCCACTTGAATCATTGACCTATCTCAATTGTAATGATGTCGTATGCTGTATTCGCATACTTGTTCATGTTTTAAAGCGATGTGGTTTGATATAATTATTTATTGAGAACAGTGTTTGACAGTCTTCTTTCGACAGAACTTATTAACAAAAACACATCTTAATCAACGGAATAGAGCGATTGGAATATGAAAGACATGAAAAACGAATGAAGACGATGAGTGCCTGAAATACTTCAAGATTTTTGACGAGATGCCACTACCAACAGATGAACGTTCCACATGTGAATCAGCATATTTTTCACAGGCTCTGTTAGAGACAGCAGCAGCCATGTCAGTAGTGCCCGCATTAGTACCGTATTTGGTACGCCCGCAAAATAACAACTCGAAATCGATAGCGAAGGATCTTGTGTTACGCTTCAGCAACACAATGTCATCATATCCGAACATCTTCAAAGGTCAAATGGGTTCACCAGATTTCCGTCTCGTTGACTTCATCGCGAAAACAGAGCGATATTCTGAGGTTTGTATCGCATGTTTTCTGCCTATTCAATGGGAGTAATCAACCAACAACTGCACGCCATTCGTTTTTCGCTTTACAGTGGTTCAGTACCATGTGGCTCATTCAATGAAGATACTCATGAGAATTTTCCTTTTTTCATCCTGACGGCCAATTTTAGCAAGAACCAAAAAGAAACCAATTGGTTTTGCTGTCTTATCAAGTGTTTACAATCG
The DNA here is from genome assembly GCA_035041965.1 of Anisakis pegreffii. NCBI lineage: Eukaryota > Metazoa > Nematoda > Chromadorea > Rhabditida > Anisakidae > Anisakis > Anisakis pegreffii. The sequence goes on from JAPYMA010000408.1 coordinate 301,427, forward strand.
TATTCGCAAGTGATGTGCTGAATAGTTGGAGGAAGTGAAGTTTGTAGAATTTAATGGTGCAACATAACTGAATTGCGATAGGTTTACATCAGAAGTAACAATACCATCGACGTTAATATCAGAGTACTGATCCCTGGTGAAATGCATTTGATAAGCGAAAATGAGGTCTCCTCTCAAATAGACAATCGCATTTCAAGGTATTGATGAATGCAGCGAGACGTTATGAACTGGATTTACCAGCTGAACAACGTGTACGTACCGCGGTAATACGACCTCGTACAACACTCAGTGAAGCATCACTGTCACGTTATTCTTTCAATGATATCACTAATATGCGTATCGAAGATTGCGTTGATATTGGACTGCTTTATGGAAAGGCACTGAAGCATTTACAAATGCAAACGTTCAGGTTATCGATTCGCTGATGTTTCGTTTGCATTTAGTCGTATTATCCACAAATACTTCATGTTTCTCGTGGAGTCAGTCTTCTGTCTTTCCGTTGTATGGCGCTCGGAGAATGTTTAGAAAGCTCTGCGGAAGCATGATCGCTTTTGTGATTGTTGATTAACGATTTAGGTTTATCGGCGATTACGGTAAATTGGTTGTACCATTCAGTTTCAAGAAGGATGTGCGTAATGTCAATCCCTTTTCACCGTCACTCAAAGAGCGTACCAAGAGGATTGGTAATGTTTCGTTCATCTGTTATCTGATGTGAAAATTTCTGTTTTGAATGTTTCATCTGAAAGTGCTTCATAGCGAATATCTTCATGAAGTGAAATGTTTCGACTAATGCTCTTATTCTCCGACTAACTGATCAATTAATAGTTGACTTTCACTTATGATTATTCGTTATAAATGAGACTTATAGTAAATGATAGCATTATCGATGAGAACGAAACGATTCTATCCAAAATATCAGCAACCGCATGGATATTAATATAATTGTGCTACTGATTAAATGAATGAATTGCTCAAAATTCAAACAACAACAGCGATTTTAATATATCTGTGAGAGTAACAGTGATATTTACAGCGAAAGAACTGGCTTCAATGCCAAATACGTTGCCATTGAATGCAAGTAATAGCATATTCGTGTGTGTTGATGAAGGTCGATGTGATATCGTTAAAGTATTAATTTCTGGTCCTGATGACACTCCTTACCAAAATGGTCTATTCGAATTTGATGTCTTCTTCCCGACCAGGTTTTGTGCTGATTTTATTGTTTGTAGAAATTGTCAGTAATTAAATGAAGTCATTACTGAAAAGAGACATTGCATTGCATTTGTATTACGTAATTCGACGTTAATGTGATATTTAATTGGTATCATAATATTTTATGCATTCGAATCAATATCGAATGAGCTCCAGGAAAATTTTAATCTAGTTGAACATCTGCACTGAATGTTATTCCAATTTAGTCAAGTGAAAAAAAAATGATTGAGTTATCATGTCAGTTGACTTGACATCAGCTTGACAGATCTTTCCGAATTCACGTGTTCCAGCCCTCAAACAAATGACTGGAAGACATTATTTGAGTGTGAAACGTGCGGATTTTTGACTTTTAATCTCTCGCATAGAAATAGCTGTCATTCTGATAAAGAAAGATACGTAAAGAGTTCTGTTTTCGGTTTTTCACTAAAACTTCAAAAGTCAATGTTTATAATGATGTAATTAATAATGATGCGATTATTTGGTTGTTTATAGTTATCCGTTTTCACCACCAAAATGTGCATTCTTAACGACTGGAGCTGGAAATGTGCGTTTCAATCCAAATCTTTATAATGACGGTAAAATATGTTTATCGATTCTTGGAACATGGGAAGGTCGTCCCGAAGAAAAATGGAATCCCTACTGCTCACTGCTACAAGTTTTAATTAGTATACAGGTGAATTTGACGTCTTTTTTAAATGTTTGATCTTTTTTTTTGAATTCGTTCCATCCCCTTAGTTTTGTAGGCAATAATCATCTTCCTCACATATCTAATGAACAATCGACTTGTGTTTTTTATCACACCAACGATTGAAAATGATGACATTTCCTCCTTCTTCAACAAGCATCAGCGAACATATCTGCAATTTGTATTGATAATAGTCAATAAAATAGAACATTAATCCACAAGGGGATTCAAACCGCTCGACCTCATGTATATGCCTTTTGAGTCGCTTGAATTGTCCAAAAAAACACCACTTCCATGGTTCTCTGAATTCATTGTGAGTCAGAGACCCCGAAAATGCGGTCAGCTCGATAGAGGTCGGAGACTGGGTCCTTGAAGTTCCCCGATCCGCGCAACACACTGATTAAAAGTTTTTGATACTTTCGTATGTTCATTCGATACGTGTTGTTCGCAGAGTTTTTGAGTACATTTCGAATTATCTTCAATATATGTGTTATTATAAGAAATTAAACGTGAAGAACTGACTAGGTTTTGATTACACCAACACATCGTTTTGAATGAATGCATCGACTATCGCATATATTCAGAGGTGTCGCTGATGCTGTGTTCATGAACAATTTATGCTACAAATGTCCGTTTATTGTATGAATCGGAATTGTAGTCTGACAGTTAACATTAGAGTTCTGTCGAATTGAACATTGAAGGGCGACATTCCTAATAACGAATGATTATCGTGTCGTTCATTATCAGTAATAATCTTTAATCCAAATGATCCAGCTTGTTCGAGAGTTTGCAACCTTCAGAAGTTGTACAGAAACGAAACGTGCGAAAACTAGCGTAATTTTCTTTGAGGGTTTAATATTCGTAAGAGAGCCGTACTTCAACGAACCGGGTTTTGAGAAGTATCAAGGAACTGAGAAGGGAGAAGAGTATTCGAGAAAGTACAACTCACAAATCGAGCATGCAACGCTCACCTACGCGATACGAGACCAACTCAAAAATGGACCAGAATGCTTTCGAGTAATTTTTTCGTAAAAATTCAAATTTTTCCACAAATTTTCAGAGCCAACTCAATGTTTTTCCAGTTGCTCCAAATTGTTGTGATATTAGAGATGAAATGACGTAATCCCAACTGATTAATTAATTCACTGAGTTCCGTGTATCGGTCGATTTTGTTTTGAATCTTTGAACCTTACAAAACACAATTTGCTGATGGTTTTTTCACGAAAAATTCTGCAATAATGCTCTGTGTCGCATCATTTTTCAGAAATTTCAAACGCATATTCGACGTATTCCCACAGCGCAGATGAGGCGATTAAAATGATTTGTGTGTTATATTGAATGATCACATTTTCAGAAAGTCATTCAACGACACTTTTGGCTGAAACGTTACATGATTATTGAACAAGCGCACAAATGGCTTGCGGAAATGAAACAGGATTTAGCAAAATTAGAGAAGAATCCGAAACGAAAAGATTCTCCATCGTTTGATACCTTGTACAATCCGATGGCTCAGGTAGTTTTTCTTGACGTTCTCTTTCCCGTAAGCGGTGGACAAATGATTTAATACTTGAATCGACCGTGTTTTGTATTCGGAATTGCCTCGTTGAAGTTGACCCATGATTCAACTGCTGTAGTAATTTACTAGTTGATTTGATGTGAAATCGAATGAATGAAGTGAACAAGAAAATACCGCAAGGAGTGTTCTTTTAGGAAAGAGCCATACAGCAGTTAATTGATGAACTCAGCAACATGACCTGTCCATGTGATCACTGTAAGTTTTCTGATTTATCATTAACCATGTGGTTTTTTGATAAGTACTAAAATCATCGTAAACTGCACTTCTCCAGTCGTATCAGTTTGCAGCATTCAATGTCCTTTCTAAAATATTTTATGCATGCTTTGAATGCAGTTCTGACACTTCTTTGAATCAGAAGTGCCAACAGTTAGGTGAACTGGTTACATTTGATTTTCACTGAATCAAGAACAATGAAAATGACTCCCCCGCATCTATACGATAATAACTCTAGAAATTCAATTCATGATGAACAACACAATAACAAACTATTGTCAAAATTAATGAAAGAGCAACAGTGGAAAGAACTAAGATTGTGAACATAAGGAAGTAAACATTATGAATGCGCGATTTTGAATGTTACCATCTTCATGAGGATGTGAAGTTGATGTTTTGAAATGATACTTTGCTGGTAGTAATGCGAGAATGTTTTAGATGTATGAGTAACCTGGGAATGGGTGATGAAATTAACGAACCCATATTCGTGGACGACGGTACGCAGCAATGGAATATATCAGAAATGATTCAGCTCGGAAACACTTTTCAAGATTTTGTTGAAGTTTCAGTTGAGCAGATTCGAAGAGAGGACACCAGTAAATTTGCTGAGCCTCATTCTTCCATGCGGAACTAATCAGAAAATTTCCTATGATCGTCTCATTTTTGTAATTTACAATTTTTTTGCTTCAGACAATTCTATTCTCAACTCACTTCTTTCTGTTTTAACGAAGTACACGAGAAGATAATCTCAAAACATACGGTGTATTTCAAAAGTGCTGAATTGACGTCAATAGACTGAATTCTTAGAACGAGGAGATCAGCATAATTTTGACTTTATCTATCAATCTGTTGGCGTTATCATTCAGCCATATTCGTTGACTATTCCTTTGGGTGCTGCAAGTGACACCTTTAAACTTCATGCTTAGTTCCACTGATTCAGGAATTCCCTGCAGTAATTTCACAAATTCACAAAACTCTTAGGTGAAAAAAACTTAATTAGGGAAATTAGTTTGCAAATTATTCAACTTTAGCTAATTTATTTGAAATATTTAGCTCATTTATTTGAGCTCATTTATTTGAGATATTTATCTTTTCTTCTGCAATTTCGTTCATTCCTTTGCTTCATCTATTTAACTCATGTCATAGATTGAATCAAAAAGTTGAATTCAGTCAAGTCGGCTGATCCATTCCGGATAGCAAACGAAAACAGTGATTTCCCGTGATTTAACGCTGAAACATCATTTGGCGATTGCGAATTCGCACAGTAACATCAATCAAAAATAAAACACTTCTGGTGTCACTTTCACTCCAGTCGAAACAATTTCCTTTCATTCCCCTCCTCTAATTACTTCCCAACATTTTTTTCAATACATATCGTTGTATTTCACTTCAAAGACAGCTGCATTCTACTTTGTCCAATTCCACAAAACTTCTTTTGAGTTGCAAATAATGTTGTTCTCAATCGTTAATGAACCAAACGTTGTTCAACTGCGCAGTTCAATCGAAATAACTTAAACTGATGAACACAAAATATTTCAATTGAAAGCTGTCTTCGACTTTTTTCTTTGTTTTTTTTCGCATTTTCATATGAAATTCGTTCACTGCTCGGATGTGTTCCGATACAGATAATGAAGAATTGATGTTCGATATGTTAAAGGGTCTGCTTCAGTGCTGATTTAATGAATATCCTTTGAAATGTAACATATTTTGTCTGATCTCGTCGTCACTGTTGTTTTTCTGCCTTACTTGTGTAAATCAATAAATTTGTACCTAAAGAAGTACACTCTCCTCAGGCGATCTATACATTCGTGTTTATTGAACAACCAACTCAATGGTTTTGTGCTGGTCAGTTCCAGAAGGATTTTAGCCAGAAAAAAACATGTAAAAACATTAAAGGCTGAACGAGAAGTTACCGGGAACTGCTGATTCGCCTTTGTCATATCACACCATGAAAGGTGGCGTGGAGGGCGATAGCGTGAGGACAACATTGGTATCGCTGTTTTATATGAACATTGTTATCGGAAACGTGATTCAGCTGATAACAAAGGATATGGAATTTCGAAGAAGAAATCATTCGGATACGGAATAGCGTGACTATTCACCCTTTTACTTGATGAAAGAGAAACTATCGGATATGCTAAGGCAGTGGTTCTCGTAGGGGGTGAAATTATCTATTTTGGGTAACTTGGAGGTGTCGAGGGGCAATGGAAGGGGTCGGGAAATTGGCATTTCGTGCAGTTGTTATGTTATGATAGAACGCTATTGTGATGGTGTTTTTTAACTCGGTTTAGCAGAATTCTCATTCTTTTCCTTGCTGTTACAATCACTCTCATAGCTTTTATCACCAAAAGTGTTCTCTTTTGCTAATTTCTCATTCATTTTACTCAACAATCAAAGCCAAATTCTCATTCTATCAAACACACTCTATAATAGATCAGTTCACTGTCAAACAATTGCTGTATTGTTGGTTTCGGCTGTCAACACTCGTCAACGTATTCAGTAAATAGTATACGCTACAGAATAAGAAATTGATTCGAACTGTGAAGTGAAGTGAGACGAAGTGAATGAGAAAAACTCATCAATAGAACGACATTCGCATATAATAGCTATGAGAGTGAATACAACACGTCTGAAAAGAATGAGAATTCATCTAAATGAGCTTGAAGTGCACGTGTCCTAGACAATAGCTTTTTATGCAATCATAATCGACTGCAGTGATTAGCAACACAACGCTAACTCCTCTCACGTTGCAGAGAAATTTTCGGACGGTTTTCCGTTTATTCCTGACGTTATACCCAGAAATAGTAAGTTCTTGTATCAGAAGGGAGGGGGTGAGGCAACCTGCCACATTATCAAAAGGGGTAATGTAGCATCCGAACGCGAGAACCACTGCCCTAAGGCCACAGGAGAATGAATTAGATTGGATTACTCTGGCCATACGAGAACGATTTGTATGAATAGAAACTGTTGTTCTTAATCTTAAAGAAATATCTGAAAGTGCACGGCTCTATTTTCCTCATTTTCAGATGAGAGAAAATGAAAGGCGTGCGAGACTTCGCCATTATGTAAGACTAGCTAGAGTACTACTTAAACACCTATGCGATCGTAATTGTAGAAAAGGTTCAGCAATTGTGGATTTTTTGATTCACAATATCGCCTTTCGAGCAGCTTTTCTCTTCAAAACATTATCATGCACATAAAACACTTAATTCATGAACACCTAGCATACGATGATCTCCAATCGAAACACTTAAATGTGAGTGTTCTTAAAGAAAGCGAAGCGACAAAACAAAAAACAGATATTCGTTGAAACGAATTCACTCCAGCAAAATGCCCTGAAATATAATAAGAACACTGAAAGAAAACAAAAACATCAGTCGAAACCGTTAATTATTTCGTACTGCTCCGCAACTTCACCGAATACAAATTAAGAAGGGTGGAAATATTTGCTCAATAATTTCGTCAGCGAATCAATTTGTGTTGGAAGTGCAACCAGTTATCTGTGATTCCACATTTATACGCTATACCTGCGGCAACACAAACGACTAACAAATGAGGATTGGTTATGAAATTTTAGCTTTGATGCTACGGACGGATGGATCCTGTTGAGAGGTTCTGTTCGATAGTGGACGCTTCGTTTCCTGTTCAGAATCACCTAATTTGTGCACTCTTTGCCGGAAATAATGAATGATTTGCTGTAATGACAAGATATGAGAGGATATCTGTGCCGTAAGTGTACGAAATGGACGTTGATGAAATGAAATATGTAAAAAGATGAATGATGTTTTCGATATGCTATTTCACATATCTCACTCGTGCAGCAGCACATCAACCTTCTGCTGCTTCATTTGATGTTCCGAGGCGTCGTATCCTTTTATCGCCATTCACTTTCTTTATGCATATATCAAAATTAGCACTATACCACGCAACAAGACTTGTGTTGTATCTGGTCAATAGGGGCATTTTGCAAGTGATCTCAGTTACACTTTTACGATCAGCTGCTTTCCGCTTGGCTCATTAGTTTATATCGCTCACCATTTGATTCGACCATTCCATATCTGTTTTATCTCTGAAGTATTTTTTGGCTTCCACTTTTATTGCGTTTCATCATCAAATCAGAATGAATCAATTGTACACAAATAATTTCCATTATCAATGTGTTTTCTTTATCAGTATTTAAAAGACACGCAGTGATTATCAAGCAAATCCGATTATCACGTTGAAAAAGTGCTTAGAAATCAGAATGTAAATAATGCGACTTATGTTAAAATAAATTGATTATGTATTGAGGAAACATGCGTTTTGATGGAAAGATGGGCGGCTGGATACTTCTTCGGATATTCTCCTACTCATCGCTTAGGTCAATAGTCGATCTTAAGTGATTAGATGGAATTAGTAAACACTTCACATAACATCTTCAATTATTGTGTATACATTAAGGAAGTGTTTATTGATCATCGAATGACCAGGCAGTACTGTATTTAAATATGGTTAGATTTATGCTGGACAGTTATCTGATGTGTCTCCTCTGAATTCATATTCTAGGCTCGATCAGACTATTTAATTTTAAGTGAATTAGTTAAGTTTTCCTGAGCATCATGTTTATGTACTTCTTTCCCAAACTATTTACAAACAGCAGTTCCTAATTTTATATTGAAACAATTCTCCTTGTACAAGCGATTTTTCCGATGAATACTGCGTTCAGAACTCATTTTGATTGTGTTCTCTCATAATTTTCATCGCTCCTTCAGAAACTTAACCCTTGTGCTTACCACATTATTTGTTCCGTTGATCACATTCGTCAATGAATTGATCAACAAATTTCAATTCGAAAATGACAAAATTTATCACTATCAGTTGGATATTCTAAATGTTATCAGATCTGTAGTTAATTCCACATCTTCGCAATATTACTTATTGTTTCTTATGAACTGCTCTCCTAACTAATTCACATCTACGAGGTCGATTTTCCCTTCTAGTAGAATTTAATTTGAAAAGATCTTTGCAGACCTATCCTTTCAAGCAGAACTGAAATAATAATGTCGTCGTTTTGAATGTGCTCATTGTCAGATGTCATGCTCATATGAACAATGTCAATCCGCTAACGTCTCAAATTATGAATACATATCATCATTAATTCACTGTTCATTATTGTCATCTTATTAATAAGTCGTTTATTATTCGCAGCTGTTCCTACGCATAACAAAGTACGTTACATAAGATGTGAGTGCAATGAACACGTCAAGCACATAGTGCATATGATTTCAATTTCACGTTCGTTGAAATCGGCTGTTATTGCTGTTCTTCGAAACTTTTCTCTCGCTTTATGGAATTTGTCTCTGAAGCCGTCCTTCCGACACTTCCGAATGAAGATTGCTATTTATTCTTTGATTTTCATGAATCTGCTTGAAGGTTTGAATCTTTTAAAGCAAAATTTTCGGTTTAATCGTGCTTCTAATGAACGAAGATATTGCTGATTTTATATTTTCAAGAATATTTCCTAATTGCACGCTCATTATTCATCTCAGAAGAAATTCTAGAAGCAGTAGATTCGGTGTTGTTTATCCGCTAGCAAATGCGTAACACCAACACCTGCTCTAGAAATATCTGAAAAAAAAGTTATCGCGAGCGATTTGAATTAAGAGCACGAGCGCAATTATGGTATCAATGGTCACCAGGCGATTTGATTACTGCCACAATTAAGGGTGAAAAAATATTGCTTAGAGAATGATGAATGACCCTCTTTGTTTAGCACCGTCTGTTGCCATCAACAGTAATCGTTACGAGGAACGTATCGTTTTAGATGGCATGAAGTAATTCCTTTCTTTGAACATCATCCCCAGCAGACTCACAGTGAATGTCTTAATTCTTGAGTCAACTCCAACTCATCTCCTAATCTGATCGGCGAAACCCTCCAACATATTCGTAACAACCAGCGATCTTACCTTATTAGTTGATTCCCAGTCCAAAGCTCTTTCTGTGAATGTAAATAAGTAATTCTCAACATCTAAATACTTTCTCATCCCATATTAAAACCTAAATGCAAATCACCATATATTGATACCATCTTTTCATTCATTATAAATGCATATTCCCATCGTTCAAAAAAAAATCATCTTGCTCTGGCGCCACTATTGGTGCTGATGCAGTTTTTTCACATTACTTATAACAATTTCTTCAGCATTCAGATGTGAAAGGCGTTTTGCTTCGTTGTCAAATCATATCAGCATTTTTCTGTTTGTTTCAATTACTTTGGCAACAAAAATACCGGAAATGATAACATCTGAATTGTTCGCATGAATGAGTTGATATATCAAGGAGGAAGAGCAAGTGAAAGCAGAACCATAATACGTGTTGATAAAGACAAGATGATGTTTGCTTGTAGAACATTTGAAACGTATCGAAAAATGGCGAATAAACTAAGCATTTTTAAGATGTTGACGATACGACGTCAATGATTATCAGTTGTTTTTTCGTTTAATATTCATTGGTCATTATTCACTTCCAGTGCATGATGCAAACGCAAATACTCTGATATCAGCAAAATCACGTCATTATGATGGGAATTGATTCGAAATTAGAAATGATGAGTGACTGAATCACGTCATTACGATTGGAAATTAGGTGGAAATGCTGACTCGCAAAATGAATTCTTAATGAAATACTGTCAGCAAAGGCTCTTATCAGGTAGTTGCAAATGCTCAATGAAGCAGTCTAAACAAAAATAAGGAATGCTCGTGGAAAATGCTTCATTGCTTCATTGTCATCAGCAGGTGAAGTGATTGCTACATTCATTGACGATAAAATCGTATTGATAACGATCATGCTAGAAACGTCCCATATTACGAGAGCAACTGAATTGCCTTGTTTTGCTAGCCTTGTTTCCCATGGTGCTGAAACAATCAGAGCATAACTTTAGACCCATAACCACTGATCGATTCCCACGGTTGCTCTAGTTGTTTGGATTTTTTTTTTCAAACTTGCTGAGGCGGAATTAATTTCGCTCAAATTCAGCCGAATTTCTCAGTTGCGTAAATTTTTTTTCGGATGCATTCACGCAACGAATCGTACGATCTTAAACTAAATCTCAATCTCAAACTGACAAAATGGCAATTAATGTATTGAATTTCCACTTGCCATCAAAGCTGATTGTTTTCTTGGCGGACAGCTTGACGTTATTGTTGAAGACAGTGACGGTTGTTGTTGTTGTGCTTTTGTTTGCTGAACAATTAAGTGGAACGTTATTCGAGTAGAGCAAAGGAAACGTGAGCGGATTTCTGCTGAAAGTATGAGAGCAAACAAATCGTCAACCTTATTTACATCCTCAATGCCGTCAATGTATCAATCCATCAGCTTACGATTATTAGTTAGAAGTCTTCCTCTTACAGTCACCACAGAATCTTTCGTCTCTTCTTTCAAAGTTCCCGTTCGAGAAGTCAAAAAATTCGTTCACATCAATCACATCATATTACCACTTCAGTTTTGACATTCCAATTTACACTTTTCTTTAAGCATTCGCTATGTATAATTCACTGAAAATTTCATTGTTCGTTGCTTTCAGAGAGCGGATAGCATTTTTGTGATGTTGGAGTGTTTCTCTGAATATTGGCTGAGTTTTTCGTGTGAAACAAAAGTTGAGAATCCTCTTACCTAGGACTGAATGGAAAATTGATCAGTGAACTAAACTTCTCTGCACAGTTGCACTCATTCGAAAACCGATTTTTTCAGCTGATGATTCTTTTGGTAAGTGTTTGGTTTATAAGCGTAGATATGAAGTTGAATTTCGCAGAATTGTTTTCAAAATCCAAATATATCGTTTGGTTTGTGACATCACGAATACAAAATGGATATTATTAAAACGAAACCAAAAAAAACGAATCGGCGATTCAAAGAATGCAAGACAGAGATGTTGATTGTGATCATTTTGATCAGATAATTTCATCGGTGTCATCCTGTGGATCGAAGTCATTCGAAATTTGGGCTGTGTGGTTTGTGAACAGCTCGATTTGAAGATATTGTAAGGAATGAATCAGGTACTGAGTAACGTGTTGATTAAGTCGTCTTCTGCGATAATGTTATGACATAAAACATGCGGATATTCGTTAAAGAACACATTCCAATAGTGCATCAAATTTATTCCGTATGTGAACGGCGATAGAAATAAACTTATTTTGTCACGATAATATTGTTCTTCGGAAATGTGACTGCACTGAAAAGTGTTTCCTCAGTCGATGGCGATTAGATGTAAAATTTCCATTCGAACATCGTCATAAATTCACATTCTGGAACGATATGCAGCATGATTATCAGCTACATTGACAAATCAACCGCTAATAGGATATGTGAAAGAACCACGAATGTCGATTGAGACTTTCACACGGATGAACTCCAATGTTTAATGATAACTTTCCTCATGCTGTAACAGAAAGTCGGCAATTATCCCTCCTTCTCTCTCTATCTAAAAATCACTGTGCAATATGGGAGAACAAAACCTACGTGCTCGCCAAATTACTAGTTCGAGTGAGAATTTCATGAAAACAGATGATTCCCAGTGCTTTCTTTCCCAGCGTGGAAAGAAGAAGGATGTCAAGGAAGAAAAAAAGTGATTTTAGTGATCTCAGAGAAGCACCAACTCGTAATGAGTTGTAATTCTCATTAAATAAATAAATTCCTACGAGCTTAGCGTTATCATGATGATTATGGCTGTCATATCAGCATATTGTGCCGTTACAAATGCTTCTACTACTTCTTCGTTTTTATGCTTTTTTCACTTAGAATCAAAATCATTCATATTCATTCTTTCATATACGTCTGATTTAGGTATTCCTTTTTGGAAACCTTCAATCGCCATTGTATTATGGCATTCACAATTCGAAATTGTTTATGAAGACGAAGGTTTATAGTCTGCTGCAATTGAGCCACGCTTTGCATTCGTGCCTTTTTGCATAATCCATTGTTTTGAAGGTTGTTTGGGAGGATTATGTTATCGGAATATTCATATAAAGTTGTTTCCGACGAGCGATTACAAACAACTACATGTGCAACTGGATGCGCTTATTGAAGTGCTACACTGCTGGTTCATTGATGATCGTTTTTGTGCGTGAGCAAATTTGCATGCATCATGGTTGGACGCGATTAATCATTCGTCATGTTTACTTGCATCATGCAAAAATCATTGTATCGTTTTCATTTCGTTAGTAGTCTCATCGCATTTCTTAACATGAATAAAGTACGAAATAATTGTGAATATCATGCAGCAGCCATAAAAATCTTCGTGCTCGACCCTAACTAGTAAGATGTATGCGATGAACGACTGTAAAACCGTTTTTATTACGATAATCAAAAGGTGCAAAAATGAATTATGAGACAGACGATTATGCGGTTTCCTTCAGTTTGCACTGATGAGTAAGTGTGATTTGTTTGGTCATTCTTTTGTGGTGAAACATCAGCAAATACCTTTTGCATCACCTTTGTACGATTCAGGTTTCACATTCGATACCTTATTTTTATGGCTTATGATTTTACGAATATTCATGCTCTTTGTTATGACTCTTCAGCGTTTCGTTTTTGTTGTTATCATCGATTAATTTTGTGATTATCAGTTCAATGTGACAGTTCATTGGATCGATACTGTCCAGTTTCATGACAGCTTCACTCGGTGCAGCGTTTGAAATGTCGTATTCAAATGATGTCAGATTCGTTCGCGGAAGCGTCAGTCACAGCAACTTTGAGATGAATTGTTCTCTTCACCTCTTTTATTTTGAGATAGTCATGTAACTTTCCTAATTGTAAACTTATCAAGATAATAAAACGGTACGAAATGAAATAAAAAGCCGGATGCTTCTGAAATGCTCGAATCGACCATTGTTAAACATCTTCGGGAGAGCAATAACGCAAAAAGTCGAGCAACATAAAAAGTCAACACAATAGCATAAAAAGGTCGAACTTTTTCGATTTTTCTGCTTGAAAGCAATGGTAAATTTTTAGTGTAATGTCAAAAAACTGAAGCAATGAAACCAATTGCTACTATAATATCAAACGATTTTCAACTGAAATTATTCGTAAGCTTGCTATCAAATTCTTCATGATGGTGTATTAGTGGTAATGATTTACGATTTACTCGTACCGAACGGATAGATATACCACCATAACGATTGTTGCTATAATCGCATGAAAATGCTGAAGAAATCTGTCAGCGTTGAACATGTGTTCATTTGCATAACATTATCAACTCGCACTCTGATCCACTACAATAGTGTTGTTGAATGCGTTCGCAGAATCCGTATCAGAATCAACCGCCTTACCTCCATCTCCAGGCGAACATTCTCTTATCTCTAAACGCTGATGTTTTGCGGAGTTTGATTCGTATCATCTCAAAAATATTATTTTAATTCCCTTTTGATTCTTTTTCATGTCTTCATGCAAATTCATACGACGTAACACACAAACACACATATGAATAAGCATTTGATCCGTTTGCTTGAATGCATATCTTATCGTTGTATCATAATGTTATGATGATATTGCGCATTAATGCTTTCTTTCATTGCATACACCCGAACCACATTCAGTTTTCGTTTCTTAATTGTTTCTGATCCATTTTATCGTCAAATGCCTCAATTTTATGACGTTTACATTCGTCGTCTTTTGGTTGGTGCCGCTTTGAAGTATTTATCGACATGGTGGGAATGCCGAAACTGTGCTCCGAGAGTACAATAGATTCGCTTTTTTGTTGTTTTGTTGTGAGTGATGTTCGACTTGAGACGTCTTTCTATTAAAAGAAATTTTATGCTGCCGATCAGGTGGTGCAATAGAATGTTCACTGCGTTGGTCAGTTGGAAGCGTTGCACGGATAGTGGCGTAATCACAAATTGTTCGTTTTTTGTTTAGATATTTCCTATCATTTGGTATTTCAGTTCGTAACGGTGAGAGTGATGGGATTACGGTGATTAACTGAAGATATCACACGATTAGTCGAGACATTGAACGAAAATTGGAAATGTATTTCGTATTGCGGTAATCTCACAGTGAAAAGTTGAACGTTTTCAGTATATCTCATCCAAAAGTTTGTCATTCAGTTTGAAGGAACACTGAAAAGAATAAACGTTATGGAACGCTTATGAAATTGTCGATGAACAGTATATCTTCCGTTCTTGATGAATCGTCCTGATCGGTTGTTTCTCACTAAGCTCCAGTCAGCCTTGATGATTGCTGCATGAGACGTTTATTTTTACAAACAAAACTGTGACTCATTACAATAACAAAGTGCAATTGCCATCACCTACACTAAGATGTATTAATGATGCCCGAATGTTGTCATCATCAACATTCTCAAAACCATAACGTTATAATATCTTATCATCACTGACGATGTGCTATCGAAAGCACTTGTTCTATTATTCATAAACGTTTGCATGAATACATTAGGGGAAAGAATGAACCATTTGGTTAGATGATTAATTGAATTTGACTGTGTCACGCTACTAATACTCCAATCTAATCATGTTAATTACAACAACTGTTTTGATGATTTGCTCATTTGTTATTCACCCGTTCTGCTATTGTCCTTTCGTACATCATAGATGAAATAAATGACTAAACAGTCGGTGTTTTCATTAAGTTTCCTCTTTTTTGCGTAATTAAACAAAATATTAGGGTGTTTTCATTACAATCACTACTTCATCAGTGTTAAATCGGTGTATATTTTACTGTTGAAAGAAAAAATGAGTATTGTATGTGAAATCTGCATGTAGTTTTGAATGTAATATTATCTGTTTCGTACAATCCAACCGAATCGCGTTAATTCGAGAAGTAAAAGAAGACTGAATCGATGGACGTTTGCCTCATTATGGTCATTCGATACACTGCTTTATCGAGTTGTTAAATGCTTAAATTTGTGACGTCCATGAAACGATTACTATGGAGTAACGAGATAATGCGGATGGGTAAAGAATCCAGATTTGCGTGTCATTAGTCGATTTATTGTAGTGATGTTAACATTATACGACATTTCTATTATCGCTTCGTATCTTCTTATTTGCGGTATTTACTTATTAGGAGGAAGAAGCAGTGAAAGCTGATTAGTTTATGTTGTTTGTGTATTCGTAGTGCCGATTGGGTTGAATATGCATCGTTAGACAATTAAATAACGTGCATCATTCATTTTATGCTATATCAGTCATTTATCTTTCACCGATTTTATTGTTTTATCGCTTTTACTTGATTTATTATCTGATATCATCCACTCGGTTCCTTTTAATTAACAAACAGCATTTCACTTTCATACTCATTTATGTGTGTGTGTGTGTGTGTGTGTGTGTGTGTGTGAGGGAGAGGTGTCTTTCAAATGGCACGTCTTAAATTATTATATTTCATTGCTGCAGAAAAGTTGCTTGCTTTTTGCCTGCAAACCGCAATTTTTGCAGCTTTTCCAATCCAACTGTTGCAAGCCTTTGAAAGTGTGCGACATCTTGGTGCCTACCTGATCGAAACGAATGATCTCATTGATACGCTTTTATGTGCATGCTTGTTTAAGGTGTGCATATTCATTGTCTACCTATCACCATTTTATCAGACCATGATCATCGTGTGGTTATTCATCTATGCCTACCAAGCCGCAGCTTGATTTGACCATACTTGATCTCTGTATGAAACGTTATCCAACAACCCCAAGACTGCTATCAGCAATTATCTTGTTTAGGCCTCCGTTTTTTAAGATGTCACTAAGGATTCCTTCGCATCTTGCATTTGGATCTTTTTTGCTAGCATTCGTCCGTTTTATAAGCTGAATCAGGGACCGATAATTTCATATTGATGTTTTCAAGAATATCAGTCTTCAGCGTAGTTAAAAATGGAACTTGAATTTGCAGGAATGCAATTTGAACAAAACGCTTGAATCGTTGCCATTCGGTAAATGTGATCGTTTTGGTTCAATGAGTGAATTTACAGTGAAATTTTCCAAAACTGAATTCGTCAAGTAGTATTCAACGTCTCAAAAAATCAGGTCATATGAGGTGAGAGGCTGACGATGACCTCAACTTCTCGGCTGTTTTGTCAACAACGGATAACACTTATTCCTTCACCATATTATGTCAACAACAATGCTATCTTATACCTCATTTATATCCCAACAAATTGTACCTATTATATGCCAACGAATTCGTTCCCTCCTTTTTTTGAGTGTGGGCACTCACCTGTATCGCATTCCATTCAACGTGTTTTCTTCCCACCCGTCAATTATCCTTTCCTCGACTTCACATATTCATTCCTCCAATCTTATGTCCACTGAGTCAACTTTTCTGACAACTTTAAGTTAAAATACTAACAACACTTAACTTAAGTTAAAATGTTGATCATATACTCGAGTTGATGTATTCAACCCTCAATTTTAGCAAAATCTTTCGAGCAGTCCAGCTCCATTTTTTTGAACTTTATAGATGCTGTTCCGAGTTACTTCAGAAACGCATGTAAGCAGTTCTTAAGTAGGAATATGCATTTAAGAGAGCAATAAATTAGGCTTGATCAGTTTTTGAAACGGGTCTACAAGTGAATGATAAGTCGATTTGTTTTTATGCCAAAGCATTCAGTTTCTCTTCTTTTTTTTGAGATTGAACTGCGGCCGTTTACAATAACAGCTCAATGAAATTCCGAATAATTGAAAAAATAACAATGTTGTGGAAATATAATAATTCAAACAGGTTTCTGTGTTCATTCAATTCATTCAATGTGGCATTTTTCTTTACTTTTATGTTCACTGCATTGCAGAATTCCCATCCACATCGCAGAATTTGCGTATTCAATTTCCATTCATTTCCTATTCGTATTCAACTCCCCGTGCGTCATCTCATTTTATTTTCACCATCTGAAGTCAACGATGAATTGTTCTCGGACGGAATCATTCCTTGTCGCGCATTCATTCCATTCGAATCTCTTTTCTCCACTTTCATCGTCAATGAAAATGTTGAATTCTTTTGAAGGAAAATGTTTCAAATGAACCCTTAAAATATCGGCACCACAGATCACTTCGACCAAAATGCATTTGATGATACATGGAACCGTTCTGAAATAATGCCTTATCGAATATCATCCAATGCAATATTACCCTTGAAGATGCTATTCCTGATTATTGAGGAATAGCACCTCGAAATTGTTACATTTCTCACGCGATTTCATTTGTTTATCATCATTTGCATCATGTAAAACCTCAAGTACTGCTCCACTATTGTTCTGAACTCTTTTAAAGGGAAGTTTAGCAGATGCAGCACATCGATGTTGTTCATCTGTGAGTTTCCGTTTACTTCTAGCGTTTGATGCTGTTGCAAGTTTCTTTAGTGAAGTTAGTTTTAAGACGTTCAGCCGTATTCATTTATCATTTCCTCTGAAGCAATCCTTTGCAAATGAGTAGTGCTACGCGGTGCATCACATATGTTGATGCTTGCATTTCCTGCTTATCAGTAAATACAAAGTCTATGTTTACATTACCCTATCGATTCAAATATTTTCTTACAGTTCATTTTTTACTGCCGCTCATTTTCGAATTGATAGTAAATTATTAACCTTCATCATCAGTTTCTTACGTGCATCATCCATAATTACGTGAGAGTACTTATTAAGAAGGCAACAATGAAAGCTATTCTCGCTTTACTTCTCAGTCAGTTGAATTTTTTGCATCCGCAGTGTTCTAATCGCATTCAGATGAGTTTATCAGTAGTTGAAATTCATTACTGAAATAATTGATCGCTTCAGTCTAGCAAAGTGCTCCCAAATTTTGACGAATACAATTCAACTTGTTGAAAATTTATTTATGATTCATATTTGTTGATTAATCGATGATTCATAGATCTGTCATTTGGTGTGATTGAACAATAACATCGATTATCCGCACTTTTTCTATAGTAACCTGTGGATATGATGCGTTTCGGATGAACTCTGTTTAATGAATGCTATTAATTGGGAATGTTGTGTTATGCAATTCGAACGTTATGCAGTTCAATGTTATGTAGGTAGTTCAATCGAATTGCAATGCAATCTCAGATTATGTCAACGGAATGTTTGCAAAACGTTCGATGCTAACCATACCGATGACCTTCCTTCCCTCATTTGTCGTCATTTCTATTTCAGATGTCCGTCGCGACGGCATCATCGCCCAACTACGACGTACCACGTCCATCAGCTGAATGTGCTCTTAGACTCGAGGCTTGGTATCATGGACAGTTGACACGTGTTCGTGCCGAATCACTTGTTCGAGCCGAAGGCGACTTCTTGGTGAGATTTGGCTTCGTTTATACGTTCACTATGCAAAATTTTAGATGTGACAATTCAAAATTCGGTGTGTCATTAGTCGCAAACGCTTCGTTTATTCCGAGTTTTTACACAATCGTCTGCTTTCCATCGATTTAAATCTAAAGTAAACAGTTGGTATTGGTGATCAGTGACCAGAAATTCCTATCTGCAATAATTCCAGTTCATGTTAAGTCCTTGAGAATGTTTTGCTCAACCAGCGATACTTGACCTCTTCAACATGAATTCAGTCACTAATCTAAGTTGTAGTGTTCTGAGATTGACACAGTATGTAAAGGACACTGTAGCTATTGTTAATGAGGCACATTTTAAGAGTTAACTGATGCGAAGAGTTAATTTGTCGCTGAATGAGTGAATGTGTTGGTGTTGCGTTGAAGTGTTGTAGCAGATGTTTGAAGTAGTCGTAATTGAAAGTCATCTTACAGTGCGCCTCATTAATTTGCAGTTATTATTCAACTTCGTCTTTGTGAATAGAAAATCGACAGCTTGTATGATCGACCGACTGTGAATAGTAGTTATGGTGATTCAAAAGAACCACTGAAGCATTGAAAGCTTCACTGCGAAATGAAGCGCATATTGCGATAACGCATTCATTACATGAATGTTTCATCATTCCTTTCCACTTACATGGTTCATGTGAACGAGAATTTGACTTGTGTCAGTAGTGTAAGAAGCGGAATAAAATAGGAGTCTCGAGTTCTATTCAAATAGGTTCAAACCACAAAGTACTACTCATTTCTGTGGTCGCTTATGTACGTTTTGTGGAGGGAGTCCATGAATCAAATATCTACAGTCCCTAACTTGTGAATTTCTTCATGCAGCCTACACTGTTCCAGCTTCAAATCATGCAAAATGCACGATTACATCGACGTAATTTTGAAGCACAAAGACATCATGAGATGAAGATTTACTTCATCAGTATTCAGAAATGTAATGAGTGCAGAGAAATTCGGATTTGGGAGCAGAGCATGACAAGAAGTCATGTAAGAAGTGGTGTCAATCAATGGTAATTTGACTAATGAGCTAATCAATCTCACACGACATGCGTGACAGCTATCTTCCCTTACGCACTCGGTTTTGCTCGTTTCGTCGACAGCAATCAACTGCGATGAAAAGCTTTAAAATTTTCGTCGATTACTTCAACTCTCAACGGAATTCTCTTCATATTTCCAGCTTACGTGCTCAAGATGATTATAAAAACTAAGCTGTCAGAATGATATGCATAATTGGATGCTATTCTTGACCCTGACGCCACAGGCTCTTTACAGCTTTATGCAAATGGTCATAATATATTGAAGTAGATGTATGTGTGTGCAACGAATTCTGCAATAGCCCCTTAGTGGGCAAAATGAGAGCCAAAGCAGACAAAGCTTAGACTGAGGGGAGCATTAAGTAACTAGCATCTGTATACCAGCCTGAAAATAAACTGCGCTATTCGGGTTCCTGGTTTATTTGCACTTTTTCCAATCATTTTCGCACTTCCAATAGTTCGGAATTATGAATACGAATGCTTGGTCGTATCAAAATCATATCTGAAATCTTCTAGGCAACAATTCAACATAATGGTCACATCATATAATGACGATTTTCAGCACTAAAACATTGTGAACAAATTGTTGTGTGTTTGAGGTGCATTGAAAATTACTCTTCGTTTGAATTTTGAATGGGATTTAAATGAAAAACAAGCATCGGACTGATCATAAATTATTTCGACATTCATCAAAAACGTCCGAAATCAATTCATCTGGTGCATTAATTTCTGTTTCATGCATAAATCATATTCATACGCACAATGGTTCATCACTCATTTCAATATATTATAATTGCCTCATTTCAAATGCTATTTTATTGAGAAGGGCGCAATCACATGAATAATGTGGTGGCCATACCACGTACACAGAAGAATAGGTCAGTTTTTGAGATAAAGGCAAGGGATCAGAGGAAAAATAATGAATTAAGCGGAATATAGGGAAAAGGTTGTTGATTGATAGTATCGGACGTGAATCTCGAGATTGATTCCACTTCATCATTTCATTCAACTCAGGTAATTTACTGCTTGCACATGTCCAGCTCATGTCAGTCAAATTCCAGGTGCGTGATAGCATATCTTCAAAAGGCGATTTTGTTTTAACAGTGTTCTGGAAGGGTCGTGCTATACATTTTCAAATAAACCGAATATCTTCATCAAACAGCTCAACCGGCTTTCTCTTTCAGGTGAGTGGTTTAGGTAAACTCCATTCTCATGACTTCACTCACACCTATTCGAATACGCAATAATTTTCTATCTTCCACTGCATTCATCTCACATTCTCCGAATCGAGTGTTCAATTACTATGTGATGTTCCGTTCGAAACTCGATTAGCGTTGATAACTATCACGTAGAATTGAAGTTAATTGTATATGTCGGTGAAAACGAAGCGAATTTCGATTATTGAAAATCTTGAAAGTTTTTTGGATTCGTGAATATAATGGCAAAGTATTGTGTAAGCATGAAGAACTTAACTAACTGTATGTTGCGCACCATAAACTCGTTATATCCATTTACAGTTTGAAGATGAGCAATTCGAAAGTGTTTCGGATTTGATTTCATTTTATCAAAGCCATCGACGAGCGGTAACCCTCACAAGCGGCTGTATCATCTCCAATCCTGTCTCTAAATCGAATTCTATCACCAATATCCCTGAACCTTACAAAGAAATCGAGGAGAACTATGTTAAAATGTTTTTCCCGCAACGTGCTCGAAACGGTTTGACTTTTTCATTCTAAACTTTTTTAATTTCTGAGGCACAAATTTTCAAAAACGTAAATTGTAAAAACGTAAAATGTACACTGCATTCACATTTTTTTTTCTTCGGCACTCATTTTTGAAAATCAAAATTTGTGTTCGGTGATGGTTTATGCGTTTCTTTGGGGGAATTTTGCAACATGAATCGCAATATTAATGACTCGGTCGTTCGCTCTGAATAAAACGGCTTGCAGGCATTGATCGATGTCTGAGTCAACAAGTTCTGTTGAATCAAGCAAGCAAGTTTTTGAATCGTGCCTCTTCAACATCGAACGTTAACACAGTAAACGCTAGTCACCCGTCGCCGAAACAACATATGACTCTTTCGGCACTGCTCAATCGACCACTACCCACTCCTCAACGAGCACCACTAAAGGAAGATCAATCTGAGGTGAGTTCGTTCATATCGAACTAGTTGTTGATTGCATTCAATGCATCGACGATGTGATTATTTCTTAAAAAATTAGTGTAAAATCATTCGGATCTGCTCGAAATTCATTTCACACAATAAGTGAAGGAGTTTCTGTCAAACTTTGATGTGAATCAAGATGAATCACTCAGCGGAAGGTGTCCTTTGGAGTTTTTACTGAATGTATCTGCTCCATTTTGTGATCCGCTCAATCCACCTGTCTCATCACTTCCTTTCTCTCGCTTAATTGACCACCAGCTGAGTGTTCTCTTCCCCTAATGTTTATTTCAGCATTTGTTTCATGTGATCATTTTCCATGCCCTCATTAACCATTTCAATCCGTTAATTGTTAAAATGGTGGAGAAATAGCACTTTTGACATTGTAACGTATTTACTCCGCTTGATTCGGACATCCACTTTTCTAACTCTCTTATGGTTGATCAACAGCAATTCCGGATTTATCGAAAAGATCTATTAAAACCATCATCCTTGACCCTAAAAAACTGTCAGTCAGATAATCTGCTTGATCAGTTTTTACCCCATAAATTATCTTTAACCAGCACTTTAACTTCACATTCTCATTTAATGGTAGCTAATTATTTTCGTCTGCTTAGAACTGATTTGTTTCTTCTTTCGAGTGCAATTTGCATCTCTATTGATAGACTGCACTTCAGCAATGATTTCAGTGTTATTAAATCTCTATACTACCCTCAAATGTATTTTGAATTTCGCTGAATATTGCACTATTGCTAACTATTCTTCGAAAATTCAACGTCATCACATTCTTTTGTCATTTATAACGTTACTTTGGTTATGTCTGGTGTGATTGTGACAAGTTTATGAATAATATAATCGCTGTTAGCTTTCCTCGGCGATAGGACAATAGTAATAATCGAATGCTAGCTTTCACCAAATAACTGAACTTGTTTTGATGGTCACCTGAATGCCTCTGAATCAGTGATGATTTAAGTATTGTGAATTGGATTATGATACGATGGAATCACCCGTGCAAACGCCGACTTCAAACGCCGAGGAATGTGGAAACGATGTGCTGGATGCGTCCACATCTTCAATGGTTCGCCGTCTGGAGCACTCCTCGTTGACATCGCTGAACTCACTCAAAACACCTCCTCCATTCACCAACACCAACACCATCTCACAATCCTGTCAAGATGTCAGCAAGCAAACCAGCAACACTCAACTCCACTGGCGTATTCCCAGGACCGATTCAGCACCGTTGTTACCTGCTCGAAAGCCATCGCTGCCCACTCGTGACAGTGGTTGCATTGCGGACAGTTCGGATTACGATCAACCCAAAGCGTCGAATTCTTTCGATCAGCCGTCGCTGATCGATGCCGTTCATTATCGTTCATCACTAATTGACATCGACAATCGACCTCTAACCAAGGAGCTTGTCGAAAAACTTAGGTTACCATTCTGTATTAAATACTTTTGATGAGCACTTTCATAGGTATTCCAAATTCTGAGAACCGAAACAAGGTCAAATTCACAATAGGAATATTTTCCAGTATATGAGGTGGATTTCTTCGAATTTTTTGAGATCATCAGAATGATGACGATATCGGATCTTTGATTAGGCGTCTTATATCGAGACAGTAGAAGCGCTTCGAGTGTGCCAATTCGTCGCATTATGAATAACAACGATCTAATCATCGCCGAGCAACATTTGCTAACACTCTCGAGAATTTCAGGAGTCTGTTATTGACGAGTACATCCGAACAGTGTGCCTCATTCATCACTTCAGAAGATTGCCGATTGCTGAGACTCAAATCATCCAAAACGGTGAGAAATTTCTCTGTAAATGAAAGAACTCTCTCTGTAAGCAGTCGAACATCATTAACGACATCGTACACATCGTCATTTTTTGTCAGAATCAAAATTGTTAGCGGATCGTCAGCTTCTTTGCTATTACCAAGAATGAACTTCACATACGTTCCAACGAATTGCTAATTTCATTTTCTTAATGTATTTATATCTCGCGCACGTTTCAGATGCAAAGCACTTCAAGTGTTCGCCTCAGAAACTTTCTGCTCCTTCTATACCAGTGTTTCTTACGTTCGGGTGCACATTGCCCCTTTAGATGATCTGACAGGCCGCCGTGATCCCCCTTCCCCCCCCTCTTTCACCCCTGACATCCCAAAATTATCTAAAACGGGTAATTTCACTTCTTATGAGAACAATTGTCCTGGACCGTTGCGCTGCCCATTATTGCAATTGATTATGTTTGCGTGAAAAGCTGTTGTCTCTGACATGCTCACTTCAAACTGATTTAGATGGATTCTCATTCTTTTCAGACGTGTTATATTCACTCTCATAGCTATTCCATGTGAATGTCGTTCGCTTGATGAGTTTTTCTCATTCACTTCGTCTCATTTCACTTCACAGTTCGAATCAATTTCTTATTCTGTAGCGTATACTATTTACTGGATGCGTTGACGAGTGTTGACAGCAGAAGTCAACAATACAGCAATTGTTCGACGGTTTCATAATCGATTATAGAGTGTATTTGATAGAATGAGAATTTGACTTTAATTGTTGAGTGAAATGATTGAGAAATTAGCAGAAGAGAATACTTTTGGTGATAAAAGCTATGAGAGTAATTATAGCAGCAAGGAAAAGAATGAAAACCCTGTTAGACCCGGACGAGCTAATGATACTCAGAAGATAGGAAAATGAATAATGTGTGTTACCATCAACTAACCGCATTTACATACCCGAGTTAAAAAAACATCATCACGATGGCGTTTTATCATAACATAACAACTGCATGGAATATTAATTTCCCGAGCCCCTCCATTACCCCTTGACACCTCCAAAATGGGTAATTTGATGAGTAATTACCCAAAATGGGTAATTTGATCGTTAGAATTGTTGCAGCATCGGGGCGGCATTGATCCATCATCTGCACTTCATTTTAATTTGTCGTTGCTCCTTCTTTCAGGCGCCGAATGGAGTGAGGTCATGCAACGGATTAGCACTGCTTCTGTTGCCTCATGGATCCGCAATGCGCACCGATCTTATTGAAAGGTTTGTTGTGATCTGGATTTGAGTTAGTAAAGCTAGGAACCATCAGCTTCTTGTTTTTGGTGGCCACTGATAAGATATCTGATGGTTCCGATCGATGGTCACCAGAAAAAAATATTTGTTTTTGGCTACCAGATGATTGCCTATATCCTGTTCGTGTTTTTGATCATTGAATGATCTGTTGTCAATTGTTGCTTAAGATTTTATCCTGAATGAAGGAAAGTGGAGCGATGATATATGAATAAGAACTATTTGCAGGAGTCGTTCGTTGCAATTTTTATGCGCTCTTTCGATTGTGAACGGTGATCGAGCTGAACGTTGTGCTGTACTTACGGTATGGATTCATCTAGCATACAAGTTGATCAACGAGTTCGGCAACGTTTTCTCATTCGTCACAATTATGAGTGCTCTTCAGTCGAAAGCGGTTCGATTTTGAACATTGCGTTTCGTTTGTTTCAAACACAATTGAGTGTTCGTTTGAACTTGTTTGTTTTAATGCGATAACAAACAAAAGTAATGTTCGCTTAAAAAATCGTAAATTGTATTTCGATTCTATGCGTTCGTTCCGCGAACAAATTCCGCCATTTTTTGCCAAAGAACTTTATTATTCGTTATTTCTTTCAGGTTACTGCTTGAGTTCATTTAAATTTAATCACTATTCAAGCGTATCATCAATTTGCATTTGCAGAATATTTTTTACCCGCTTTTGTTGCCTTTGTACATCGTAACAAAATGCGCTTCTCAACTTCTTCTCTCATTCTTAAACTGCATAAAGTTCTAATTGCTGCGTAATGAAAGTGAATTGCAACGAAAATGAGCAACTTCTTTGTCTTGTTGAGAATTTATTGCTAGAATTTTAATCACGGCTCTCAGCATTCTGACTGTATTCACCGCACACCTACAGACAAAACACAGTCCCACTTAATAGTAATGAAATGTCAAATGATTTTGATTTGCTCAAAGGAAAAGCGTTTGATGGAAGTTCCCTAACATTTGCAGTCGTTTACGTTGCATTGTTTGCCTTTCTATCGTACAAAACTGAACTGATTGGACAAGTAGCGAAATAATGATAATGATCGAGCGAAATATTCCAATGAGTTTTAAGTTTACTTTGATGAAATCCAGCGAGTTCAGTCAAGTCTGCTTAGGTGAGTAACTGAAAAT
This sequence comes from Anisakis pegreffii, assembly GCA_035041965.1. Lineage (NCBI taxonomy): Eukaryota > Metazoa > Nematoda > Chromadorea > Rhabditida > Anisakidae > Anisakis > Anisakis pegreffii. The sequence goes on from JAPYMA010000408.1 coordinate 327,816, forward strand.
TTACGAGTTGAATTTTTTTGCTACATTTTTTTATTTCGAAGTATTGCAGTGCACTCGACAATTGAACTGCTGGTGTAAGAATACTCGTCTGTTTCGAATAGTCTTGAAGCAGTGACTGTGGGAAGCTTCCCAGCTAATTGATGTAAACATTGCACTTTGTGAATGATGTTATTACAACCAGTTTTCGTAAACGAGATATATTCCAGTCGAAAGATGACAAATACATCGAAAATTTGTTAAATTTTAGAATTTAACAATTGAAAATTTGTTAAATTTTAGCATTTAACAATTTTTCGATGTTCCTCGGTGCATTCTATCAGTGTTTTTTTTCTGAAATTCAAGCCATTTGTAAACACTCGGTGCAAAAGTATTATCCTTTTATTGAGCAGTAATTTTTCAAATCAATTGATAATCCAATTGTTCAGTGGCTATTCCAGCCTCAGCAATTGCGTAAATGTTTTCGATGAAAGTCCTTAACGATTGTTTATGAGTATTTATTATGATGTGAAAGAATAATGCATCCGTAAGAATTTTAAACAGATTGAACTGCAATAAGGAACAATTTCTTTTGTGTGATTAATTCTGAAAATATCTGCCTTCTACAGTACACTGATTTTCTTTTGACTGCCATTCAGTGCTCTAAAGTTTTTTGATCGCCTATTGTTTCGTGCAGCCAAGAGAGAAGTGCAAAAAGCATGCTCGGTGTGTTTTGAGAACATTTCTAACAATATTCAACATGGCATACGTGCAAAAAACAACAAATTGAATGCTTGTTGTCATTGTACTGCACTAATCATCTGCTTTTTATGCTAACGTGACTGAATGGTGAATAGAATAATGCTTTTCTTCTTACTTTTTTGGCTCCATTATTCGTTTTCCTTTTTTTTTTTTGGAGAATAGAAGGGAGCACGGAATGTGCAATGATCACACCAGACTCTTACGAGACAATTTGTGCAACGGTCACTTTGACGTTTTCATGAAATGTGGTGCAACATTGAAAGTTACATGAGAAGCTGATTTGCAACCATAGCAATCAATCAAATTATGCATATCAATTCCCTTGAAGTTGAAATTCTATCTGTTCAATTGCATTCCGTTGGAGATATTGAAATGTTAGCGTCTGTGTGAATAATTTAGAATGATGACAGGAAATGAAACGAATTGCATCTCATCAATTGAACGTCTCGAAATTCATCTGCTATAAGTTGTCAACGAGTACCCACTTGTACCATCCATTCATGTGATAAAACAAAAAATAAACTGACAAAAAAATGCACATTTCCTCAAACTTTTCATCTAATTTTAATTGTATTTTAGCTATCCTCAATTGCAAATATGTGGATGGATCTTGAGAATGATGTTAATATCACATACAATTCAAAACTTATTCCGTGGTTTCAACAAATCGTTCAGCAACGCGATGAGATCCCTGCAGAATGTTGTCCGCTGATGATTCCCTGCATACAGCCGCTCTTGGATTTACTCTCAAACGCACCTTCATCAGCATTTCTTAATATGACTTCGTTGAGTGCTCAAATCGGTTAGTTTCACTGCAAATTCCTCGAATTTCATACCACAATAATCATACATATTTTTGCTTCCCTCAGCCATTCTCAAACGAACGATAAAATTATCCGTTCGAAAATACAACAAATGTTGCGAGAAGTTCTTTCGAGCAATCTGCATTGAAAGTGTACGAAAAAATTGCAGTATTCAACAACTCAAGAAGTGCACACAACTTTAAAAACCATCATACTAATCATAACATTCACCTGTTTCTCAGAAATATTCAGTAGAATTTCTGGGATTTATCATTTGAAGTTGTATCTAAAAATTTTAGTTTTGTGCGAAATTCAATTTCATTCAGAGAGTTTGTGGAAGTGGCTTGAAATGGGTCGAGAATGGTGCATTCATTCAGATCGATTTCAACGAGCAACAGCCATTCAACAATACGCCTCATCAGTGACAAATGCTGATAATTTTCTGAGTACCGAATTTGCACTGAGATTTTTGTTCGGTGCCAAAGGATGTGCAGCAGACACAAAAATCAGATACCAAAAACTAGCTGCACTCGTCGATGTCCTCGCTGAAAAAGCGCAACTTTCTCAGTGAAATTTCATTGTATGTTCGTTGCAAATGTATCGTTGAATTCATATGGTACTCTTCTCATCTTGGCGGAGCACTTTCAAGTTGTTCATTAAGTGGCAAAATTTAGCGTTCAGCAAATGAAAACATGTAAAATGTTCGATTGATGTGTCGACGCCATTCTTCTTTTTGCATTTGAAAATTTTCGATTAGCATCATATTTACCAAGCAGTGGAAATAATCAATCACATGGAAGTAGTGCTAGCTCATATGTTTATGTCAGACGCTTCACTTGCACAACTTTTTTGCGATATGATTATTTTATCACGAAAAGGACCAGTTTAAGAGAAAAGGGCGAATGCACTTGTTGTTGACGAATGTTCTTTAATCACGGCAGAAACTGACTGAAGCAGCAAGCAAGCAAGCAAGTTTCTCGCAGTGACTCATCTTCGAGTGTTCATTCGCCAACCGCTGTGTGCACTCGTTACTGTCCAATGCTACGGACATATCTGTCTATCGTATTTGAAAGTTGCTCCTCACTTCAACGCTCTCCTGAATACCAATTCTAGATCGTAATGAAGCCAACAGTGTGTTCTGTTCATTTATTGTACAGTAATAATGTATGCTGTTAAAATTAGTAGCGATTCTGGATTATGAATTGCATTCAGCACTTCGACATCCATGTGTCGTTGTCAGTTCAGTTTTTTATATCTAGTTCAGTTAATGAGTTGTTCGCGAAGAACGCACTTTGATTTCATCGTCGGATGCTTGCTCATGACAGCTGTGAAAAGATTGCATTGCATTTTGTTTTTGGGTCCGGTAACTTGATTGAGACGTCTGTCGCTGAAACTGAAGAGCACTCTCCGACTGAGTATATAAATTGAGAGTAAAATCTCTCTATGGTCAATTTCAGTCGTTCTAATTCTCAGTGTCGAGTTTTTCCTTTTTCGTGCAACAAATTTAATCGTTATGGTCATTAGCAGTTTTATTATGATGTTCGAAGATCGAGCACTGAAGATATAAATTTTTTTTGACATTTCCATAATCGCAATAATTCAGTGGTTTGACAAGACGCAATTCCGTTGCTGAAATACACATTGAATCTTGAAATCCATTAGATATCCATCCCAGTATCCGATTGTACTTCTAACAGCTCGCGTTTTATTAACTGTCATGTAATCAAGATATTACCTTGTTTTGTTGTATCGCGAAAATTGCTCAAGATTGTTCGTTTTTTTTTTTGAACGTATAGCTTTATTTGTACCATTTTGATGTCAATAAATGCTCATCTTACTTGATGTGGCTTTCAATACATGCATGTATCATTACGCTAACAATAAGAAAACAAAACGAGAACGCTATGAAATGTCCCTTTTTATGAATTCTTTTAGGTGCGTCGTTTGAAAAAAAAAAGACCGTAAATCACCTTAAGAACACGAACAAACACGGAAGTGTTCCTCGTAATGATTGACAATTCAATAAGAATTAAAGTTGAGCATTATAAATTTAGTTTTGTTCATAATGTCTTTCGTGCTCACTTCTGCGTTCTGTTCATACCTCTCTGTTCTTAGGTTCTTTCTCACATTTTCACAGTCTTCCTACATTACATTTTTGTTGCTGCATTTGAGAATCCTTCTTTTTAGTTCTTGGAACATTTCGGTGCTTCTGATGTCTTCAGGTCTGATTGCAAAGTTCATTTCATGCAAAACAAGCATCGTTACGATCGACTGGGTGTATTGCTTCGATGAAAAGTCATACAAACATTCATATAACGAAGTTATTTCTTAGTTTATCCTCTTTTGATCAATATCATTAGCACAGTTTTGTCGCTAATCGAAATGGACGTTGTGTAACGTTTCACACCATCTCATTAGAACAGCTTGTTGAAGAGAAATCGGTAATAATTGCGCATTGAAATGAGAACGAAAAGATCGAACTGTGAATTAATTGAACGAGAGAATTGTGGCATTTCAGTAGACGGTGAAAATTTGAAACTTGAAATGAACTACGCATATAATTCGCAATCTGCATAAGCACTAATATGCAAATATTTTTCACGTTGTTCTTCGCGCTGGCCGATCGTTTTGGATTTTTTTTAAATTTCGCAGCACTCTCTGCACTTTTCCACTGAAAACTTATTTCAGTCGTAGCCAACTCTGCCATTCGATCCAATGCGTTATGCTCATCACTACGATATCACAGATTTGAATCAGTTGCTATTTCAGCGATTGCATCAAAATGCATTAAAGAATGTCATTTTCCCAACATTTTTCATCCACCTCAAAATGCTTTTCTATGTTTCAGACGAATTTCAGTGGATGTTCCCACTGCAATATTCTGCTTTACACGTGCTTCTCACTGTTTGCTCTCCTTCGCATCCACGCGTTACAGCCAAAAATCAAATGGAATTTGCTAGATTGAACTGTGTCCGAAATATGAAACACCACAACTGCATTCCTCTGCTTTTTTAATGAGTCTTCAGATGAAATATGAATTGAAGTCGTTTGAGATGAACTGAGAAAGGAGTCTTCCTTAGGCGGATTGCATGCACCCCACCGAATTGCATGCTCGACAAACCGTTACTAATGAATCCCATCATAGTTGGAGTGCATCTCAGTGAAATGAGACATCGCATGGCATTTATGCCATGCGATGTCTCATTTATGATATTGGACACAAGATGAAACAATTCGTTCATAAACTTTGGATTTTTCGGTTTTTTCGGAATAATTCAGAGCGTAATGCATCATTTCAAAACTTGTTTGCGTTCTTTCACACAAATGTCTTATGAGTGATCGTAGCGATGCTTTCATCATCACGACCATTCAAAGTGTGTGCTTAATGTTAAGCATATAATCAGTTACTAGCAATCCGAAATGCAAGCAAAACAAACCGATACCCAACTATGAGTGCACTTCAAAATAGATGTCTGACTGACTGCATGATTATAAATTTCTGAACATTGTCGTGTTAAAGGAGCATCAAAGCAAAAACTTGAAGAGATGCGTGACATGTGTAAACACAGCGCATACTTCAATGCATATATCCACCGAAACGTCGTCTTCAAAATGCATCATCCTCGGCAAGAAATGAAGCTAAAAGAACAAATGAATGAAAGCCAACAACACCACATAGATCAATATCAGTCGGCAGTGGCGGCGGCACATCAGTCATTCATTTGGCATATGCAAGGAATTGGAACGAACGCCTTACTGCTCACGCTCAGTGATATTCGTCGATAAACATTTCGCTTTGTGACTATATTCCAGAAAGTAGAATGAATAACAACGGAACTTTGCACTCGATGAATGTTGTCTTCTATGTGTGCCGATATGTGCACATTAAGCAGATTCATCACTTATTCACTCGTCATGACAGCCTTTCCTCTACCAAGCCATTATATTTGCTGATATGCCACAGTCGGTGCAAGAAGCAAAAACCACTCCTCATTAGTACAGACAGCCACACAAAAACATTTCCGTTCTGATTACTGCTTTTCAGTGCCGCAGAGTCGCGCTATCATCCGTCAGTAATCCATCACTTAAACAACCCCGAATACCCTCCTCCAATCGAACACCACACGATTCGTTTCCATTGAAAGTGCTGTATCAATGTGAAGGTGTCGTGTTTTCATGGTGGTTTTTTACTTACAATTGCTTGCTATTCAACTTGCTCATAACACAGAATAACTCTGCGTGTGCTTACTGAAAATTGCGTGTTCGCCTGAACTGGCGTTTGCTTTCAGTTCAGTTCAGAGCATTAGTGGGTCCAATTCATTAATCTCTAGGGAGACTAGTTAGTTGACTGAGTAATTAGACGCTTCCAATTTTAGCAACAACTGACAATATTCAAATGAGTTTATTTAGAATTCGTTCGGTCTTGTGTTTTGCATTGCCTTTCTTTTCAATTAGTCTCGTGGATGCATAAAAGCTTGTTTGTTTAACAACTGAACGCACAATGCTCGTTTATGTTCATCGGATGCGTTTTATTGCCTGAATTGAAATGAAGCAATTCTGTGTTTTTTTTGTTCTCGTTGGAATTGTATCGATTTCGACGGCTCTCTCTCAAGTTAAACTTCAGTAAACATCATCAGTTGGTTGGTTGTACTGAAGCAAAAAAAATAAATAAATTAAGAACGCTGATTGTTTACGTTTATAGAAAGTCGACTGACTCAATGCGTTTCAATCGAAAAAACCAGCCTTTGAAAACATAATTTATGATGAATACACAAGGCTTAATTTTCATTTTGTAAATGTGCTCAGCGCTATTGTCCGTCCCTCGTTCACTCGCAGTCACTCAATTTGCCAGTGCCTCCGTCCTCTCCTCTGCACGCAATCCATCCCTCCCTCCGCCTATGCTGGCTGTCATATCAGTTTATTGCCACTGTAATTGATGTAATCTTGCTATTTTCATTCATTCATCAACTTCGTGTTTTCATGACATTATTCCACATTAATTCACAGCAACACTACACGCATAAATACACACATCAAATGAATTCATCGAATATTCCACCACTCTGCAATATTCCGATGCAGTCACATATGCTCCGCGCACATATTGCAACTTCTGTTTGTCAATAGACTCGACTCACCCATCCATCACAAATAATTTCCGGTTTGTGCTCTTGTATAAGCGCATCACAAGCAGAGCCACACAAATTTTGTATTGTTTGAATTTGATCACGTTTTTTTACTCTCTATTATGTATTGGAGTTCATAGTATGTGATGTGGAGTCCGCGAGCATTGCTTCCGTTGTTTTCACCGTTTTTCACCGTTCCAGTCAGCAAAAAATAAAAATAAAATGTTCGCCGTTCCATCCATCTTCCTACTATTTTTGTCTATCGTCCTCATATTTTTGCCACTAAAATCAAATGTCAGCGCATTTTTTGAGTCGAATGTCATATTCCAAATTGGAACAAAATGAATGAGTTCGGTTTTCGTCGACTCCCTTTATTTTTATTCACTATTTAGGGCTCTCACCATTATTACCTCTCTCGCCTTTCTTTCAGTTTTTTATTTTGTTCACCCGTATTGATGTACTCATTTTTATCACCATTGATGATGTAATCTTTCGGCATTCTTCTAGTTTAGCCGGTGTAGTGCTCAAATTGAGCGAAACTTTTCAAAGTCCAAGATCTCGCATTTGAAGGTCACTGTCAGTGACAGTCTTTTATTAGTTCAACAAAATTATCCGTCCTAAGAAGTGTCTTTTCGAGTGAATATGAAATGCGAGCAGTTTTAAGAACTCCGTTGCGACCTTCAAAGAATGTTTCACTATCAAAAAAAAAAAACATTTCAATTTGATGAATTTAGCGAAAAGAAATTTAAATCTAAAATGAGCAATGCTAATTATTTCATGCAGATGTTTTCCAATTGTAAGATGTTTTTTCTAAATGTTTTTTCAAAATAGTTTCTAAGATGTTTCATGCAGACGTTTTTTTGATGTAATCGCACTGATGTCATTTATGCACATAGAGACATGTAAACGTGAATATATTATGATATAATATACGCAACTATGAATAAATTCGCACACATTCTTCATGTGATCATCGTCATCACGCGTTAACATCGCACATAAACTGGCTTTGTGTTTGTTTATTTTATTCCGTCATTTCCTCACAGCTATTTTCTTTGGCATATCAATTGAATGTGTAATAGGACATTTGATGCAAACCTATTATCTACACATTCCATATTCATATATTCAGTTGTAAACTGAAACTCATTCGAACAATTAATGTATTTCAGTGAATGATGTTGTACAAATAGGTAGGTAGGTATACGCACGATTCAGCAAGTGCACATTCACATGCGCGCAAAACTGAATGGTTATCGTTCGTGGTTCGTTGAATATCGATACGTTTCATCGTTGCCAACACCACAAAGCATACAGCCGTTTCAGTTCTTCACCGAATGTTTGTTTTTGATTCAGGACTCTGTGTTTGGTGCATCAACAATTTGCAAAGAGAAGTGTGGATAATTGCTTAGCTCAAGCAGACAGACGAAAGATATCTGCTCGATTGGAAGAAATGAGAGGAAGCGATTGAATGATTAATGATTAATTCGAGAAATTGATATTCATTCAAGACCAAACAGATTGATAGATATTCATCACATCACATTGTTTTTTCGCCTACTCTATTATCGTCATCGTTAATTTCATCATTACCGCTGGCTGCTGCCTCGAGATCACTCACCATCAGCATTAATCGCGCTCGATGTTATCCTCTCAGCACTCAGATCAACCAATTAATCGTCGATAAGCGTTTTTGTTATCTGATGATGACAACGATGATAGGACTGACTTCGTGTCTGCGTTGGCTGCTACCAAGATTGATATTGGAGGAGCAGTAGTATTTTTGCTATAATATAATAGATTATTCGATTCATTCCTTTCATTTATCTATCTCATCATCACACGCACAACACAGCACAGCAGCACATCAACACTATTATAATACATCGTCGCTGGATGCGACCGACCGACCGACCGCATTATATTACTACTGTTATTAGTGTAAATATAAGCAACCAAACCAGCAACCAGCAGCACTAAGAACAGCTCAACTGGTATTTTTACTCGTTGTTTGTATTCTTCTCGCAATATTCACACATTGCTTCGCGCTGCATTCGTTATTTCTCAGTGATTATTCATTTTCAATCTTCAGTTCTTGACTCACCGCTTAGGCTTATACGCTTCATATTCAGTTTTTTCATGCACTCATTCATCTGATTCGAGTCAAGTTGAAAGTCGCCTCTTGAGACATCATCAAATTCAATATTTTGTCGTCGTCGTCGACAAATTACCAATTGACTGATCTCACAACTTCTTATGCTAACGTATCGCAGTACAACTGCCGGCTGGCACTATTAGCTGCCCAATGAATCATTTGCGTCGTTATCATTGATTCTTTCATATATTCGATCAAAATTGACAGCAGTCATTGAGAGCAGGCAGAGCAGTGCTGTGCTGTGTTCATCATCAGCATGTGTTGTTGGCAAGTGCGATAAAAAGCATTCCTCTTGTTCAAGCAAGCAAAAGCGTCACCGAAAAAATCACACCAACTTGCTTGTTTGTTGTCACCTGTGAGTATTTGGTGATAACGTGTAAAAATTTGCTGATTAACGTCCTAAAAAGGAGTACAAGTGCAGAGTTTTATTGATCGGATAAGTTTCGGTGATTAATTATTGCCTTAATGTTATTATTCGTTGAAAGTACAGCTGCGCAAGCAACCTTATTATTTTATCTGCTCATATCAGCATCGATTGCTGTTGCTACTGCAAAAAGCACTCCAAAGCACGCCAAAAAACAATGTGTAATGCGTGGTGTTTGCGGCAGTCGTGGCTCAATGCATCAGAATTGCCCGTATAACGGATCTGCCAAATCGTTTAATGATGCTAAAGACCGTAATCTGGTGCGACAGTTGTGCCCTCATTTCGCTGAAGGTCAGTCGCATATTCTATATTCCACGATTACCTCTCCATTCTTTTCCTCTCATTCAGCCGTTTATTTCACTTTGTCGCTCTCCATCTGTCATTTTCACTTATTAAACAGCTGGCATCGAGCATTAATTTGAATATTATTGAGGCCAACACTCCTTTTCATATGGATAATAATCTGAATGATTGAATTTGCATAAATGAGCAGAGTGAACTGCAGCAAACAGTAGTCTTTCATCGAAGCGCACATTTCATTCTTTCGATATTCGAACCATGCTTATTTCTTGAAATCTCTAAAGAACGATAAATGTTCTACGACTTTGCATAATGAGCTCATGATCAGTTTATCGGAGTTCATGATCAGTTTATCGGAGCTCCGATATGCAAACCGTTCGAGATTGTATGAATGAGTCAGTCACATTTGAATTCTTCCAGAATTAACACCTTCTCGCGTTCTAATATCATACCGGTGAAAATTTCGTGTTCCCTCCGTATGAACGATTCTGCAGGGCAAATTTTACAGCATAACTTTTTTCTAAAAAAACCAATTGATTTTGCGTCACATCATCAGATTCTCAAACGCTAAAATAAATATTCGTTTCATGTTTAAGGACAAACCATACAAGAAGGTCGCCTTTCCAATCTTGTTTTTTTTTATTTTGCCTAAGTTCTCATCGAATCATGCACAAGCTTTCGAAGTGGAGAAATGCAATTTATTCATTCAGTTTTCTTTTAGAAATGTTGACTTTTTCTCACTGAACACTTTGCTGCTGTCCAAAGCATGAAATGAAAGCATAAAGTTTATCCGGTCATCCTATTCGTTTATATAAAAAAGTTTACATAGGAAATTAAGTGACTCGTAGTTGAAGACGTTTAAAATGATCGAGCATTTGGATGAGTATTGCATCGTTATCGAAATTGAAAGCGACTTCGTTTCCGGCCAACTCAGCTGATTACATAGCGGTTTTATTTCTCTTGCAATTGCATTTCCTAAAGCGGTCATCGTTAAAAGTTCTTTCATTTTATTTACCCTTTATGATATTTCAATGAACCAACTGGAGGGGAATGAACGTAAAGCAGTGCATTTGCTTGTCATTCAAACAGACATTAAACATTTTCGGGACAGCGGTAATCAATATTGTAATGTTGCAATTAAATGCGATTGGATGCGATATACTCGATATGTCTGATTGAAATTCCGACAAAGAAAAACAATTTTTCAATGCATTTTGTAGTTGTACGGAACAAGCGGAATGAATTGATAGTATTGACTGGACGAATCATTAATCACGGTCTCTTTAAAATTTTGACGGAATGTGTTGTCGACTCGTCGTGCTGTCACACAGAAAAACACTTCCGAAAAATACGCATCAGTCAGCTTCTTTGCGAACGCACAAGCGTACAATAGCAGAGATCATCAAAAGACGATGCTTGTTAAGAGCATTTTATTGGTCATGCTATGATTTTTTTGTAAGGATGGGATGTGATTTCCCTTTGATTATTTATTATTTCCTCAACGAGAAAATTATCACGTTCATAGTTAAGCAATAGTTGTGCGCATTGAATGAATTCAAATGTTCGACATCAATCACCGTGGAGGAACTCACTCAACAGTTTCTGTGATTTATCAGTGATGATCAGGCGGATTTACATGATATAATGACATGTTCGCAGACAAAATGAATCGTTGTAATATATCTATCGGAATTTGAGAGGTGAATTATAATCGAAAGTGCTTTAATTCATCATCATGATACGATCGTGTTCATTCCATTGCATTCGATAACGTCACGAAAGTGAATCGCAATTCAGAAGCGTTCATCCACTTAATCGACTTTACAAATAGCAGCTCAGAAAACAATGAAATAAACTGAAATGAAATCGTTCCCCGTTTTTTGCAAATTCATCCGTGTAGTAATCATTTAATTCACTTTGTCCTTTCGGAGAAATCATTATTGTCACTTTTATTCTTTAAGTTTTGCGATTGTATCTGTTGAGTGAGATGGAACGTGTTAAATTAGCCAGTGAACTGAAATATCTTTGAGGCACTGAATTTACCGATTTGAAAAGAAGTATAAAATAGTTCATGGTCGTGAATACTTCTAATTAGAGTGATGCTGTGTGTTACTAAAAATAATCATCTAATGTCACGATACAATTAACTCGATATTGAGATGTACTCTTGTTCAGTTTAGTTTTGCGAAAATTATGCGTGTACCCAGAATATTCGTACGTTCTAAAAATATTTTGAACAGCATTGTGATTGAGGAAGAAATTGATTTTAGAGGACGCATTGCGAGTTGATTTGTGGTGAGTGCAGCATGATTTTGGCTAGCATCATAACGGGGCATTTCATTCACAGTGGTTTTTGGTACTTCAAATTTTCAATTGTTCCAAACGATAGCGCTTGTTGCATTGTCAAAAAAAGTTGTATTAGAAGCACAGACAGAAACATGATTAGCAATCAAGACACATCTCAAAGTCATTCCCTAAAGCAATTTGTCTGATGGTTCAGATGAAATGAGCAGTGTATTCTTTGATCGATTATGCACTGTTCTGTAACTGAATAAGGTCAATAAAGCAAGCCAATACCAGTTACCATTCCACATCTATGTTCTCATTCTACTGAAGTGTGAACGTTCTCAGTGCTCAATTACTGACTGACCTTTCAAGGCGCCACTCAGTCGCAGGAAAACTAAATTCTGTTTAGATCACAGAATTCCCACCACAAAAAGCTCTGTAACTATGAGATGAGAACTTTATCAAAACGTCATGTTTGATGTTTCTTGCAGCTAACTAACACCTATGAGGCTTGAAATCGATGGAACTGTCTGAGTGTTTTAATCGCTAATATCGACGCTAAGTTGGGCATGATCAGTATGAGAAATGAACTCGGAGGAGTACCGTAACCAGCAAACAGTAAGATAAAAGAACACGATATCATCGTAACAGTTGAACGTCCTGATAGTTTGATCAGTGCAAGAGAATAATTCATGTGCTCAATAATCTTAAGTAATGCAGTTACCTAAAACTGTGAAATTCTCACACTTCAAGGGTTACTCCCTCGTTACGAAAGTTACAGTTTGAGTTAGTTCCTTCGAATATTCCTTGAATGCGCTCAGATGATTCTTTGAAGTTATTCTTTCAATTGTACAACATTCTTTGCAAATAAATTACATGCACAATTGATGTGCATGTAATTTATTTGCAAAGCATCATTTTTGGCTTACGACTGCTTGCGATAAGAGTTTACGTGTATTTTTCATGATATTTTTTCCGAGGTTGCATTCAATTCCTTTTTTTGATTGGATTTGTTGCATTCATCATCACTTGCTCACAAGAGTAAACAATTGTACCTGTCTTGCAATCCTTTCTAAAATTGTGTTGCATTGCAACTGACGTGATTAGAACCGAACACGATTATGACGCAAACACTCTATCATTTATCAAATCATGTATGCTCTATCATCGAACCTATACCCTACCAACTAATCCCGGGGACTGTCCGAAGCATGATTTCGCTCCCGACCCAACTCGAATATGAAATAAATGATATTAGCATGTCTGTGCGAGCGAGTTCCTTCAGCTTCCAATTTATCTACATATCAGTTTACATTCATACACATTTAAGGTTTTATTAGTGATCGTTCAATTATATCTTTTATCATCGTAAACAAAAATTTAGCAGACTGAAACTACATCATAAAATTTAAATCAATCAGCATTATAAACCCACAAATCTAATGACAGTAATCGTTGTCTGATGAAGTTGGTCATTTCAGATAACATCGACGAGTTCTGTTGTGATGCATTCCAGCTGGAGCAACTATCCTCACAGATGACCTTGCCAAGACAGTTGCTGTCACGCTGTCCGAGCTGTTTCGCTAATTTCGTGCAACTTTGGTGTGACTTCACTTGCTCACCAAAACAAAGTGATTTCTTGCGGATCAAAAGTCTATCTGATGACCAATTTCTTCTGTGAGTTGTGATTCGCATTTATGATGGGATGTCCTTGAATGCTTTCGATTTTCATTGACAGCATTAGGTTTAGCTGACCAACTTTTAACCTATAAGAGAAGAAAAATTAAAGAGAATGTTGATGAATCGATCAATCACATTCAGAGCATAACTCGTCTCAAATTTTAGTGAAAATAAAACACACTACATCACTGAAATTGAATACTACTTGCGTGAAGAATATGCGAATGGTCTTCTAGAATCATGTAAAAGGGTCAGTTGATATATTTTATTGCTTCGCTTAATGACTTCTTATCGATCATTACTTATATTCTTACTGCTACTTCTGCAAAGACGTCCTCTATTAGTTCATAAGCAAGATTGAAATTGTTCTCTGGAACGGTTCAATTTTCAATCACGTTGTCTCCTCAACTCCGACAATAAACCATTACCTCTGGCTCATTCCGATCATTCAGCAAATGAACGAAGAACGTCATAATGAATAACTGCTGACAGTCTGCAGCTAAAAATTCATTTCAAATAATATGAATGCCCTATGAGAAATGTACAAAGCAAATTCAGTTCAGTTATTCCGCAATTATCCACAAATAAATTTAGTTGCAATTGACGTGTTTAAATGAAATTATTTCGATTGCTAATTCGACCAAATTTATCAGTAAATGAAATGGGTAGTGCCGTTTACCTACTACTGTTCGTTGTCGATTGGTGCTGAATGGCACCAGCAATTATTTAGTTTCGTCTCGTAACACTTAAACAAACGAACGTATGAAATTATTTCTCATCTGCCAAATTACCAGCACTCCTCATGCTTGGTTGCGTTTTAATTTCCTGTTGCAAATTCGATCGAATGGAGATGTCGAATGTTTGTGGGGTACTAAATGAATTCATTCAACAAAAATACTTGCAATAGTCAGTTGAATACGATGACAGTATATATGCTCATGTAAAAAAATGATGATAGCACACGTGTTGCTGGGCAAATTAACAGTTCTCATCGAAATTAAAAATGCTGACATTTGTTTTGGTGGCATCGATTGTGGGCGAAAAAATGAAACTTAAATTCATTTTGCAATCAGTTTCGTCGTGATGTTTTTAATGCGTTAGTAATAGTGGTTTAAAAATTAACAGTGATCTATGTGTACAGTAGTGGACGTGATAAGCGTCGTGATAATTATTGATAATTATCATGATAATTATTATGATGACTGTTACTGTGATAATGATAACAATAACAACAGAATCATAAGAGAAGTGATAGCGATGCAGAAGTTGATGATAACAATAACCACTTCACTGATAACAAACTAGCAGTACATTCATATTTTAACACTTTCTCGCGTCACTGCCTCACTGTCAACTGTTCAGTAGCTGATTGAAAAAGGACAGAATGAGAACGAATTCGAGAAACAAGAGAAGTTTGATATTTACTTGATAACACTGAGCATTGTGCACATTTTTATACTCGAAATTCTATTCAAACCAGAGGATAAAACATGAGAGTAGTGAATGTATTAAAGAGAAGATGACAGAATAGCACCTGAATCAAAGAAAGTTACTTGCACGTGGAATCAGTTGAAGGTGTTATGTTTCATTCAATCGAAACATTCAGTCAAAATAGATTAAGGCTGAGAAATTGAGTGAAGCATCAGGCCACAGTTCCATCTGCGGCATAACACTGAATATTATGAAAATATGTTAATCCATACATTTCAATGATGAGAAATGATCAAGTCATAATTCGACCGCATATGTGATAACACTGAGCGTTGTGCATATTTTATACTTAAAATTCTATTCAAACCAGAGGATAAAACATTTTAATATCACAAAATTGAATCATCACAAAATTCAATTGTTCTCGTAATCGAATGCACCATAGCATTTTAATAATATTCTTGATTGGGATCATAAAAGAGAATCTGATTTCATTGAAATTATTTTAAGGTTCGAGCGGTCGGTGCAGACTATGCGTTGAGTTTGGTGTGTGGTGCGAGTGTGACTGAATGCACTGTGACACAGTGGTTCAATTTCATGGGCACCTATAACGAGAACATCGGCGTTCCGTTCACGATCGATTTCGTTTTGGATCGAAACAAATCATCCGATGGTGAACTGATGCATCCACCGAGCACACGAGCAGTTCCTTGCTCAGAGGCGCCGTATCCTGGCTCATCAGAATGTTCTTGTCAAGATTGTGCTGCTACTTGTAAGCCAGAAGCACCGTTCCCGATTGTCACCCAGGTTTATTCCTTCGCTTTATTTAGGCGGTTATGATCTCATTGCGTTTCACGAGTTTGATCGAATTCAGATAAATTATTCGCCCGCAATCTTCGAGGTGATAATAAGTCAAAAGCATGTGATTCTTCTGAAATGGACAGCATTTTGTGATGCATCCATTATACTGAACAAATACTTTCTATCACATTTCTAATGGCTCACAGAATTTTTTTAAAACTGCAAGTGGATAATAATTTCGATAGCATGAAATGTTCTTTACAGAATAAGTGTCGAATAGCGTCAGTTGATTGTATGCTCATACTTTCGTTGGTGTCATTTGGTGGTTTATGTTTTGCAATCGTTTTCTTTGCCGTCGTTCATTATGGTCTTCGACGAACCTCTGAAACCGACCTGGGTGATTTCAAACCCGCAGCAGGAACGTTAGACGATACGGATTTGGGCCCAATCGAGACTTTAGGTTCGTGGATTGAATCACAACTGGAAATCATGTGTGCACATTATGGACAGGTGAGTCGAGACATTCATCTTTCATTTGTTTCAACTTTTATAGATATAATCGCTTTCGGCATTCCGATAGGTTTATGACTCACATAACGTATTGTGAATCCACTTAACGCTAAATATGCATCAGATTATCCACTTTAAGCGAAATTAATGAATAATGGAGAATAAAGATTGCAAAACATCGACAGGTTGATTACAGTCAGTTTTGCGTTGCAGTTATGTACTCGTCGTCCATTGACGGTGTTTGCTTTTGGTTTATTTGTGGCAATGTTATGTTCAACTGGGCTGTTCTTCGTACGTTTCACAACGGATCCAGTTGAGCTGTGGTCATGTCGAACGAGTCGTGCTCGCATCGAAAAGAATTTCTTCGATTCCAAATTCGGGTCCGTTCCATTGCCACATTCGAGTGAATCATCACAAAATTCAATTGTTCTCGTAATCGAATGCACCTAATTTGTTGCGTGTAACGTTGAATCACCAGAAACTGGTGATTGTTGTATAACTTAATTCAATTTTTCAACGCAATTACTCGTCAACACAAACTTGCTGTCTGATCGAAATTGTTATTATTCCACGCAACAATGTGAACTTTTCGGCATTCAGTGCTGAATGCTTTCATTTCATTCACATCTTCATCGTTTTTCTCTAATTGATGTTCTTAAGTTCACTCAAATTGGGATCAGAAATCTTTCTGCCTCATCACAATGTTCTTTTGGTTGTAACTAATCTAGTTAGACGTTGTACACACGAAACAATCAGATATCCGCATTGAAAACTTTCGCTTCGCCTTCTAAAATGGAATGCTAATTCTTTTGAATAATTCTCAAGCTTGATGATTTCATGCCTCAAAAATTTGATTAATTCGTCGGAAAAAGATCGTCAATATGCTCACATCATTATGTAACCATCATTCGATACTAAATGTTTCTAAAATCCCGACCACTTCTCAATCCCGTGATAGGGATTTAATCCCCAGATTGAGGGACGGTCATAGACAATAGACAAAGCAACGGTGATGACATTACGAATCTTTTGTTCATTGCTGTTTGAGTACAATTATGTATCAATTTATTCCTTTCAGTGGTAAACACTAAATATTACTGAATATGATTGTACTGAGAATAGTTGATGTTTAACTCGTAATGAGTCGCTTTCCAAAGTTGTATATACTGCCGCGTTTCATCGAATCCTAAAACTCCAGGATTTTTCACAGTATAAATCCTCGGATCCGATGCAAACTCTAGTCAATAATCGAAACGAAAATGAAACTCTGCCATATCTAATAAGCAGCAATGCACAGAGCTTCAATACTTTCCTATACTAATGCTCGGTGTTTTGATGCTCCATTCAACTCGTTTCTATGTCCAAAAAAAAGTTTCACGTAATCCAAAAACAACACATCAGTTCAGTGGTATTGTGGCATTTCATTAGAAGTTGCAGTTGAAGATTGAACTTTTCAAGAACGGTTTGCACTAGAGTTCTTTCGAACGAATACTTACTTAATGAAATTGGACAGCATAAAATTTGCAATGAAAGATTCAGTTCTGTAATGGTGCCACGCAACCGAGAATATGGTTGAGGATAAGCCCGGCATGGATTCGTTGACTGATGTTTGTCGTTTCAGACCATTTTATCGAACTGAGCAATTAATCGTCTACCCTCGCGATCAAACGTTCTTTTTGCACGATAATCAGTCGAATCTATTCGATCAAGGATACTACGGACCTGCGTTCAGGAAAACATTTCTTCATAATGTTCGTCTGATTTCGCGTTAATGTTCTCAAGACTTTGTTTCGGAGGCACACAAACATTCCAACATTAATGAAAGATTTCAAGCATTTATAACAGACTTTTCGTCGAAACACTTTCAGTCTTGATGATCACTTTCAGGTGTTCGAGTTGCAAAATGCGGTGACAGCTTTGACAGCGCAACTCGACGATGGCACTTCAATTGGAATTCGCGATGTTTGCTTTAAACCAATGGCACCTGACAATATGAATTGCGCCATTATGAGTGTCCTTAACTACTTTCAGGTATTCGCATCTATCACTTTCACGCACTTCATGTGGTCATTTAATGACCAAATCATCGACGAATCTAATTTTTCTCCCCTTGAATTCATCATCGTCGAGTATTTTCATATTATTTGCAGAATGAAAGGCATCTGTTGGATGAAGTGAATGAAGATGATTGGTCGGGTACTCAGTTCGATTACCTGGATCACATTCTCGCTTGTGCACAGTCAGTTATTTAAAATGTTGAGAAATGATGATTGGTGTGTCTGTAGGCAACTGATTCAACTTTCGTAATTTGTGAATGTGCAAAAGTGAAAATTCTTAAGGAATCCGTACACAGTATCGTCTCCTCTCGGCATATCGTGCATCTCAGCATTCGGTGCTCCGATTCAACCGTATGTCGTACTGGGCGATTTCAACACAACAAATCAATATGATAGTGCACGTGGTGTAGTCATAACAGTTCCATTGAATAATCACATAGATTCTGAAGATAATCAGCGTGCGATTGCATGGGAAGCGGAGTTAGTTGATTCTCCTGATTCGATGGTTTTGCATTGATTCATAGAGCAATAAGATGTATTAATCGATATGAATTGAATGGTTCCATATAAGATAGCCATCAACCGAGATCAGTGGTTCTCACGTTCGGGTGCTCCATTACTCTGTTCGATGATCCGACAGGTCGTTGTTACTCCCAAATTACCCAAAACGGGTAAATTGACTCCCTATGAGAACCACTGGCCTAGATTGAATGCGGTTTGATTGTGAGAATTATCCAAATAGTGTTTTTTGAAAATATTTATCACTTCTTTTCCCATTTCTTAATTGTGCCGTTAGCCAGTTTACCAAAAATTACCAGTAATAGCGATACTCATTCACCATTCTGACAATTTGTGATTTTCATCCAAACACAGTTTCATTCAAATATTTCACTGTGTTTTTTGCAGATTTGTTCGTTATCTGCGTAACATCACTCATCCCAACTATACGATTTCGTTTATGGCTGAACGCTCAATTCAGGTGAATACTTTCTTTCTGAACCAATTTTTGATATTTCGTATGAAGGCTGTTCTCTCAGATAATAGCATCTTGTCCTCAAATATACATAACTGGCAGAAAGGTAATGAGACCGAACCACCAACAACATATCGCCAGATTCAACAAATTAGAATTTTTTTGCGAGCAGTAAATAACTGATTTACAATAGAACAGTTGTCATAACTGAATAATCATTTCGAAATGGTGCTTAAGTAAATGCAAGTTCGATGTTGAAAATGTTGTTTTCAGGATGAAATTGACCGTGAAAGTCAGTCAGACGCATTCACCATACTTATCAGCTATATGTTTATGTTTGGTTACGTTGCTTTTGCACTTGGCCAATATCAGGTTAGGGTTTCGCCGTTCCCACTCTCTGTTCCATTATTCACCTCATCTCAATAAAACTTGCAAATTATCATTTGAATGATACAATCATTCAAATAAACGATTATTCGATTGTTTCGTATGAATAAACGATCGCCTTCAGGTGACTGGAAACAACCTATGCACATTGTTGATTCACTCGAAAATAATGCTCGGCGTTGCTGGTGTTCTGATAGTGGCACTATCGGTAACGTCATCGATCGGTCTCTATGCATTTTATGGTATTCCTGCAACGATGATCATTCTCGAAGTGCAACCGTTCCTCGTTCTTGCCGTTGGTGTTGATAATATATTCATCTTTGTTCAAGCTTATCAGGTTTGTTTTCGTTTCAATCCTCTCATCGTTCTCCATTTCACCACCAATTTCATTTATATCGCATATTCATTCTGTTCATGTCTCCTCAGTTCCACCAAGTAGAAAATTGCATGGAAATGTTTTTCTCTCCAACAAAACAGATCCAATCCTCATTTGGCATTGCTAATGAGGCTCATAAAATTTCTTTTTAATTATTACTTTCGAATCATCCTCTGTAAATTTCAGAGCAAGAATCAGAGAATCTTTTAATGACAGTGATAGTGATATCCTAGTTCGTTTATCCTTGAAAGAGCAATGTGAATATGTAGTGATCAGTAACATTTGCAGCGATCCGATTCGTCGATATCCGAACCGTTGCATATGCGTATGTCACGAATAAGCGGTGAAGTGATACCGTCAATGTTACTCACTTCATTATCTGAATGTTTATGTTTCTTTCTTGGAGCACTTTCATCAATGCCTGCTGTCAAGGTTTTAGTTATTCTTTCATTTACGAGATTTTCGTATTTATATATGAGATTTTTTAAATTTATTTATAAGATTTTCATATTTGTTTATAAGATTCTCATATTTATATATATAAGTTTTTATACTTGTTTATGAGATTCTCATATTTTAGTAACCAATCCTTTCTGATTGTTTCTAATCAGGAAGTTATTTTCTTGCATTACTTTCAGGTATTCTCATTGTACGCTGCACTGGCGATATTTTTCAACTTTTTCCTGCAGATAACCTGCTTTCTTTCAACTTTTATTCTTGACGTTAGGCGGCAAGAGGTACTTCATTTTCATTCGTTAGAAAAAATTTTGATTATCCTACCTGTTGTCAACAGTATTCAACGTATAAATTCAACATCAATATCGAAGATATTGCTTATTGAAATTTGCATCTACTAAATGTAATTGTGCGATTGCAATCACATTTATCAACCTGTCAAATCATGCTTCGCGTAGCCAATCAAAATCTCCGTTAAATTTGGAAATACAAATTTTGAAAAAATTATGAATTCATTAGTTTTATTAAACCATGCTTATCGCTTATGTTTTTGGCTCATCTGACGACTAGATCATCAGTTTTCTTCGATTCACTCTAATAGCAAGATTACAGAGCGGTCGTCCAGAGATATGTTGTTGTAAGCAGTTCGCAACAGAACCGTCCAATAACGATGGTTATATGCTGCACTTGTTCAGTAATTATTATGCTCCGTTTATTCTGTCGAAATATGTTCGCGTTGCAGTCGTAAGTTCTCATTTTCTATCATTGTCCATGATTGACCATTACTCTTAAGTGATCAGCAGCTCATTTTTTAAGTTTCACTTCAAAATGAAGTTCACTTTTTCTGTTGGCATTTCCCGAACTGACATCAGAAGTTCAGAAATCAGCATTAAAAATATATTGATAGTTGAAGGTGCGAAAATTGGAAAGTGATTTGTCTATCACGCTGTTAATTCTGCAGTAATGAATGTGTCAGGGATAATGGCAATCCCATGTTTGGATATCGTCGTATTATTTTAAAAGAGACAAACAACTTATATGAAAATTACTGTTTAGATTGTTGCTGTATCCAATATCAATTGAAATCATTTATTTATCATGATTTGGAATAGGCTAAATTTAGCACGCACACATTGATTCACAAACATCGCCCCATTGCATCACAAATATTTTAAACGTGCAAAAGAAAGCTCAGTCGTTTGACAAATCAAAATTAACTTATTCGTTTTTTTTTCTTCAGATATTGGCGTTTGTCGCATGGTTATGCAGCTCATTGGCTGTTATTGGTGGTATTCAGCTTGGTTTCGACCAAAAGATGGCTGTACCTGAGGTGAGTAAACTTTCAGAGGCAAAAGTTTTTTTCTTAAAGCTATACTTTTTTGCATGAAGACTTTATGTGTTCGTGGCGATTGCATGTAATGACATGTGAGATGTGTTCGGAATTCATTTCATCAGTTAGCAATCAATGTCGAGAACCGCATTGAGGAATAATTTCAGGATTCTTACGTTCTATCGCATTTCAAATCAATGGATCGCTTCCTGTCGGTCGGTCCTCCGATTTATTTCGTCGTGAAAGGTGATGTTGACTTCAGTGATCGTTATGAACAGAATAAGATCTGTTCGGGTGCGGGTTGTGGATACGATTCACTTGGCGCACAAATTGCGAGGGCTGCCGCGTGGTCGAATCGGTCAGATCTTTTTGTTTTTTGAAATTAGTCGATCATTTTTTTAAAATTTGTTGCTTGCTATACTGAAAATGAATTGTTGAGAAATCATTGAATTGAACTGAGAGAAATCATTATATCAACGCATATGCAGATACACTAACTGTCATATTCGACTGGAACAGCGAAGATATTCTATCCCGTTGCACAATTTCATGCACTCATATGGTGCAGTTTCTTGGTTTAGGTAACATAGAAGTGGTCAAAAAATGTCTGCATAATGTGCTAATTTAATGATTTCTCTCAATTCGCGGTCAATTATAGGTCCTACATTGCACATCCGGCAATGAACTGGTTAGACGATTATATTGATTGGATGTTACCGCATGGAGATCCACCGTGTTGTAGAGTCTTCTCGAATGGTTCATTTTGTGCCGCTAACGGTACGGTCGATTCTTCCTCATTCTGTGATCTTCAGATAATTTGATTCCGAAACAAGATTCTCTCCTCTTGTTTATCACATGAATTCGCATAATTTTAAATTGTTATCGTATTCCTTCGATTCGGTTCCTGTGATGCTGTATAGAGGAACGTAATCTTCCTAAAAAGGAGCAGTTCCGAGTGAGCAAGAATGATCTGAATTGCAACGACAAAAAACTAACAAACTCACATTTGCACAACTTCTGATGTGTGACTATCATTTGAACTACTTCTTCATTCCAAAACAATCTGAAGTGAATGTATATTGATCCAAAATTAAGCAGTCCATCTTCAGCACTGATAAAGTGGATTGTTATTTCAGTGAATTCCAACGACTGCACAGCGTGCAATATGGAATTCAAAGATGGAAGACCGCGCTCGGATCTATTTTACGATCATTTAACACATTTCCTGAGCGACAATCCATCTGCCAGTTGTGCCAAAGGGTTGGTTACTTTTATGATGAATTCAAAGCGCTTGGCCGTTTTCTGAATTCATTCATTGAGAGCATTCGAAATTCGTAATCTGAAAAAAATAAAAATTTCATTCGTTCAGAGGTCACGCAGCATTCGCATCAGCAGTTCAGCGTTCACGACGTGGACGCATCGCATCGTCACATTTTATGACCTATCATACCGTGCTGAAAACATCCTCAGATTTCATCAATGCAATGGCGAGTGCTCGGCGAGTGGCATACAACATCTCGATTGTGCTCAACGAGGACAGGGATGGTCGTTGTCCGGTGGAAGTGTTTCCATACAGGTGATTATCGCCTTTGTCACTACTAACTCAACATCCATCTTGTAGTCGTTATCGAACAATAAATCAAGCAACGATCTTTTTCTGCACATGATTCGATAACATCGAAAAAAACTAACTAAAAGAATGCAAAAAACATTAATTTCAGTGTGTTTTATGTGTTCTACGAGCAGTACGTGTCGATTGTGACCGATGCATGTGTTCAGCTGGTGCTGTCGTTGATTGCCATCTTCTCTGTAGCCACCTTACTACTCGGATTGGATCCGTGGTCAGCGTTCATAATTGATCTCACGATTGGATGTGTTCTCTTCAATCTGATTGGTCTGATGTATTGGTGGAGTATCGACTTCAACGCTATCTCAGTTGTTAATCTCGTTATGGTACGTCCCATTCGTATTTTTAGAGATTCACCTCAATACTGCACTTATCACAAATGACAGACAGTGATAGATCTCTGCGGTGTCGATAATAACAAGCTTTTATTGCGATAATAATCGCGGGTTCTAAAATCAGAGAGCAGTTTTTCCAAAATATCGCGATCAGTTATGAATGAAGATGACTGCTGAATGAATTCTACGCTTCATACGTTCTTCTCATGCACCGAATTGCACATGCAGAGTGTAACCATTAAAATGTTGCAGTCTGTGGGTATCTCAGTGGAATTTTGCTCACATATAGTGCGTGCATTTGCAATCAGCGTTCACAGGAATCGTCTGGAGAGAGCTCGACATGCACTCTCCAACATGGGATCATCTGTGAGTCGGTGTTGTTTGTTCATTTGATTTGTGAGAAGTAATAATCTCCAATTAAGTTCACTTCTGTCGACCTTATCGCCTTTCTCGTGCTTCCAGCTTACCTGTTAAATGAAATTATCCATCACAAATATTGCAATATCCGATCATCTTTATCATTCCCTATAATCATCGCTACAAGCCCACCGATTCGTTAATAATGTACATTTATTGAGCATAATTTTAGGTTTTGTCTGGCATAACATTAACAAAATTCGGTGGAATAATAGTGCTTGCATTCGCACATTCACAAATATTCAAAGTGTACTATTTTCGTATGTTTCTTGGCATTGTGTTAATTGGAGCTGCGCACGGTCTTATATTCTTACCTGTTCTCTTGAGCTTTATCGGTTAGTCATTTTTTAAAATTAAATTCTGATTATCAACGATATCTCAAGCGCTGGAACCATACTTGCATATGGTTCCAGCGCTTGACATATTCAGTTTTTATGTTCACACTTAATTCGTTTCAATATTCCATCAGTACGATACTCAAAATTAGAGCGATCCAGAAAGATGAAGAAGAACTCGACACTGAATTTTTGTTGCATTCTATCTATATTCGGTTTGCAGTAATTTCACTCTAAACACGAACCCAAAAAAACATTCTTACGTTCTTAAAAAAAATGTGATTAACAGTTTTTGTGTATGATGAACTTGAGAATTTCATTTCAGTGCAAAATAAATGTTTTGCAGGTCCGCCAGTCAACAAAAGGAAGTTGATAGCGAAAATGCAAAGCGAGAGTTGTGCTGAAGGTGACAGTGCAAGTGCGAACAATAAGTGTGTTGCCGGCGGTTATAAGGTTGGTCACTTGGTTAGTAATGTAGTGTTTTA
The DNA here is from genome assembly GCA_035041965.1 of Anisakis pegreffii. NCBI lineage: Eukaryota > Metazoa > Nematoda > Chromadorea > Rhabditida > Anisakidae > Anisakis > Anisakis pegreffii. The sequence goes on from JAPYMA010000408.1 coordinate 352,848, forward strand.
GAGTGTTGCAATTCTGCCTGCGTGCTTCGCCCCCTTCTGCGTGCAATTCAGTGTTTTTCAATGAAACGGTCTCAACTCAGTGCACAAATTCGCCGATTAACGATAACAGTCAGATTGTCGGTTCGAATGTGATGCATACACTCTTGCAATATTAATAATTCCTTTAATTGTATCTTTCCTGTTTGTATCGCTTATGACCATTATCATTGACCGATCGATCCAGTTGAAAGGTCCAACCAAACAGATCTTATTCTCATAATTGATATCAAATTTTCACTTTGTTTCCATCATTTTTCATTTCCGATCTTGTTATATATATATTTATAAATATGTGTCAAATTGCTTTAGTATTTGGTTTATTCTAATGAACGTTTGCGATACAGAGAATTTTTTTTTTGAAATATTTTTTGATGAGTGCTATGCGAGGTAATGTTGAATCGCCGAACGAATTAAATGCAACTTCTTTTGCGCATTTTTTGGTGCGTCTTATCGGTTGGGAGAAAGTGAAATTATTCAAGTAAACTGAGACGAAAAAGTCTTTCTTCATCGTATCGCTGCTTTATGATGGCAACTGTACCGAGTTTCGAAACATTAAAAACTGGCTGCAGGTTGTTATTATGGTAGATGACAATCGAAGCAAGTCGAAAAAAATGTCTAGCAGTCAACCAAAAGAAAACATTCAAAAAGCGGATCAGTCCAAAGGTACTGTGCAGTTGACCTGACATCATGCTCAAATGAACTTTGAATTTACGGAACGATTTGTCAAACGAACTGAAAGGGTTTTTCGTATCGAAATAATATTTTGCACTGTGTATGATTCTATAAATACAGTACATATCTATCTTTGAATATGTTATTTAGCCATATTTGTTGATAGTTATAATTCAGTGGTGGGCATTAACGCGCTATTCGCTAAAAAAGTAGCATAGCTACTTTTTTCGGGTTGCACGATAGCTCGCTACTTTTTCATGCAGTGATGTCTTCCGTTAGAATAATTTCAGTAGCGTGCCCATCACTGAATGTATTTACGATGAATTATTTACTCGATGCTATTTCACCATATGGATTGACTGTTGTGTGCCTGCATCACATTTTTTGTAGTATTCACACATTTTTGTAACTTTGTAAAAGGCAAAAAAACCATTTTTTGTTGCATTGATTTGATGATACTATCGTTCTGATAGTGTTTCTCACAATCGGGTCACCGGAATATGTTCGTTTGATTTGAGTAATTTCGTTACTTTACTTCACTCCAAACACCTTCACTGTCACTCACCGTTTTGTTATTAACAATGTCAGAATTTAATTGATGGCTGAAATCGGATCACATTCGTGTGAAGAAAACGATTCAATGCTGCTATCAGCTCGAGTTTCAGCTTAATGTTCGCATATTGCAATGTATAAGAATTATTCCAAAATGAACTAACACTCTAAACTCATCAGTTACATTGCAATGAACTGAACGTTTGGATCACTGAAATGTTTTCTTGCCGAAAATATGGCAAGCAAAAGTCATTTGAAGTGCACTTCTGTGAATGGATTTGTCATCAGTGAATGGTATGAATAGTGACGAAGGCAGTGATGAGATTACTCGAACTGAATTCAGCTTTATGATTCATTTATTGTAAGTATTTCGATGATTTCTCATACTGTGATCATTATTTGTTGTTTGTTTGATTGCTACTAACCAACATAATTTATCTTGAACTCTTATGTTGTATCCAGTGAATTTCATCAGCTGAATATAATCTTCATTCATTGATCTTCGAATGCATCGTTCACTTCACTTGAACATTCGATATGAGCGATTTTATGAGTGTTCTAGTAAGCTAAGAAACGCTTTTCTCTCAGCTCACATCAGTTCAATGAAAACATTAACTTGCTTTTCCACAGTTCATTATATATCGTTGCCTTTTGTGAGAAGTAAATTGGTGCTTTTACTAATTAAATAAGTGACATTGAATAACGAACTCTCACAAACTCTCGTCAAATCAGTCACATCGAATGTTCAATTTCCTAACCGAAACTTATTTTCTGTATTATTCATTGTCATCAGGATTTTTTTCACTCTCAAATATGTTTGTTGATCGTATCTTTTTTTATGAAGTTGTGCTTATCGTTAGTTCTCAGTTTGCCAGACTGGTCTATTTCTTTTGCTAATTCCATTCCAAATAACTCAACGCATTTATCGTAATCATGAAGCATTCTTTCGCATGCTGCATATGCCTCGGCAATCCTTCCTCTTACAATTTCAATGCCTCCATCAGATTTCCACTGAACCATTCAAAAAAAATGTCCCTTCTTCCAGCAAACAAAGCGTTATCTCGTTCGTTAAACATCAGGAATTCTCTATTTCACATCTCTTTGGTATCCATCAACTTCGACTACTAACTGTTGTAACCGATATCGTTTAACTTACGTAAATTGTTGTTATAGTCATTATCGCCATCATTATGATTATCATTAACACAATCCTCACCAATACTACACAATCGGCACCACTAACAAACGAAGCATCTCGTTGAATATATCGCCGCTCATTCATTGTTTATTTCGTGTACTTAATCAATTTGTGTTCATCACCATTTACTTATGTTTTCGGTTGTTCTCTGTGATGACGAGTATTTTTTTCAGTGTTTCATTGTTTTTCTTCAAAAATTTTGCCGTATGATTAAAAAGCTGTACGATGTATACAAAGTGAGTATAAAGGAATTATTAAGTTTTATTCGACGAACACACGAAACAAATTAAAATAAACATAAATAACTGGAAAACATCAAGGAAACGATAAAACGACTGCTTCAACGAAGCAACAAAAACAACGCTGAATAATCACTCAATGTCAACTGTACAAAAATGAACAATTCCGATCATAAGCACAATAACCAAGCAAAACAAAATGTGAAACAATTACAAAAATGGTAACAAACATGGAATTTCAGTCAATTTTCATTATGAATTTCAGCTTTTCAATTTTTTGTTTTCTTCGACTCAATGAAACTTTTGAATTGCTGCAAAACAATTTCCTCTTTCTTCTTGCGTTCATCATGAGTGAATCCACTCAATAACCGTTTCTCCTCGGCTGTCATTACCTGCAATCAGTGAACGAAATACTATTAACCATTCTGTTATAAATCACCGGCACCAATACATCATTTCGAATAAACACATCAAAACACCCAACTAAAATGCGCATCTGCAGCTGTACCACTTCTGACCTAACACTAGACTCACTCACAGCACAACCGAATCACTACAATAAGCAAACGCTAGACTCACAATGCGAATATAATCGCAAAACAATCGTCTATCAAACTAAAACAAACAATCGCCTCAACAACAAACCTGATTCTCTTTTCTGAGTCGAGTCGCCTCCATACTCTTATGTCGAGTTCCACTCATCACATATCCAATCTTCTCGAATTCAGTTATCTCTGTTGACGATAAACCGATTTCACCTCTACGAGGAATACGTTTACCTTGCGCTATATACGCTGCCATTGCGGCCGCTTCTCCTCGCAACATATCTTTTCCGTAACTGCAATAAGACACTCAGAGTATGAGTACAATATAAAGCACAATTTGCGTTTAATCGTATGAGATTATTGACAAAAACAACAACGTGAAATGATCGGAAGATTATGACTAATCAACAGATGAACAGAAATAAAAGGCCATTATGCAGATATGAACAATATTATGAACAGCTTGTAAACATACTTGACATGTTTGGTGTGATCATCAGTAAGAGCAGCTTCTTTCTGCAGTAAATATTCAGGTATCGCTGGACCCACCATTGACGCCTCTTCTAATTTCTCTTTAGCCGCTTCAGCTTCTCTCATTTCTTTTGTCACTTCCACCCATTCTGCTTCACTACTTTCACCAGATGATTTTGATTTCTTTTTCTTCTGAAGGTTGGAAAATTCTTTTGATGAAACATTGGCAGAAGTCGGAACATTTCTCGTCTTGAAGAATTTTACATCTTTTGAAATATTGAATTCAATTTTGACATACGAAATGACACAATTCAAGAACAAACATGAACACACTGCAACTGAAAGTTTCCAAAACCGAAGCTTCATACCAACCTTTTTCTTGTGCTTTTTCGACTTCTTCTTCTCTTTTTCCTTTTTCCGCTTCCCCTCCTTTTTATCTGCTTTTGCACCATGTTTATGGCGAGCTTGCTTCTCTTCTAGTTGAGCTTTTTCAAGTTGCTCTTCTTCCATCTTTTCATATCTGGAAAAACAGAATTACTCTGTCATCACGGAATGATCACATCAATTCTTTAAAGTCAACTTTTTCTGTACGAAACTGACTGTTCATTACAAAATTCTTACTCATGAAGGCGATATCTCCGAATGTCTGGACATCAGATCAAACAACTGACAAACGAACTGCATCCGAATGCGTCAAGTGATTAATGAAAAACATTGACGGGGTAACAGATGTATACTCACTCGGAAATATTATCGACAGACTTAGCGGTCAACATATCCATATATATCGAACACTCACAAACGTACAACGTACAATTCATAATCAACATAATTTTTACGTGCTTAGCCATCGTTTGAAATCAAGTGAAGTGGAAATATCTAACTCTCCGATAACCAATAAACAAACAGAAATCAAAAAATGGCCAACTCTTTATAAATGGCGTGAATTTGATGCATTGAAGGAGAATCACCCCAAATATTCCTCACACCACGCATACCGCGTCTTTCTCGTTCTTGACGTCTTCTGTAAGATGGATTCATATCCAAATTATTCAATTTCATTTTCGGTGCAATAATGGATCAGCTCAAAATGAAACTTCATCGACGTATTCATTTAGAGGACTCACTCAGCCCACACCGCATCCTCACGAGCCGCTTGCGACATTTTGGTTTCTTCTTCTTTCTCAACGTGATCATTTTCGTCACTTTCAACTGATCGTTTCCGCGTAAATTTACCACGATTCGTTTCCTTTTTGTACGATGGTAACGCTGTTTTTGGTGAACCCCTTCAATAGATTTCATTACGTACGACATAATCTTAGAGAATGATCAAATTTTCAACAGATACGTAAATGCCAAAGCATCAAAATGTTTTTATCAGTTAAGTAGTTAAACGCAACCAAGTAATTGAAGAGAAAATACCTACGGAGATCTTTTAGTCGCACGTATTCGTGAACGCTCATCATCGCTGGGCGTGTGTCTGATGCGACGAGAACGATTCGCTGGTTGATGACGATCGACGCTGGTCGATCGAGATGATGCAGATCGATGACGACGACGATCACGTCGATGATCCATATTGATATCCCTTCGATATCCTCTTTCGTCGTCATCATCATCTCGCGATCTTCTACGATTTCGATTATAACGAGATCGCTTTATTTCAGGTGAGTACTGCCGACTTTCTGACAAACCATTCCCTTTCGCTGAACGCTTCTCTCTGCAAGAGAAAAAAATTATGAAAATCGTTTCGTGACTGATAAGCATACTGACACGTATAGGATGTGGTTGCAGTACTTCCTTTGGCGATGGTCTCCAATAATTTCACTAAACACTGATATAAAAATCTCATCACTCGACACATCCCCAATTCATTGAAGTCATTATTTTGAGAGTATTAAACAACATTTTCTAGTAGAAGCATTTGAAGTAACATTCCTCCATGCTTGATGATTTCTATAATAGTTTGCGGCAACATTAGAACGAATGATAAAATAATACATTCTCTCATGTTGACGACGACGATGATGAGTGTGTGATCCTTCGGCAGTTTTTTGGCGATGGCGTGGTGGACTGCGAGAACGATCATTTGATAGCGACGAACTTAAAATAATTCGGCTGTAATCATTTAAAACAATTGTTTCATGACCAAAATGGTTCTCAAATTAAACCAGGAACATTTACTGATCGATGAATTTTGCGGTTATAAATGCAATATAACACTTTATTTGAACAGCTTGGAGTTGCGGATTTATTTCTAGATCTGATCGACGAAATATCACATTACATTCATTATCAGGAAATTGATCGAAACGATAAAGAAGATAAATCGCTGAATCCATCAAACGAACGATGACAAAACACCATTGATTCAACTCAATGCCGGGAAGGAGAAACAAATAAGCAATGATCTGTCGGAATGAGCGAAGAAAAACTGAAAACATTTCTTAGCTAATCAACTGACTTGTTCATTTGCTAAGAAATGCTTCCAGTTGTCTATTGCTATCACTCAAATTCAGCTACGACTTTCATTTCACTTAAATTCATTCATTTTTCCACAACTGAAAGTTCATTCACCAAATAGAGGCTACTAACCTTGAGGAAGGAGAACGTGAACGTTTCATTCGATATTTATGCGGTAAGTCTTCTCTTCTTCCATGATATCCACTCTCATCCCTTTCTGTATGCTTCTTCTTGTGCCTCTCAGGTTCACTCGTTGACGCATCAACATCCTCAGCTTTATCCGATTCTCTCGTCGCATCCGTTAGCTGCCCGCTTCCAGCCGGGGACAACAGTTGGTGACGATCACTGTCCGGTTGCTCACTATCAGATTGCTCTGATGAAGTTGAATCAGATTCAGAACCACTGTTCGCATCCTTCGACCGTTCGGATTCTAACATCTCATTATTGCCCTTCATTTGTTCTGTACCGTTTTCCTTTCGTCGGCTATTCACTTCATTTTTTCCTTCTTCATCTGACGATGCATTTAAGTTGAACTTCAGTCGAGACTTCCAGCGAGATTCATCACCATTTTCACTGCAAACAGAAAAGAACGTAAGAATTGCAGAAAATAACGTGAAAAGTAAATTTGCAAACCTCATTCCACAATCATTTACTTTGGATCAACAAGAATAAGACACCAAACTCATACGGATAATGAACGAAGCGCGATGAAACGCAAAATACTAGAACATGATATTTTCGAAACCAGTTGCAAGATGTTGAGTCCTAAAACAATCTAACTACTTTGCATGGATTGTGACGAATGAAGATAACCGATTCAGAAACTTATCAACTGGATTTATACTAAATGTGGAATGGTACAAACATGGAGTTACATGAAAGAAACGGCAAACCTTGAATGAAGATTCCGTTTTTGATGCCTTTCAGAAGACTTTCCAGAATGCGAACTGTTCGATGAAGAATTCGATGATGCACGATCACGTTTCGGAGTAGGCATCAGAGCTACTCGTTTCACAACTTCTCAAAGTTACAACAACGTCTGAAATAAAAATGTACTCTTAACGAAAGACTATAAAAGCGAACCTGATTGCGAGTGGAAAAAACGAACGAGGTAGAGAATGTTCTTAGAGCTGGTGAATAAATGAAAGAGATTGAAAATATTTCGGAAATGGTAGATGAATGACAAAGTGAATATTTGGTGAACGAAGTGTCATTTTCTGCAACTTAACAACGCTCAGATGATTCTTCTTTCCATTCGTTCAAGATACGTTTCACGACAAAATGTACACATTCTATAAGACTCGTGTGGTCACAGCAAACATTTGGTGTACCACAGAAAGTCTAAATTTGTAGGAAGTGGTCGCATGGAGATAGGGGAAAATCAGACTTTTGAAATATTTGCGAGACATCTGAACGACATTCTAGCGCAGATTCAATTAAAAGGATGCATTTCATTTTTCTTTCTGTTTCCTTCGAATAATTAAGTCATCAATTCAACGATGATGCAGCCAGCGATATGCATAGAATAAGGATACCGACTTTGTGAGACTCGAAATTCTTATCAGGTAAACTGAAAAAAGCAGGATAAAATATTTCAGGAAACAAGTGTTGGAGAGATGAGGCTCAGGTCTCGTAAATGGCGTGGTAAAAATTACCTGGCCTGGTTAAGAACTGTCGAACCAAAATGTGAATAAAGGTAGGTGCACGGGCCAGTATGAGGAAGTCTGTATGAATGCAGTTCATGGGCAAACGGATGAAGTTTCGCCCTGAGGTAAGAATCTCACATGTAACGTGGGTGCGAAAGCGTTCATGAGGAACCGAGAAATTATAAATTGAGGTAAAAGAAAACTTTAACAATCGGAAAACGAACAAAAGTTAACTGATCGCGGAAAATTGACTTCGACACAAATTTGGCGAATTGTCATTGCACCAACATTTGCCCTTCATTAAAAAGCGGGAATTTGAAATTTTCTGACAACCACCTTCAAGGACCCACCCTCTACGCAAAAATTGGAAGGAAGAAAACAAAAAAAGAACACCAGGACGAAAACTTTAACCATACACATAATACACACTCAAAAACAAACGAAAAAAAAGAGATAATCACAATAAGACGAAAATATCACATGACATCACCAAAAAAATACAACATCACAAATCAAAAATTACAATCAACAGTTAATTTAATATCACACATCTGCTCATCTTGATTCTTTGAGCATCAGCTGTCGAATCCTTCGAGTCGGAGTGTGAAGTCCTCTGAAATAAAAAACTTAACATCCCCTGAATCGATGTCAAAATATTCATAATAATTGTATCGTATTATATTATGTACCTTCATTTAGTGCAGAGCAAAATTACGCAGAAAAGCACTTTTATAAATGGCCAAAATAACACACCGAAAATTTTGAGGATATTCGCTGAATCATAGAAAAAAATGAACTTTTGATCAATCAGTTAAGGCGGCTCTAAAGAGAGCCGTTGGGTTGAATTGGCTCTAAAGAGAGCCTTTGGGTTGTCATCGCGATAGACAAAGTTTGGTTTATCAGTTTGGTGGCCCTAAAGAGGACCGTTTGTTTACAACTCCAAAAACGCCGCGCTATAATATCCTCAAATAAACCCTCGTGATAAACATTTCTTGCTGAAAAAAAATGAAATCAATTATAAAGTCAAGAATGAAGGAGATTTTGTAAAAAGTAAAATGAGACAATTAAACACTGAAGCATTTGATGTGAATTACCTCTACAGATGGATGGATTGCTGCAGCCATGATCCCATTTACCCGCAAGGCCACACTTGTTGTGATTAATCATCGACCCTTTAGATCTAGCGCAATCCAGTCGAATGTATGAAATTTAGTATCATTTGATTACACTCAAATGAAGTGAAAATTTCAACAATGCAATTATTCTTGCCCATTTATGGTGTTTGACAGCAAAGAGTTTGAAAATAAGTAATTGCTTACACAATACTCCAACAAAAATTATTATGAATAATTTTTGGAATTCTTCAAATTCAAGCATGAAGGCAGATATTACTTCTTATAGAGGCTCAACGGTACGACTGCCGGGCTCAACCCGGTACCGAGATAGGATCATTCCTTGGGTTATCCGCCCATTCTCTCAGCCGCCATGCAGCCGAGAGCCGAAGAGGATCACAAAAACGTAATATGTGCAATCGCGCTTGATTTAAAAAGTGAAAGAAATATATTCAGTAAGCAATCACTTATAATGATGGAGAATTAAAAACTCAAACACCAACAACCACAAGATCAGATGAAAAACTGTCGCAAATGTTTTTAAACCACTCTCGACGACTTGCTTTCTCAGAAGCACAGACACCAGATTTTCAGACACCCGAGGTCCCCCGCCGCTGTCCATGAAAACATGGAAGTTTGACGGTACGAATGCCGGGTTCACCCGGAACCGGGATAGGATCATTCCTTGGGTTATCCGCCCATTCTCCCGGCCACACTGCATCCGAACACCTACAGGGTGCTCGAAAAACTAGTGTCTATGCCCCTTCCCAATCATCAATTGAATACCAATATATAAAAACATTTAACAACAGCTTCACCTGACCTTAAGGACCTACTGATCAATAAAGTAAACTTGAAACTTGAGAGAATGGAATAGGAATCAACTGGCCTAAATCGGTTTCGGCGATTGTTTGTTGTTGAGGCCACGCCATGTTCGCCTTGTGTTGCTGCCCTCGATTTCCTGTTGTGTCCAACAGCCTAGAACACACGAATGCAATTGACGATGAGAATCAAACACTACAAATTATGAAAGATCGCATTCGAAAGGTCGCAAGAGATGTCAACAAAAAAGAGTCACGAGATTCTTTCAGTTATACCACTATATCAAAATTACTACAACACAAAAATACTAAAAATTCCTGATTCGGTCTCTGGTGAGCCCAACCTAATTTTTTTAACCGTTGAGCTGATTAAGTCGTATGAATGAGAACTTGCCGGGAGGTAAATTCTATGACCACTGATCAAAAGAATCATCTCAGATCCACAAATTACATGAGAATAACGAAAAAGTGAAAAACTTTGTCACAAAACAGATCATTTCGCCGAGAAGGTGCCGATTTATACGTGATGGAATTGATGCACACATCACTGAAGCAAAAACCGGCTAGTAATTACGCATTTAAACGTAAAAACTCAAAGTGGTGAAAAAAACAAAAAAAAATCGGAAGCAATGAAAAAAAAAGAAGACGATCTCATGAAATTAATTCTCTTGATCGAATAGTTCGTTCGTGGAAAGTAATCAATTCGGAATCATCTGATTTCAATTGTAGCGGTATTCTCTAACAGATGTGAATGCATAAGAATGCAATTAAAATCGTGCCTTCCGTTTCTAGTCATATTCCTTGGTATTTTTATCACTTTCCGTGAGTGAAATGATGAATATCATTCATTTGCGTTCGTGATTCGCCAACGGTCGTCTTCTCATCTCCAGATTCAGTTCCCGATCGAGAACTGGGCTGAATTTGGATGTGTATTTCCTTACTGATCGTCTTTGTAAGTGCCCAACAGCGACTCGATCAATCGTACGGTTTGGCTAAATCCGTTCAATTTCAGGATTTATTTAAATCGACAGTAAACAACACCTATCTGTTGATTGCATTCACAACGTTTATCTGCATTCCACCTCGTGTGTTCTTGAGTGGAACACATTTTGAACGGATTATTCGGCAAAAGGTATCATTTCCTCGCATGTTTTGAACCTACTTTTGATGAGCCGATTCATTCGTTCAATTGTCCATTTTTCTTCTGTTCTTGTGTTGTTGTTCGGATGCTTTTGACAGGTATACGATGACTTGAAATCTTGCATGTGCGTTAAGCGCTGAATTTCAGGTATTCACAACAAGATATCTGTCATTGTATTGAAGTAATAAAATTGCCAAGGAATAATTGTCTGGCACTCAATAGAAACCCGATTAACGTGAACTGATTTGTGGTGAAAACAATCAGTCATATAATTTGAGTTTTTTGTTCCGTTCTTGTTATAACACTTTGCTTGGTTATTCAATTTCTTCGATAACTTGATCGTCGGACGAAAAGGCGGCATAAAAAACACTCATTCACACATCTTAATGGGTTGAATTTCAGATTCGGCTTTGATCATCACAAAGCCAATACTGCCATATTCAAATCAATAGTTGTTGCCAAGGAATACATCGAAGTGTTCACTCCTCGATCGACATTAAATAACAGTGATACTTGAATTGTGATAATGATATTGTTTTTGTAAATCATTTGTTGAATTGATTTATACTTGTTGTAATAAATCAATTTATAAACGTGTAAGTTTTGAATCGCATTCTCACGAATACACTCACTCAGTTACTCTAACTTGAAATTTCTTCTCCGATAATGACCAGTTTTGCTGTTAAATCCTTAAGTACAGTTGATCACTTGATATTGAAGGATTCTGAAACATGAATGAAAAATTTAAAAAGGATTATTTTAGTTTCCTCGAATGTGAATCATAATCTTCAGCAAAAGGTTTGCAAAACGAAGTGAGCAATCCACTTCACAGACTATAATTCTCTAGATTCTGAAAAGCACCTACTTTGCTGAGCAATTCCGCTTTCTTGACGGAGATATGGCTATTTTCACAAAGCTCAATCAGCAACAAGCGCAAAGGCGATTATTCGAAAACATTCAATCACTATAAATCAATATCTCGTAAGTGTTACTATAGCTCTATAGAGGTTACCATCTTCAAGGTAACCGTACTTTCAAGTTTGCCTACCTACTTTGCTGAGCAATTCCGCTCTCTTGACAAAGTATGGCTATTTTCACAAAGCTCAATCACCAACAATCGCAAAGGCGATTATTCGTACATGTTCAATCACAATAGATCAATATCAACAATGTAATCAAAAAATTTTTAGTCTTCTCATAGTGATGTTACCATTTCTATGTATTTTATTACTTTTTTCATCATTATACTTATCGTTTAATGGTGATGTTTCCTCCGTTCTTCAGACTGTCCAATAAAATTGCTGATCCTCGGCTGCTTTTCGCCGACCATTGCTATCATGTGACTGGCAACACGACCAACCAAATAGAGATTACTCTCGCAATCAGGTGCTCAACACTTTTGTGCTCGCCAAGTCAACAACCACTTCGATGAAGCCAGATGATTCGCGACGCTGATATCGTTAACTGAGTGGTGAGAGGAATATAAAGCAAGTGAGAAAGTGATATTGGTGATAACAGAGAGTAAAATTTATTATGATTGTAAATGCCGATTAAATAAGTGAATAAAAGGACCAAAATCATTCACACAGCAGAAACCAAAAGAAGAAAATTAAAATGAGCGCAAATTATAACAGCAAAGTATTCATGAACAAGGAATGCAATAATATTGGTGATAATAAAAACAAGAGTAGCGCTATGGTAAGTCAGGCAATTTGAAACTATTAGAATGTGCGATCTGAGTACTGATATACATTTTCAGAGAATAAAATACACGCGGCATATTTGAAGGTGAAAAATTTCGGAAGCTTGAGCATAAGTGTAAGCGTAATGTTAGGGCGAACATGTAGACTCCGCTTGACTGACTGCCGAAAGATAGGCTATCGCTATGCTTAATATACTTTGAACCTCGTCATTTTAATCCACTATTCTTCCATAGCGTCGCCTCGTCCGCTTATGAATCCGCTTAATATTTGAACTTTCGATGGTCTTCAGATTAGGATTGAATTCTATGTCCAGTGCATGTATATAACTGGAAGTTTGATTGAAGAACATCAACTACATTAAAGACGAAAGAAGATGACAAGTTTAAGAATGCAGCCAAAATACAAAAGTATACTGCGACAGACACATACCGTATATTCCAGTGTAATCAAAACCGCGAAATCGCACTCCGGAACACCACAACTACACTCACACACTTATTATCCGCACAGAAAGAGGTATTGTACTGAAAACACATCACTGATTAAACTGTCCATTTGGTTTCTTTCTTGCACCTTCCATAAAGTAATCGAGACGATATAAAATCATTTGAATCTTCAGTGAATACTGCTCATTTCTAGAGGTGTACACCTCAGAAGCATTATATTGCAGTTTCTGTCGATGGTTTTCGTTCTTTTTTGCGAAGATGGACTTAAATTTCCGGAGATCGCCGGTCAACTCAACACTATTCACGCCCAACGGATTCCTCTAAACTCCTGATTTTGATTTACTTTATCGGAGCTCTCCTCTTACAGTGATACTCCATTCAACATGCTCATCAGTCTGTTGAACAGTTAAAGATGAATAGCCAATTAATTTCATCGGAGAATTATGCTCTCAGAGATCGCAAAAACTGCATCTGAATGGATTTATTGAAAGGAGTTTGAAATCGAAAAAAAGTAAATTCGTCTGCAAATGTGATGAAAGATTTCATCATATGATTGAATCGATGGTCCAATTTTTTTTGATTCTCTGCTTGATTATTTGAAATTCTCACGATTCATCTCGAATCTATAATTTTTTAATTGTTGATAAAAGATTTTAGATGCGATCTAAAAGTGGTGTTGATGTTTCGCTTCAATTTCGCACTTGGATGATAGTTATATTTCAAGGATACTCTCGTAGTAATTCGTATCAACAGCAGTTCTAGTATGCCTATAATGTCGTATTCATTTGCTAAAATTCTGTTTATCAGTGATCCACTTCCCTCCGTCAACGACGTAATTGCAATCTCATTTATTTTTTATATTATAGAATCTTGGACATCAATGACCATTTGAAAAAAAATCATTGATTTTGCGCTTGTTTCTTACAAAAAGTTGATTGTTCTAGACATGGCCTATCAGTGCTCTTTGGAGACAGCAGTTTTGTGCAACTTCAGGACTATTTAACGAAACATATTTGCCATCTGCAACAAACATCAAACAGAGTGTTGAAGTGTTAAAAGACAGGATAATTTTACGCAGTTATTATCAATTCTTTTTCTAGCACAAAAAATTTATCGTTGCGCCTACAGATAAATTCATTGAACGCGCATCATTCGTTCACCTAAAATCATTCAATGAAACCGTTTTTGCCACATTGAACCGTAAACTCGGCGAACAATCTAAAACTTGAATGTGATAGTTCAACGGAAGTAGTATGGAAGAGTCAGATAGTGAAATAGCCGGAATGAGCGCAGGAAACGTCCCCCTCCCCCTTCTTTTTAAAGCGAGGAAGAAAGAGTAGAGGAGAAAGGAAAGAGAATAGATACAACAGGAAAGATAAAGGATAGGAAAGCCTGTAATCATAATTTATTGGCTTATCATCATAATTCTCAATACAATTATCAGCGTAGCCGAGAGAGGAACGCTAGATCTCAGTACCTGCAGCCATTTTCCTAACTGCACATGATGAACCTCGTCAGTTTTCTTGTCTTATTCTTCCTCTATAGCACTGGATCTCAACCTTTTTCCCCGTACATATTACAAAATTTTAAGATGTCCTCGCACCCGCTACAATAAAAGTTCAAAAATATATACGTTAAAGTCCATTCTCGCCTATTCTCCACACATTTTCGCTGAACATCGTTCTCGCCTAATCTAATATCAAAAAACAAAACCTTATCTCACATCCCCGGTTGAGAAACTCTGTTCTAAGCCTGCAGCAAGTGTAAGCACAAAATATTAACTTGAAACAAGCCTCAGCATTAGATTAACCCTAACATACTATAACCCGCGTCTGTGAAAAGTGAAAAGATCGCTTTTATAGCCCAACCTAGGCGAACTCTACGATGAATGCATTTTGGCTTATGTTCCTAAAGCCGTTTTTTCGGAAGGGGAGGAGGGAGGGCGGAGGATCGGAGGAGGACCCCTCGACGGATCATTCGGGAGAAGAGTTCGTGACGATTATCAGTGGATGTTCTAATAAGCGAATGTGAGGTATTTCCAGTTTCGGTACTGCAGGTTTATAAATTGAGGAATACAATTTTTAAAATCTTTTAAAGCACTGTCAGGTCACGGGTTAAGGCGAGAACCATTCAGACTGTTTCGGCTCTAGCTACATCTCTGCATTCTTCAAAGTTTTAGCTCCAGCTCTGGCCCCAAATGAGCGTAACCACACAAGACCTCACCCTTCTCATGCAGCCATTATTTTGTGCTTTTCGTGATCCACTCATCAAGCCGAATCGATTGGTACCAATCTTATCGAAATAGGAGCAAAAAATCATCTCATCGAAAACCATAT